>OX380349.1:5647728-6247728 GCA_947425015.1 Pterostichus niger | reverse complement strand
TTAGATTATTTGTAATAGCACAACTTACACTAGATATGAAGTGATTCGGACGTGTCCAGTGCAGCGCGTCGTCAGAGACGTTGTGGTACACGCGCGCAGTGCAGCACAACTCTAATGTCTGGCCGACAAACACGAAATCTTCATCTGGACCAGATATAATCGGTTCCTGTTCACTAATGGCTAAAGATAAATAAATACAAATTAAATAGATTAATTAATGTGATGTAAAAAATAATAGGTGGTTTTAGTTTCAACCATATTATAACCGACTTACTACAGCCAATAACTTGTAAAATTTATATATATATATATATATATATAAATTTTACAAGTTATTGGTAAGGCTCTAGTTGACCATATATTACGTGAACCACCTATAAGAAGAAGAAAGTAACTCTTGTATGCTGATGTTCATATTTGGTGAAATACATAATAATTCGCGACATCATGACCGTTGTATTCAAAATGGCTACCATGCAGCAGAAAGCGGTTTGTGTGTAGAAGTAAATGGTTAAATATATATTTCACAAATCATATACAAAATACGTTTGATAACTTTTTACAAATAATTCTCGGATTACTGTTTGAAAGAAAAATGATAACTAAAAAGAAAATTTAGCTATGAAATTATTTTTTATTAAGTTTGTAATTAAATATGTATTAACTTTTCAGTGGTATCGAGTCGGCCTAGGAATCTTGAAAACCCTGGTTCGAGCCCCACAGCCGGAAACAATTTTCAGCAATTTAAATCTACCCCTGTGGCTCCCTCTCCACCAACATCTTCGGGGGCCGTGATATAACGGCTGGTAACCGTACTTCACGCGAAGAAATATATCACTTACCGAGATCTGCTACAGCAGAGATCCACACCCAGTAATGGGTGAAAGGAGTGATGATATATTTATTATATTTATTTATAATATTTTTGTTAACAAACAAGTGGTAAATTTATAATGAAACATGCAAAATCAATAGAATTTGTTGAATTGAAGTATATACTTTTGTGAAATATAGTATATATATTGCGTTCAATAGTGTTATTTTCAGTAATGGCTTATAAAGATTTATAATTAATCCGCTGGACGTATTCAATACTAGTTGATGAAAGATAAAGTAATTCCCATTTCCAAAATAACTAGTCTTACAAATATGTGTAAATATATATATATATATACCGGGTGTAACACGAAAAGTGAAACATAGGCGTTTAACATGGCAAATCAGTTTTTCAGTGCGCATTGCTTCCCTAATTATTTTAGGCAAAAATGTTTCAAATAAATGTTGTAAAGCATAAAATTCTACATCCGAATCTATAAACAAAATTCATTTTGACTACTTCATAACTGCAGAAATTAAATTTAAAAATTCACGTAGTTTAGATATTCCACAACTTCTCTAGTGCTATGTGCAGGGCAGCCATCATGCTGGAACACACATTTTCTTTGTTTGTTTCAACAATTTGTGGTCCAACAGCATTAATTAATAAATTAAAATATGATGCAAAATTTATTAGTTGGATGAAGAATGGGTCAATGATTTTATCAGCAAAAATTCCTGCCCACACCTTGATAGAATGACGATATTGTGTCCTCGATTCTACAATATTATGTGGATTATTTTGTGACCAGTACCGATAATTATGACAGTTTGGTTCGCCATTCATGGTAAATGTGCATTCAGCTGTGAATAAAATACTACTTAAAAATTCTCTATTACAATTTCATTTCTCCATCATTATTTCACAGAATGAGGCACGCAGTTCAAAATCTCGTTCCAAAATATTTTGGTGGTTTTGAAATTTAAAAGGAATGAATTTTTGTTTTTTGAGAATTCTATGCACTGTCATAAAATTTATATTTAGTTCTCTATAAATTTCCCGCACACTCATTGTTGGCTCCAATTCTATTAAAGCAAGAATATTTTCTTCATTGTTATAAATTCTTTCATCTATTTTTTTCTTGAAATTTAGTGTTCCTGTCTTTTCAAACTTTACTATAAACCTCTGAATAGTTGCCGTACTAGGAATATCATGATGCTGCCAAATAGCGCTAATATAGGCACGAATTAGTCGTAAACTATGGCCAGATTAATGCCATTTAATTATTTCCAACTTTTCTTCATCTGAATAATTATTCATTTTTGATAATAATAAACCCTAATATTGATTTAATGTCAGTTTGTCAAAATAAATACTAATAATTTGACGTATAAAACGTTACGCATTTGTTCATCTCTTGTTTTTAATTCCATGGCTATTACTATTAAATTGAAATTACGTGAATTTTCAAATTTAATTTCTGCAGTTATGAAGTAGTCAAAATGAATTTTGTTTATTGATTCGGATGTAGAATTTTATGCTTTACAATATTTATTTGAAACATTTTTTCTTAAAATAATTAGGGAAGCAATGTGCACGGAAAAACTGATTTGCCATGTTAAACGCCTATGTTTCACTTTTCGTGTTACACCCGGTATATTTCGAGACCTGATTTTTTGTTTTGTATTTTACGGTTTATTTACTTTTTAAAATATAAGATTCTTAAATATGAACATTCGCTGAAAAAATAATCGTGAATATATGAATATATGACGGCACAGTAACAGGCCCAGAAATGGGTAAAATCACATTATGACACTTTCTCTCCCTTGCGTCAGAGAATTAAAACTAAATTAGACCTAGACTTTAAAAACTATGTCAGATTTGGTGAATCTAACATAAAATCTAATGTCAATAATTATATATATATATATATATATATATATATATATATATATATATATATATATATATATATATATATATATATATATATATATATATATATATATATATATATATATATATATATATATATATATATATATATATATATATATATATACAGGGTGGTGACTCGCTCAGCCGGTCATAGGGATTTAACAAGGGAAATCATTTTTTTGCAATTTCCTGCTTCCCTAATTATTTTAATCAAAAACGCGTCAAAACATCAAAGCGCCATGGAATTGAACAAAAAAAATAAATAAATGCTTGACGTTTTATCTGTCAAAACATCAACGTTTGACGTTGAGACAGATAAAATGGCCAGCTAGATCACCGGAATTGTCATCTAATAATTTCTTTCTATGGGGCCGTTTAACAAATTAAATTTACAAAAGTAGGCACCCAAATGTGGATTCTCTAAAACAAATAATTGCAGAGGAATGCAGGAATAGTTTAGCCCGGCAGCTATCAAATATGCGCCGTATTTTTTACGAAAGACTTGGGCTCTAGACTAGAATATGTATTTATTTTATTTTTTTTTAATTTATATATCGGACCAACAACTAAGGTTATATGCCGATATGTCCTTTGCATGATCGCCACGGGCGGGACCCGAACCCACGACCTTATGGTTGTGAGTCAGGCCCTCAACTTGCGCGACCATCACGCGGGACAATGTGTTTATTATGTTCATTATAGTTTAATTTTGTTATAAATAAATTTTTCTTCTGATATTAAAATTAAATAAATAAACTGTTTACTTGCCTACTTAATTATGAAAGTTTTATAAAATATACATATTTTCTCCAGCAGGTTCAACGTCAAACGTTGACATTTTATCTGTCACATCGTCAAACGTTGATGTTTTGACAGATAAAACGTCAAGCATTTATTTATTTTTTTGTTCAAATCCATGGCTATCAATATTTTTCACGTAATTTTCGACATTTTCATATTTAATTTGTAATTAATAATATATTTTCCAGTCTCGAACATAAATATTTTTGATTTTTTTATGTATTTTAATAAACCCAGCAAATATCTTGCTTACTTATCAACTTATCAATTTCTTTCATATAACATGATTTATACAGCAACATGTAAGCTAGTTGATGACGTATGTACGTTCGTGATATCATTTATTAGTAATTAATATCAACTTTGAAATATCAAATAGAACATAAAATAATTTTTAACAAATTTGAAAACTGCATCAAATTTGCTTTACAATCATATAAAATAATCCATATGATACATTATTAAAAAGTAAAATGGCGGGCACTTTATTATACATCTATTTGGAAAGTGAACCATGAGTGTGGCTTGAACTATTAACGTACAACCGTCATCAATGTTGAATACGTTTCTTATAATGAAAGCGTTTTCTCTTAGAGTCTCTTTAATATCTTCTGTGGGAATGACCGGGTGCTGGTTTTTTACTACGACTGTGTATTATTGTTTCTCTCTTGGCTGATAAGTGCGAAATGCTATTTTATTTAGCCTTAGTAGGTCGATTAGTTTACAGTAAGCGTTTGAGATTTTTATGTTTATTTTAACATCTTGTTGTGATACAGATTTGCATATGAATTCGTTCTCGCTGAGGGAAATTTGTATGCAGTCAAGCATGTTTGTATAGTTTATCACGTTTTGAATGAATATTGGAGGTGATTTGTTTTCTGTGTTTTCGTCTTAAAGAATTTGTTTTCTGTGTTTATGACTCCATTTTTACAGGATTAAAGTTTTTTAGCTTTTGATAGAAAGTTGATAGTCTCGTCTTGTCTAGTGCGTTTAGGCACGGTGCGTCTTGGTCGTTATTATCAGAGTATGTTATGACTGATTTTAGTGTGTTAGTATTTTCAGGTTTTGGGTTAATGTTTCAGTTGATTCTAGTAGTTGTGGGCTGAAGTGTAAAGCGAAACTACGTAAGAGGGTAGTCTAGTGTTTCTAGGGCTCCAGTTGGGAGAACTAGAAGGGGAGCAAATGGGAGTACTAAGAAATGATGCTTGTGAGGTAGCTGTAAGTGTATTTAACTTGGTTCCTCCACTTTTTTTTGACATCCTGATTTGTTGAAATTGTAGTTGTTATGTTAGATTTATTTCTAATATAGTTGGCAACACTGATTTACTTCGTTAGCGACTAGGCGCGAGGTCGAGCGCGCGTTCTTGACCTTGTGTTGTTTAGACTAACCTGTAGTTTAGTTGTTAATTATTTATCACTGAAATCACTTCAATTTAGTATAGTAAGTAAATCTGCGCTTGCGAATAGATTGGTGGTATTTTTACTATTTATTATTTGGATAAACCTTTTTTTTTGTTTTAGTAGCACTTGTCTAATTAAGTCAGTGTCGCTAACATGCAAAAACTTAAATAAACTAAATATTACCTGACATATAATATGTAAAATTTAGTGTGCTATTTGCAGATTCGGTCACAAATGTACACGTTACAATTACATCGCCATACTTAACGCCAGGCATTTGGACAATGATTCCTTCCCGGGGATCATAAGCATAGATCACAGGATTGGTCATTTGTACTTCACTGCCTCTGCAATAAATTAAATTATTTAGAAACCATATCACATAAAAAGTTGACACTCATACACATTGGACCTTTTCCACTGTTCTTGTGCACATACCAGAGAGATATATTTGGCTAATTTAATAGTAACTTAAGTGAATTTTAGTTGTCATCTTTCAATGTGAAATTAAGAAATTGCCTTCATTTCAATAATTATAATATTATATACTACAAATAAATATTGTTTTAGACATAATAATTAAATACATCCTTATTTATTAATTAATATGTTTCAAATATTTTAAAATGGTCATCGTTCTGGTGACACCAAACGCAGTTGACAATTATGGAGAGGTCATTTATCGCTTTATAGAGAACACAATTTGAAGTTTCGAAAATTATCAATAGATGCCTCATTCTTAGTGAAAAAGATCTAGAGCAGGAAAAAAACAGGATCTATTATTTAAGCAGAATGCTATATATGAAAAAAAAATATTGTATCTTCGCAGAGAAGACAACTTATTTTTTGCTCATGCTAGTATTCTTATAAAGCATAGCATTTTGCAGTCGTTTTTAATAATAATTTATATAGATCTGCTTCTAAAAAAGTGGACCATATTTTAGTTCATATATTACAAGTGCTGTATAACTCTGGTGCGGTAGTTTTTCAATTCAAAGTGATTGACCTTTTTATTTCATCGCGTAAATTTATTAATTCGCACATAAACGTGTTTATCTTCGTTCGGTTTTTCTGAGAATAGTTCTACCTTTACAATATAATGTGGTTCAACTGTAAGATTTGCAACCAGTCTGGTACTTCGAAAAACGCTATAAAATGTAGCATGTGTTCTGCAGTGTGTCATTTAGAGTGCGCTGATTTTATGCAATCTGACTCTCGCGTGCTAAGATCGAACAAAAATATTAAATGGTTTTGCGATTCTTGCAATGTGTCCTTTGACAAAAATACTACTGACAGTATCTCTGAGTTGAAGCAATTGGTTCTTGGGCTTCAGTCTGAACTCAAGGAAATAAAGTCCGAACTTATTTCGTGTAAAACCTTAAACTCGAAATATCAATCATCGGTTGAATTTGAAAACATTGTAACTGAAATTGCTGAGCGAAATAAACGTGCATCTAATTTAATGGTCTATGGATTACCTGAAAGCTCGAGTCAAGATATTACCCAGGTGAAAAAACTTATATCTCATATTTCACCAACTGTAGCTTCTTCATATGATCCAAAAATAGTGCGTGTGGGTGTAAGTTCTATTAATAAAGTGCGTCCTGTAAAAGTTATACTCCAAAATCGTGGTGATGTTCTTACACTACTAAAAAACTATGCTAAACTAAAAACAACTCCGGAATTTAAAAACATTAAAATTGGTAACGGTCTAACATTAAAACAACGTGAGCATTTGTCCATATTGCGGGAAGAACTCGAGAGACGTAAAATTGAAGGAGAGGTTGATATAACTATCAAATATAAAAACGGTGTTCCGTGTATTGTCAATACAAAAAACTAAGCAACTCAACTTCTAATCGTAGTAATAATAACAGCTCGTCCATATACTACCAAAACGTTCGTGGTCTCAACTCAAAGCTATCAGAACTTTTTCTGAGTGGTGCGTCTAGCTCTTACGATGTTGTCGCTCTTACCGAGACCTGGCTAGGTGGCGATATCGGCGATAGTGAGATACTGGACACACGTCATACAGTGTTCCGTTGCGATCGCAATCCGGCTTTAACTGGCAAATCAAGAGGAGGCGGAGTTCTTGTGGCAGTCAACAACCTTCTAAATCCATGTAAACAAATAATCACCTGTGATTCATGCAAAGTTGAGTTGATCTGCGTCAGGTATACTGTTAAAAACAATAACGTATTTTTAATTGTTGTATATATACCTCCGGATGCTGCTGCGACGGATTACAATCAGTTCTACGACGCTATTATAATGCTGACCTTTGTTTTTAAATACCCTACTATTTTAATTGGTGATCTTAATTTACCTAACCTTGTAAATCTGTATAGGAACAATTTAATGTCCGATAGCAGTGTGCAACAGTTTGTAAACTTTATAAATTTGGTAAATATGTCGCAGTTTAACAATGTTACAAATATAAATGATAGGTTACTGGATGTTCTAATCTCAAATATAACTCAGTGTTCAGTATCACGATGTGATCATCATCCTTCATTACTCATTGTTTGTAATTTGTCTCACGGAACTCCACTATTAAACGCTAAGCAAGACTATTACTATCAGTTCAATAAAGGCAATTTTGAATTATTATACAATTTACTTAGTGATACGGACTGGACTCCAATTTTTTAAAGTAAGGATGTTAATTTAGCACTAGATAAATTTTATAAATTATTACTTAACTTATTTGATATCTGTATTCCTAAAGCAGTCAAAAGATCGAAGGCTAACAAATATCCTAAATGGTTTAATTTTGACTTAATTCAATGCATTAAAGCAAAAGAACACTACCGCATCTTATACAAAAAGCATCTTTACACTTGCTATTACAATAAATTTAAAGAATATAGAGCGAAAGTCAAATCACTTAGTACAAATTTATTTAAAGATTACATTAAGAGTATTGAGAATGAGCTGTCAGCTAACCCCAACCACTTTTGGAAATATGTAAATAGTAAAAGAAATAATAATGGTATTCCTTTAACATTAATAGATGGGGTTAAGTCTTATACTGCTGGAGATTCAATTGCTAAAGCCTTTGCTACTTTTTTCAAGAGTGTATTTCAATCCAATGTACCTACTGATACAGGATCTGCTATTATAGAAACGCAAGACTTAACTAATGTTACAATAAACTCAGTATCGCTTGAAGATATTTCTATTGCAATTAATAAGCAGAGCAATAGTAAATCCACTGGTCCTGATTCTATACCCATCTATATAATCAAGGGATGTGCTGATACTCTTCTTTCTCCTTTACATTTTATATTTAATCTTAGTATTAAGACAATGTCGTTTCCCACCAAATGGAAAGAAGCAAAAATTGTCCCGATTTTTAAATCGGGTGATAAAGGCAAGCTACGCAATTACAGACCAATTTCGTGCCTAAACTGTTTTGCTAAAATATTTGAGAGAGTACTACACAGGAACATACAAAGTCAGATACCTCATGTTTTTAGTCCTCAACAACACGGATTTATGCAGGGTAGATCAACCATTACTAATTTATTAAACTTCACGCTCTTCACCGGTAACGCTTTGGAAAATAATCAGCAAGTAGATGTCATATACACCGATTTTTCTAAAGCGTTTGATACAGTTTTGCATTCTTTATTGATTCAAAAATTGAAATCAATTGGTTTCTGCGTTGAATTGTTGAATTTATTCTCGTCCTATCTATTCAATAGAACTCAATATGTTTGTGTTAATGGTTTTTGCTCTGATATGTATGTTTCTGAGTCTGGTGTTCCGCAAGGCAGTATATTGGGTCCCTTATTATTTATATTGTTTGTAAATGATATTGTCTCTGTTGTTAAATTCTCACAATGTTTACTATTTGCGGATGACTTTAAAATATTTCGTTGTATTAAGACTGTCTGTAACTGCTTAGAACTCCAAAATGATTTAAATAGTATATATCAATGGTCACAAAAAAATCATCTGTATTTCAATTTAAACAAATGTCAAGTAATATCCTTCTCTAGGAAAAAAGAAGTCATTAACTTTAACTATTTGATGGGAGTAGTAAATAGGCGCCGATAGCCAGACACCTATGGAGTGCGAGAGAGACAGACATATTTAAAAGGCAAGGCAAAGACAAAGACGGAATCCCTCGTGTATGACAAAGATATCTGCCTCTTCGTCCACTCTAAACAACTGCCATAGACGTGCGCCGTGTTCGCGGTGGGCTCTATTGATAGATCTTGTAAGTTAGTATTGTGTAGTGAATTGGCAATGTTGATCTCGCATTTGCAGATCTCGTGACGGGGGTGGTGGGATATTTGATGAATAGAATACGTTATAAGAGTTAATAATAATAATAATAAAAAAGAGATTACCTTTAAGTGTGCCGCCACTGAATGCAGCGGTGTGTGTATATATATAAGTAATATTTGGTTTGTGCTCGTTATCGTTTATTTTTTTTTTTTAGTGTAATGAATGATACTTGATATACAAGAGAAACTACGTTTGTAGAATTAACATAAAAGTATATTTTTTATTGAACAGAACATTATAAAATTGTACATTATTAAACACTTATATTTTATAAAAAAGATTTCACATATAATATTGTTTTTTCTTCATACAAAACAAACGTACATAATAATTTCTATTTATAAAAAGTTTTCTTTTGGTATCCAAGAATTAAACTGATGATCAAATCCTAGCCATTTAACAAAGTACTCATTCTTTCGACGTTTCAGAATTTTCTCCACAAGATAGCTGTCGGGATATTTTGTTTTCTGCAGTTCTTCTTGATAGAAACCACCTTCAACGGGATTTCCTTGCAAGTCTTCTAATATATAAGTTACTGGTATTGTGTGCTTAACACTGGCCACTTTAAATACTTCTGTTGTCCAATTTGGCGTGTATCCTTTCTCAAATGTATGTTTATATTTACTGATACGTACTTGATCGCCCATATTAAACAGTGCCGGCTTCAGTCGACTTAAAATCATATTTGCATTTTTTCTGTATGCTGCTATATGTGTTGATGGCATAACAGTAATAGGCTTCATTTGTATAGTGCGATGTTTAGAATTATTATATTCTTTCACAATACGCTTTATAATATTTAGCCATTTATACGATCCTTGAAAACTGAATTCACGCCACATTTTTTCCTTTAGTGTTCGATTCCATCGTTCTACAATGCTAGCTTTCAAATGTGAAAACGTTGAATAGTGATTAATGTCGTGTTTTTGCATTAATTTCTTAAAATGCTGATTGAAAAATTCTTTCCCGTCGTCTGTTTGTAAATTTCGTGGTTTTCGATGTCCGTTGCTAAAAATTGTATTCATTGCTGCGGTAACTTCCAACCCAGATTTCGTTGTAACGGGTACAGCCCACGCATATTTAGAATATGCATCTATAACTGTGAGCAAAAATTTGCAGTTGTTATTGAAACTAGCGTACGCTGTCATGTCCACTAAATCCGCCTGCCACAAATTGTCAAAACCTTGTAGTATAACTTGACGTCGTGGAAAATGGCGACGAGCAGGCCTATGTAGTTCGTTAGTCAGTGATTTTTTAATATTGTCACTTTTCATTATGATGTGTCTTGTGTACTTATAAAATAAGCCATTTGTTCTTTTAGAGCCGCAAGATCTCTTGCAACTGTTCGAAATTCTTGTATCTCCTTATTTACATACTTAAGTTTATTGTCAAATTGTTCAGTAATTAGTGCAGCTAATTCTATATTCTTCATAGATTGACTATCCTCGACTATAGTAATTTTTTTAATTACTTCTCGTGTCTCATGTTCTAACTTCTGAATTAAAATAGCAACACTATCTCGAACTGTTCTCAAATCTTCTGTTAGCTGATGACTCAATGTTTTGATTAAAATGTCAACATACTTTTTGGTAGTCACATCTGTATCCGAGCGTGGAAGGTCAACATTAAACAAACGTTTATTTTTGAAATTAATGTTACCATCATAGCTCAATGAAAATGGAAGTTTACCGCCGCCACCACCACCACCTCCGCCGCCCCCGGCGACGAATGATGTACTTGAATTTAAATAACGTCCAAACTTATCAATAGACATGATATGAATGAGTTTTTATTCAATAATATTTTTTCCCTTAATTCTTCTTCGATGGCTGCAATTTCGTTGTTTTGGCCTATGTGTCCACTTGCACGTGCGGAATGAAGTAAATATAAACGATCTACTAATTCATTAATATCGTTCCAATATTTATATTCAAGAGAATTGTTAGAAGCAGATAGCAAATTACTCCCTCCGCTACCAGTTACCACTGACTGTGATTCTATTATTCTCTTATACTTGTTATTCTTCATAATTTTACCAAACGGTAAATAATTAGATTTGGTTGCATTTGTATTTATAATTATATTTTTATAAATAACCAAGTCATCTTGAGTAAAATCCACTGGATTAGCAAGAAACAACAGCTGTGCAAGCCCTGGTGTAACTTTATATTCTTTGTCATGTATAGTGATAATGTCATTATTATTGTTCAACGAAATGTATGCATCACCTATTTTAAAATTGTAGCCAATACGTCTGATTCCATATCTCAGATCTAATTGTCTGTTTTTACCGTTGGTATAAATTAATTGTTTTATATAATCTCTCATAATTGGGCCGACATAATCATGTAGATATTGTTCAATAGTTTCTTGGCCAGTTGCTGACTGACGTAAGACGTCAAAGGATGGCGAAAATTTTTTGATTTCTTCATTTTTAACTTTATTACTATCCACAACAACAGCAGGCTCCATTTTAGCAATGACGCTGTTTAATGGATCCAGAATTGGCTTAAATCGTTGCATTAAAGCATTGTTCGTACTGACTTTATTTCGTTTTATATTGTTGTATTTACGCCGGATGTTTTTAGCTGTTTTCTCTATATCCAGGATGAGTTTCTCATTGTTAGGTAATTTTAATTTACTATTTTGACCTGTATTTTTTATATTCTTCTTATTTTTCTTCATTTTGCTCTCTTTCTCTCTCTCTCTCTCTCTCTCTCTCTCTCTCTCTCTCTCTCTCTACTCGTGTTATAGCTCCGCAGTGATACTAAAAAATATACTAATGATTCACACTTATGTATGAGTCAAAACCTTTGCGGTATCGACCCTTATTTAAGTTCTCATCCTTGCTTATTACTACAAAATCGTAATTATTATCTTTCCAACAAAGAGAACATAAATCCTTAAATTTTTGAAATGTCATATCTGTATTGACATGATCATTATATACATATATGATGTAGATTCATGTCATCTTGTTTGAAGAGTATTAGAAAATTTGTGTTGTCTCGAATTAAATGTTTCGGTATATGGGCGTATGTTTGACATAAATAAAATGAATCAACTAGACTATGTCGACCCATGCTAAAATATTCGCGAATAATATTTTGTTTGTCACATACAACATCGTCGAATATAATGAGTGAGTTTGGTTTTGCTGTTTGAGGTTTCACTATATTTTCACTGCCACTGAAACAATTATAACCAATGTTCGGAATTTGTTCCAATATTTTCTCTAATAGAATATATTTTGATTGATACGGTGTTTTTGAATATAGATATATGTTTTCAAATTTCAATCCATTTGTGTCAGTGATAAGACTTAACATAACATTCGTTTCTCCACAATTCGACGGTCCGCATATAATACATCTTAATGTATTTGGAAATAAGGAACTGTGTCTTCTATAAGAATCTGCTTTATCATCAAAAATAGATTCATATGGATCTATATTTTGAACTTTTAATGATATAGGTTGTTTAACTATCTTCATTGCTCTACACATACTGACAAAAATTTATTCCAGTGTCAACATTTATATTTACATATATAACTATATAATCATTTATATTTTATTTTAGTTTGTTACTGACTATTGAAATGTCAAGATCTCGATATAATACTGGCAGTGGTTTGGTGAATTCAATAATCAATCGTCTTCCTGTTGAATTACACATACCCGGCTATCAATATTGTGGGCTTGGTACTAAACTTAGTAAACGTGTAAAACGTGGCGATCAAGGGATAAACAAGTTGGATGAATATTGCAAGGAACACGATATAGTATACTCTGAAAATAAAGATAATTTAACACGTCGCCACGACGCTGATAGTGTATTAGAAAAGAAAGCTTTGGAACGTGTATTTGCGCGTGATTCTTCGACTGGAGAGAAATTATCAGCATTTGCTGTGGCTAATACAATGAAAATAAAACGTAAATTAGGTATGGGGCTCAAAGTGGTAAATAGAAAAAGACCAACATTCAAAAATGTAATTAAAATCGCAAAATCTGCAATAAAATCAAAAAAGAAGTTAAATTCAAATATTGACAATGTAACAGCACGAAGTGTCATTAAAACTGCGCTCAGAGCTGCCAAACGTGAAGTTAAAAAATACAAATCACATAAACTACTACTACCGACAACTAAGCGTGTTATACCACTGCCTAAAGTAGGAGGCATTTTGCCTTTGATCCCTATTTTTGCGGGACTGTCAGCACTTGGCGCGTTATCAGGTGGAGCAGCTAGCATTGCTAACGCTGTACTTAAAGCAAAAGATGCTAAAAAACAACTAGATGAAAATAAACATCACAATCGTACTATGGAAGCTATTGCTATAGGAAAAGGCCTTGAAGTAACGCCCACAAATAAAGGTTATGGTTTGTATCTTTTACCGTATCCAAAAAACCATTAAATTTGCCGAACGTACCACTGAGTACCGTGGATTTAATTACATATGCTAAATATTATAATATTCCATATTTTCGAAATGTTTACATGCGCAATACATTACCGCGGCGACCAAAATACAATGAATCTGCCATTGTAAATTTAGATAGTGATATAGGTAGTGGGACTCATTGGGTTGCTTATAAGAAACGTGGTAAAAATGTAATCTACTTTGATAGCATAGGTAATTTACAACCACCTGTAGAGATAATGAAGTACCTCGGCAAATATAATATTCATTATAATTATAATAGTGAACAGTCACCTAATACTGTAATATGTGGACATCTTTGTTTAAAATTTCTTTTGAATAAAAACAGAGTTATATAGATGAATAATGTTAGTATTCCCAATATAAACGGTGAGTGAGAAACGCGCATGCACAAGATGTCGATAACAGTAACTTTAAATGGACACAGCTCATTGCTAAGTTCAAATTTTTTTCCGTCAATCGAATTGAAAAAAGACAATGATTATGCATTGGGTTTAATTTTATTTCAAACGTATAATTCTATACCGAACATTGATAAGACCAATAATTGTTTTTATTATGGCGACGCAGTCTTAACACTTCCTGTAGGTTCTTATGAAATTAAAGATATAAACAAATACATAAAAAATAATCTGCCCAGCAATATTAATTTTGAGTTTAAAGCAAATAATAATACATTACAGAGCAAGATACTGTGTAGTGAACCGATACATTTCAATAAACCATTATTAAAGTTAGTACAATTCACATAGAATGCAATATAACTACAGGCTCGTATACGAATGGACGTTTATCACATACAATACACGAGTTTACACCAATAGTCCCGCCAGGATACAAAATAGTTGAAGTACCAAAAAATATTATTTATCTTCCACTTCGAGTCCATACTATTGACAATATAACTATAAAAGTGGTAGACCAAGATAGAAATTTGGTTAATATCCTTGACGAACTCGTGACAGTTAGACTACACATTCGACAAATATAACATGCTATTCATGAAGAAGAGGAAAATAATAAGAGGGGTAGACCGCTTATTATTATTAAAACAAGAACACGAACAACAACAAGATCCATATAAATATAATAATACATGTGAATCTAAGATCAGAAGTGATTCATTCGCGTCAACAATAACAACAAGCAGAAAATATATTTTAAAATCGTTGGGTTACAATTTAAAAATAAAATACGACCATGAATACTAATACATTTGTGACAGATGACATTCTGGCTGTCGGCAATGAAGTTGCATTTGATGAGTCAATTACTCGCATAGCATGGCATTCTCATCAGCCGTATGTTACATCGACTTATAATAATAATGATGAAATACGTATACCGATCCAACAACAGGACATATACACATTACCGTCGCAAAGTTTCATTTACATAGAGGGTAAAGTGGAGGCAGTTGTAGTAGCAGGACAGAATCCAATTCCAGACCAGAATATAAAACTCATAAACAACGGAATATCGTATTTATTTGACGAAATACGTTATGAATTGAATGGCATTGAAATTGACAAGACAAAATGTTTAGGCATAACATCAACTGTGAAGGGCTATGCGTCATTTACAGAGAACGAAGTGAAAGCATTAGAAAATGCAGGCTGGAGTATGGAGAATGCAAGAAATTCAATTTATTTAAACAATAATTTCTATGTTTGTGTACCGTTAAGAACACTACTTGGATTTGCAGAAGACTACAATAAAATTATCATGAATGCCCGTCAAGAACTAATATTGGTACGATCAAAATAAGACAATGATGCTTTAATTACTACATCAGACGAAGAGTATAATGTAAATGTTATGCTTACAAAAATAAAGTGGTGCGTTCCATATGTGTACGTTGCAAATCCAGAACGTTTAGCATTGCTGAAATTACTTGATCGAAATAAACCTTTATACATAAACTTTCGAAGTTGGTCAACATATGAATACCCCTTATTACCTGCAACTAATAAACACACCTGGACAGTGAAAACAAGTGCTCAACTGGAAAAACCACGATTTGTATTACTTGTTCTACAAACGGACAGAAAAAATTCCATTAAAAAAGATACATCCATTTTTGATAACTGTAACATAACGAATGTTAAGTTATATTTAAATTCTGAATATTATCCCTATGACAATTGGAATTTAGATATGAATAAGAATAAATATGCATTAATGTATGACATGTATGCACGTTTCCAAGCATCATATTATGGACGAATCAGTGGAAATGGAGAACCATTACTAGGGGTTAATAACTTTAAAACAATTGCCCCAATTTTTGTCATTGACTGTTCAAGACAAAATGAATCCATAAAGTCTGCACCTGTAGACATTCAAATTGAAATTGAATCAAAGGAACCGTTTCCAGATAAAACAAGTGCGTATTGCATCATATTACAAGATAGAGTGGTAGAATATAATACAATGACGAATGTTGTTAAAACAATGTAATTCAAACATTAATAACGTCAGTTCAATTTGAGTTATCGGAGTGAAGGCACAAGAATGGACGAGTTTGTAGTTGATATCCAAGGTTTCAATTTGTATAAGAATCGTTTTGTGGCTAAAGAATTTGCCCTGATTAATAGAAATGGATCAATAATTCATCACATGCTAATTCGACCTCCGTGCACATGGGGCGAAATTACTAGTTCTACATTCCGGAAGCAAATAATATGGTTACAAAATAATTACCATGGTCTATACTGGTCTGACGGTCATATACATTATTACGAAGCACAGAATATTATTAAAAAATTATTTTCCTCTAATTATTGTAAAATATATCTAAAAGGATATGTTAAGAAACAATATATGGAAAAGATACTGGTAAATAATTTAATGTGCACAAATGTCGATTTATCAGAAGACGAGGATGAGTACGATCAACGGCCGCCATTACTAAGAGTTAACAATGAGTATACATCAAAATATTCTTGTTTTCATCATAGACCTATATTTAATAAGAAACTATACACGTCAAGCGATGCAACAGCAGCAACAACATCAACAATCCTATCGTGTGCATTGAGAAATGCATTTACATTGCAATCTTGGTTGTGCAGATAGAAGAATGACAATATTATATTATAACGTGTATTCATCTATTGTTATTTTTTTCAAATGTCTATATGTCAGACACACAATTATTATTATAAAATAAAGAAAAAAGTGCAAATGATTAGTTTGCGTATTATTTAGTAATTCCATTTTATTTTTTGTTGTTTTTTTTTTTTTATTTTAACAGATAGAGGTAAGTTGTAATAAAAATTCATTTTTATATATACACATATTTTATTTTATTTTTTAATTATTATTTGGTTCTAACAAGTATTTAAATTCATTATAATTACTAGGTACATAATACATATTTGATTTTAAGTCGTCCATAATAAAGTTGGAATAAAATGTTAACATTTCTTTATATATTATAACTAGAATATTATTACTAGTATTGCTATTACTACTAGAGAGTAGATTTTTTATGTTATCAAGAGAATTTCCAGGTGTAAAATAGGCTTGAGTATTAATATCTCTGTAAAACTTTATAAAATTTATAGATTTTAAATAGTTTGATACATCTAATATATTATCTTGTATCTTACATATGATATTTAACGTAGTTTCATTTAATGAAATTTTATATTGCAGCCATTTTACGTGAATTTTATAATCTTTCTTTATAGCATAAAATTCAATTTGAGAGTTGTTATTGCCTTCACTACTACTAGTTACAATAGTTTGAATATATTGTACAAAATTGCACCAGTCAGACACATTAAATATAATATTATTTTTGGTTTTACAATTTACAATTTTTATAACAACTTCTAAATTTATTGGGTAAATTCCTACTGTTAATATATGTTTATATTCGTTATCAAGTTGAAACATGTGTTGTAACCAGAGATGTGCATCTACGTGTAATCTTTAATTGTCGACATCTACACGTAGACAATACGTCGACAATTCTAGCGACGTAGACAATGTAAACAATGTAGATAATGCATCTGACAGTTGTAAAATTCAACATAACCTAAATGTATTCCTTTGTAACTATTACATGTATTCGTATTCGTGAGGTCGGGTCATTATAGGTCTTTATATAATAAAACTAATAAAGCGCAAGTGCTCGTACATTACTAGACGAATGTCAGTCTTGGGTCTTGGGCGAACTGTCATATTTTTAAAATCTATCAACGCGCCATCTCACCAGACTGAGTTTTCTTTGGCGCTATTTTTAACAGTAACCAGTCAACAAATTTTGAACGTTTTGTCCTGCACAATTAATTTTTTTCATGTAATCCCTAGAATAAAAATAAAAATCTCTACCAACATTTACAATTCCCTAGTTCTAGGGATACAATTTTAATATGACTTAACTGAACACAGGTGTTTTCATTGTCTACATAGTCTACATTGTATACATGAAAAATGAAGACGTAGACTACATGATTGTTTACACGTAGAGAATTGCGTAGATTATTTGCAGTAGACTACACGCACATCCCTGGTTGTAACAACAAACGAGATTCATTGTTATCCATCGGATTGATTATTGACATTCTGAAAAAAGAAAGAGAGAAAAAAATATATTTTATAATATACATAATTTATTTTATATATTTACCTCTTTGTTTTCGATTTTCTTAGTTGCTACTTGTGATTTTAAAAAGTCTAGAAAATCTTCAACGTCTTTGTCTAAATACTGCCTTATTTCATCGTCGTCAAGTTCATGCAATAACTCAATACTTTTGAATTTAGTGAGAAATTGAACAATATTAATGTCACCATTGAGGTAACTCGCACATATAATTTCTCCTTCAGTATAACAATCTGCTTGTTCTCTGAAGAATTTATTAAGTTTCTCTTCATGCTCCTTGTCAAAATAGTTTTTCTTGTACACTATTTCGTGATCATAATCCTTGGCCAAACAAGAGCAACGTTGTTCTAGACTTTTTATTGCAGATTCAAGATCTACAACTTTTATAGGAGTCACATACGCAGCCCACATGGATTCACACTTTACACTGAGATATATAATATATTTCATAGAGTTTTTATTTTTACTAAAAAATAACGTCAACCAATAAAATAAATTATTATTTTAACCAATTAAAAATCATCTTATTATAGCCAATAATATTTCAGCTAAGGTTTAATTCTGAGAAATTATTATTAAGAGCATTCCATTGCAAATAAAATAAACAACACACACACGTGTACTGTTCTAATAATCAATTATATTTATTTTTTGTGTCTGCAATTTTCGATATCTTATCAATTATAAAGAGAAATAAACAATTACATCATGGCAGTGACACACAGAGAGAAAGAGAGAGAGGATTTTTTAAGATGATATATATATGATTTTATATTATCTCTTTTGTTCATATGTACGTGAAATATTAGTGCTGTAAACTTGTGTTGCTTGCCGCTGACGTCGTTGACACCAAGTGTGGATTTTTTCTTTAATAAACAACATCAACAACAAAAAGGTAAGAATTTTAAATTTGCATACAACTATTTCAATTATTTACAACAATTTTATTTTTTCTAGCAATAAAAATGCATAAATTAAATTAAATTGGTCAAATGACAACCTACAATAAGCCAGTCAAACGTATTCCGGAGTTAATTGTTAATCAACCATATAAAATAAATTACCTAAAACAAGTTAAAACAAAATCATTCGGTGCAAAAATCATATGTGACTTAGGATTATTCAGCGTATTTTTACCTGAAAGATTTTCAAATTTAACAGCAAATGATATCACCGAATTTAATGAAACGGCAAATATGGCATTGATTTATTTAGGCCAGAAGGATATGGGTTCAGGTCGTAAAGCAGCTTCATTGATAGAATTTAAAATAATAACTCCGGGAACAGTTGAATTTACATCAGCTGAAACCGCTGGTGAGAGATGATTGAAAAACGATCCAACACCAGGTCCATCTTCAGCAGCACAGCCAGGACTGTCTGCAGTAACACAACCATCAAATAATGTGAGTTACAAATTCTTTCATACAATTTTATATTATTAGTTTTTCTTAATTAGATTTTACTTCCAACAGTGAAACCACAAACTACTACAGGCCACCATGAAATGCACACACAGTCAACGTCATTGTCCTCCACATCTCAACAACAGCAGCCTCAACAATCTCAAACATCAACAGAATATATTAATGATACTAAAAATTTATTTAAAGTTATAAATAATCGGCAAAGAAGTATGAAAAAATTTAAATCTACATGGCGTGAAATTATTATTGCAATTGACAAATATTCATCAGACATTGATCCTTTGGATTGGTTAAATTCTGTGTTTGATAAAATCCTAAAATATCTTTCTTATGATATGAAAATTGCACCATTTGATCGAATCGGTTTAGAAATTCACAGTGACTCGTCACCGGACAATCCTATTGGAATAAGTTATAAACATTTTTCGGATTTATCAACTAGTATTATTGTGAATGCTATTGAAAGTGTAATGCAAAGTAATAAGACATTTCTCGTTAACGGAGAACTTATGTTATCTGTAGCGCATACAATCATGCCTGTCGGTAAAGGAAAAACAAATATGAATTATATTCCGTTTGAAGATTATTGTCGTCGTAAACATTCAATAATACATATTCAAAATAATGACAATTTGTGTTTAGCTAGAGCTCTTGTGCTAAGTATTGCATATTTAGAAAATAAAGATCTTTATAAAAAATTACGTTCATCTGAAAAAGATTTAAAATATCATGCTGTTGAATTGTGTCGTAAATATAATGTAAATTTAGAGAATGGAGCAGGTATAGAGGAATTACAAGATTTTCAAAATAATCTCACTAATTATAAAATTACTTTGTTCGGTGACGATCGTCTAGGACGGGAGATTATTTATGAAGGCTCAAATGATGCAAATGGAGTTGAAATTAAATATATAGATGTTTTATATCATAATAATCATTATAATCCAATTATTAATATAACCGGGGCTTTTAATGTACGCCATTACTGTCGTAAATGTCATGTAGGATACAAAATAAAAGGTTCACATCGATGCCCATTTACATGTTCACGGTGTAATATGTCCCACGAAAACATAATTAACGAACAGGTTATAACTTGTTCTAAATGTCACAGAAAATTTAATGGACCAACATGTTTGGAAAATCATACGAACAATAAATCATATTCAAACAGCAGATCAATGTGTGATGTTATCAAATTTTGCATAAAATGTTTAAAAACTTACAGTTTGGTATTAAGAAAGACGCCACACGAATGTTTTGAAAAATTCTGCTCAGTTTGCAAGGTAGGAATAAATTATTTTAAATTATTTATTTTTTATTTTACATTTGTTTGTTTAGGAATATGTTCATCCTACACATCAGTGTTACATGAAAAATATTACGTGTGACGAGGAATCAGCACCTGCAGTTCTAATTTATTTAATTGCTGAGTTCCATCAATAACTATGTGCATTAGTTGTTCAATTTTTGACTTTAATTCTTTTTCATTATACTTTGTGTCAATAATTTTGTTTTTACAATGGATCCTAATCCATTTTATATCTAGGTTTTCCGTAATTAACAATTAAGTGACTAAACTTATCGTCTATTGATTCTATTATATAATTAATTATTTTATCGTGGTTAATAGAGTCTGCTAGGCTAACATTGTTTATGTAAATTGTGTGTTTGAGATTGCTGTGTTGTGTTTTTTAGTTATTGTTCTGGTCGAATTTAGTTTGTTAATTGTATTCTGTAGTGGATTTTGCAGGGGATTTTTCATAGGTGGCGGGATACGGCTTAATGCATCAGCGTTTGTATTCAGTTTACCTTTTTTATAAATGATTTCATAGTCAAATTCTTCTAGCCTCAAACGCCATCGAACTAATTTGGAATTTGGTTCCTTGAGTGAAAATAACCACTGCAATGGTTTGTGGTCTGTAATGACTTTAAACTTTCTGCCGAATAGGTAAGGCCTGAAATATTTGGTCGCCCAGACAATAGCAAGTAATTCCTTTTCAATAGTGGAATAATTTTGTTCTGATTCGTTAAGTGTTCTACTGGCACATGAAATAGGTAAATCTGATCCGATAGTTCCTTGTGATAACACAGCACCGATAGCATAATTGCTTGCGTCTGTCGTTAGGTTGAATGGTTTGGTAAAATCAGGATATTGGATGATTGGTTCGTTGACAAGGAGATTTTTACATGAGTCGAAACCTGCAACATACTCGGGATTATTAATATCTATTTCTGCTCCCTTTTTTAAGCATTTAGTAAGGGGCTTGGTGATTTTTGCGAAATTTTGAATAAATTTTCTGTAGTAACCTAGTAAGCCTAGGAAACCTTTTATCTGTTTTGTAGTTTTAGGAATTGGGTAATTTTTGATTGCCAAAATTTTATCCGGATTAGGCTTGATGCCTTCAGGGGTGACTACATGACCTAAGTACGCTACCTCTTTGCATAGGAATTGTCAAGTTGAATTTTTAAGTTAGCTTTTTTAAGTCTATCAAATACCGCGCGCAAACTTTCAATGTGTTCTTGCAGGCTCGTACTAAATATAATTACGTCGTCGAGATATACGACACAAATTTTATTCAGTAAATTTCTTAGCACATTGTCCATCACACGTTGGAAGGTGGCGGGCGCATTTTTTTAGTCCAAACGGCATTCTTAGGAATTCATAGTGTCCGTTTTCAGTGGAAAATGCAGTTTTTGGTACGTCATCATCGTTCATTTCAATCTGGTGAAAACCAGAGGCCAGATCTAAAGTTGTAAAATACTGGCATTTGCCGAGTTTATCTAAGAGTGTTGTTATATTGGGGATGGGATATTTGTCATCAATGGTTTTTTCATTGAGCTTGCGGTAATCAATGACCATCCGCCATTTTTTCTTCCCGGACGCGTCTAATTTTTTGGGGAGGATCCACACGGGAGAGGACCACGGTGAATGCGAAGGTCTGATAACGTTTTGCTCCAGCATTTTGTCTATCTGTTCTTGTACTTCTTGTCTGTATATTTCTGGGTATCTGTATGGCTTAGTATAAATGGGTAGTTCGTCCTTAGTCCGTATATGGTGTTTAACATTGTTAGTAAATGATAAGGAATTATTGTCAGTATGGAATATATCAGCGTGTTCTTTATTAAATTTGCAATGGCTGATTTATCTTCTGAATTCATGTGTTGAGTTCTAATTAGAGATAGATCGAAAGGAGATTTTGGATTTGGACGACTAAAATTTATGTTCTTAATTTCAAATTGTTCAAGTGGTTCAAATAAAATATTGTTATCTATACTATTTATGGTTAACTCTGATTCATTTGGATTTATTATCGGGTAATAAAAGAAATGATTATCAATTTTTACAATACCTTCTGGTATTATAGCATTAGAAATTTGAGATTTTGGAATAAATACCTCCGCGTTATCAATGCAGTTAGTATAAAATTTTATTATTTTCTCGGACTTAGGTGCTACTTGTACGTAGTGCGGACGCGGCTTTAGCTGATGATAGTGAATGTTTATCTCGCATGCCGGTGTTCTTATCTTATCGTTTACTAGGTCAATGGTTGCTTCTATTGTTTTGAGGTTGTCGAGTCCTAATAATATGTCAAATTGATCATGGAAGTCTAAAAGATGATATTTGAGCATAGTATCTGATTTTTTAAATAATTTTGAACATGGCATAAATAAACTAAAATGTTCAGTGGATGTACCATGTGCGGTGGAAATTTTAAAAGAATCATTTTGAATTTTGTTGTTAAAAAACTTGTGTGCGATATTCGGTTTTATAAAAGAGCGTGTACTACCTGTATCAATAAAGACTTTTAAATTTTGTTCGGGGTAAATAATGAATGGTAATTCGCTTTGATTGTTAGTTAAGTTCATTAATTCAAATTCTGTTCCGAGGCTATGAGTTCTAAAAAATTACTCGAGCTAGATTTTTGTTCAAGTTCTTGGCTATCGTTGACTGATTCTGGTTCGTAGATAAGAGCGTTATTTTCATCGTAATATTATTCGTCATTATATTCCGTAATTTCTGTGTTATACAGTTGTTCGTTTGGTCGTGGTTGTGTTTGGGGGTAATGTCGTGTGTATTGTTGCGGTCGAGCTTGATTGTTGTAGCCTGATGGGCTTGGTCTGGGTACGAATAATTGTCGAGTGCTGACACTCATTGGAGTAGGATTTGGAAATCGTGTATTGGGATTTGGATTAAAAACATTTTGGTTGGATGATTGAATTTGGTTAAATGGTTTGTTTATTGAGTTTTGAGGATATGGATTAGGTTGGTATGTTAATTGTGGTGTTTGTGTAGGTGTGTATCTGAGTTGTGGTTGTTGATATCTGAGATGTGTGTTTGTGTGAATGAAATGTTTTGGTTTTTGTAGTGTGTGTGTTTTGTTTTGTGCGCGTAAACAACTTTCAATTTGAAAATCGTTGGTGAGCATGTTCAATGCTTGATTCATGTCTTTAGGATTCTTTGTGCGCATGAGTGTACCTAGTGGTTCTTTTAAACCGCGAAGCAAAATTCGCAGTGCGTACTGCCTGAAATATTCGGCAAGTACTAAACCTTCATCACCCGAGTTATTTAAAGTGACGTAGGAAATTTGTAAGTTTAGTAAATCTTGTATTTTATGATAAAAATCGAAAGGTGTTTCACTATTTTGTTTTAATTCTGTTAGTTCTATTCCGAGAGTATAGCAATCTCTTTTATCAGAGTAAGAATTTACTAGGGCAGATTTTATACAAGACTATGAGCTAAAGTTGGAACTAGCTAAGTTTACGGCAGCATCGCCTTTAATTTTTGAAAGAATGGTCGACAACAGATATTCATTATGAAAGTCTCCCGGTTCTACTGTATTAAAAAAATTAGTTAATAACTTTTCGCAGATTTCAATAAATCGCGGTAAGAGTTTAGGGTCCCCGTGAAATTCGGGGATCATATCTAAGTATTCTTTTTTCAATATTGGAGTAGCCATATTTTAATTTATATTTAAATTATTAAATTCTTCTAATAAAGTTTCAATATTATTTTCTGTAGAATTATAATTAAGGGATGAATTACTGGAAGCAACTGAATCTGTATCCGTATCTGAATCTAAATTTAGTTGAATGATATCACTGATAGACATAAGTACTTACAGGATAAACATCAACTTGTCCATGGGCTCGGCCGTGACGATCCCGTGGACTGGTGTCGGCTTCCGGCGTTCTGCGTACAGCTGGGCTTCCGTCGGTCTCTTCTCGTACGATGTTCTCTCGTAGCGTGATAGAGCTGGATTTTTGGTGTACAGCAGGGCCTTCTGAAGATCTCTTCTTACACGATATTCACTCGCGATGTGACAGAGTCTTTGCGACGATTTTTCGTTGAAAATTTTAATACTCAGTTAATCGTTGAAACGAAACGTGATTTTTTGATATTTGTGTTAATCAATAATCCGTCTGAGTATCCTACCAAGACTGCGCCAGTAACGTAAACGTGATTTACGGTTACAATAAAAAATGATTTATTATTTGACAACGAAAGATTACATTAGATTTTTCATACAAGTTGATACTTCAATCTCTCAACAGTAACTGACTTACAAATGTGAATACAGAGTACAGGTTGTGCTAAAAGTGCTTATGCACACATAGTATAATATAACATATTGTGGGGAAAGAGAGTGGAGACTGTGCCTGGAATGTGCAGCGGTCGGCGGTTCTCATGGAAACGGGTGCTCTAACTTATATACCGGATATAGAATTGCAATATGTAACATAGGAAATACAATAGTATTTTTTTAAATGGTGGTTGTTGCTTCCCTAATTAAATTAGACCAAAAGTGTAAATACAATAAATGTTTAGAATTAAAAACTGCATCTAATGAGTATCTATTTGTTGCTCAATTGATTTTTATGCTGGAGTAAGAAGCAAACGTAAAATGACTTTTATAAAGAAAATTATGAATTGAGAGTGCTGTAGCTGAAAAAATAAAAAGTTAACAGAAGGAAAATGATTAATTTGACGAGTTCATTTTAGTAAACAAAATTGATCAACCAAAGTTATTTATAAATTATCTTGAACATGTATTGTCATATTTTTTATTGATGATAATAATAATAACAAATAAAATAATAAAAAGTACATGAATAATTTTAAGTAAACACAAAATATTGATTATAGTCAGGGATGTGCGTGTAGTCTACTGCAAGTAATCTACGCAATTCTCTACGTGTAAACAATCATGTAGTCTACGTCATCATTTTTCATGTATACAATGTAGACTATGTAGACAATGAAAACACCTGTGTTCACTTAAGTCATATTTAAATTTTATCCCTAGAACTAGGGAATTTTAAATGTTGGTAGAGATTTTAATTTTTATTCTAGGGATTACATGAAAAAAATTAGTAGTGCAGGGCAAAACATTCAAAATTTGTCAACTGGTTACTGTTAAAAATAGCGCCAAAGAAAACTCCGTCTGGTGAGATGGCGCGTTGATCGATTTTAAAAATATGACAGTTCGCCCAAGACCCAAGACAGACATTCGTCTAGTAATGTACGAGCACTTGCTTTATTAGTTCTATTATATAAAGACCGATAATGACCCCGAGCTCACGAATACGAATACATGTAATAGTTACAAAGTTATAAATTTAGGTTATGTTGAATTTTACAACTGTCAGATGCATTATCTACATTGTTTACATTGTCTACGTCGCTAGAATTGTCGACGTATTGTCTACGTGTAGATGTCGACAATTAAAGATTACACGTAGATGCACATCTCTGATTATAGTAAATGTTCAAAAATATTTCAATTTACAGCTCAACAATGGCCTAATCTTGTCTTATTGCATTTTTTAAAAAGTTTGTTTAGGCATGATTTTGCTTATAAATTTTCTCTTCTAAATAGGGCCATAACATAATCATTAGGTGCCAAATCAGAGGATCTTGCTGGCCAATTTACTGGTCCACCTCGACCTATCCAAGATTTAGGAAAGCATTGGTTCAAATAATGGTTTACATCAATACTACTGTGTGCGGAACAACCATCTTGCTGGAACCACACAGTATCATTTTCACCAACACTCTATTCCAACTCTGGACCAGTAAATAATGGGCCAATTATTCGTGATTTCAAAATACCAGCCCATACATTTACTTTTTCTGGATACTGTGTATGAGTTGCGACCATCAAATGTGGATTTTTCTTTACTCCAATATCTCAAATTTTGTGTGTTGGTTCACCATTTAATGAAAATGATAAACAAATGAGTTTTTAAAAAATTAGGTTTTTCCATTATAGCTTTACAGAAATCATGTCTTTTAACTTTGTCGTGTTCATAAATTTCTTGATGTCTTGAATACTTATAAGAATAAAATTGTTCACTTTTTAATGTTTTATGGACAGTCGTGTGATGCAGATTTAATTGTCTAGCTATATTTCGTACACTATTATTTGGATTCTCCTCAATACAATCAATACATTTACTTTATGTTGATTATCTTCAACATCTTGGTTATGATTTTGATCTTTACACGTTTTACATGGTTTTAGTACGCTACCCGTATCTTCAAATTGTTTTAGAATTTCACTAATGGTAACAGTAGATGGGATAGGTGAACCAGGATGCAGCGCACTAAATAGATAACGCATTTGATGCAATGAATTTTCCGCGTAATACCATTTAATGAATAAAATTTTATCGTTCTTAGACAATATTTTCAAAGATGCGTATTTTTACCCGAAACCCGACCGGTTCGACCCGACCTGTAGTCGGGTTTCGGGTCAGTTGTAAGTTGTTCATGTCGGGTCTGGTTTGGGTCGGGTTGGATACGGATATGTCGGGTCTGGTTGGATACGAGTAAGTCGGGTCTGGTTCAATACGGGTAAGTCCGGTGGGGTCTGGGCGGGTTGAATGCGGGTGAGTCTATGTAATCTAATTCTTTTCCATATTTCATGTAAATTATTATAAATGTTGTCTACTTTGAACACCTTTAGTTCAAAGTCATGTTTGTATATTGTCTAGACCAAGTTATAGTTTCCCTTAAAACTAAAATCCTGTTACCGTCATACTAAATCATATTCATTACCTACATTTATTCTCTATACTTCTAATCATCGAGTTTCAAGTTACAACCCGGTGACAGATATTATCTAGACTTAGGTCATAACCATATGACACTAAATTTCAATCAGTTTAGAAACTTAGACAACAAAGTCTTGAGCGCTTTACTAATCTTATAATATCTGTAACCAATATTTAAGAACGACTACTTCTGGGGTAAAAACCCTCATAGTGGGTGTAACTTGCAACTTGTATTATCCTTATTGATCTCAGAAGAGTTTACATTCTAATTCATAACCCACTCACATTCAACTCAAGTCATCACAATCGTCACAATCGCAAACATTCCTAACTAAATCACGACATATCATATATAAATCTAATTCATATTCATATACGTATATATAATGTATATAAAATGTAAATAAAAATTATAACAAACTTAATTATTCAAATTCAACCAAATTCTAAATCATAACTGAAAACTAGTGAAACAAGTAGGACCTAAATTATGCAAATATAATTAATAAAGTTAATCAAACATAATATTATGAAACTCTAGTCTAACTTATAAACGTCAAAATAATTTAAATATAGTAGTATATTAAAGAACGAGTTATAGGACATGTTTTTTTCACACGCGTCCAAAATCTGCTACGGCAGAGCGCCAAACCCAGTGAGGCAAAATTTATCGCTGTACCTATATTCCAATTGTTGCATTCACACAATACCCTCTTAGAAATATCCTACAACCAATAATTATAAATTAACTGAGTCTGCACAACAAACACATTTAAACAAATAATAGAATAATTTTTAATTAGGTATTTTAAATAAATTTGTTTCATAGTTTTGTCGCGGTCCATTTCGTCTTGTCTACCCATAGATCACAAAAAGCACGTCGCATTTTGTACAACCTTGTATTTCACGATTTGCGTGGGGCGAGGAGCATTTGAAGGTCGAGTGCATCGGAATGTGATTTTCAGTGTTGAATCATATTTATGTTGTTACAGTGGCGTGCAGTACACATGATATAGTGCTGCGAACTAATCGCTTGCACATCTAGAACACTGACAGTGAAATGAATATGTGGTGTAGTATGTGAAGTATGAATATTTATTAATGGAACGTATTATTGCAAGATATGTGAATACATTTCTCTTTAATTAATTAAAAAGTCCTCGAAAATCGAAGCTTTTCTTACCTGTTTTTTATTAGTTGACGACGTTGTAATATCTAAACATATGTTTTATTCAATATGAGAGCGTGAAATCATTGTAATATTGTTTTTCTACGATTGCTATGAAAAGTTGACATTTATCATAGTAAAATTGACGTTTTATGTGGAACAATCGACAAATATCTCCAATGGCAGCGTGCGAAAAAGACATGAAATGTGCACTTATTTCAATAGTTATCAGCGATACAAATAAAACAGAAACTTGTTATATTGTGTGACGAAGTGTGCTCGTCACACAGATTCTTATATAGATCACGATCGCGGAAACGCCTGTATCTTGCGAACGCAATACCTGAGAGACGCGAAAAATCAACACCGGGTTCACAAGTAAGACGCGCATCGGAAAATTACTAATTAAACTGGATCACGGACCGGGTAGTCCAGTTTCCGTTTATAACCAATCCGCCCTATATGTTAACATAGGACGGACAAACTTTGACACCCTAGGACCCGTTTAATTCACAAAACAGTATATAAACCGCGCTGCCGAGACAGCCAAGACAGTCAATCTTTCACCTGTGAATAAATCGACTTCTCCGCTACCGTCTTCCAGTCACCAGGCCACTCCGACTTCTAGGTAAGAAAAGCACTCCTGTTTATTTACCGTACCGTACTGTGCTTCCTCGAGGTCTCGTGCCACTTTCCGTTTTAGGAACTCTTGTGCGACCACCGAACAAATCACTTTGGCGTCTGTCGTGAGCGAATCCGAGACGTTACAGTGAGGCGTTTTGCGTGCACGACCGGAGTTCACACCGTAACTTCGCGACTTCGTCGCGTGCCACTTTCCGTTTTAGGAACTCTTGTGCGACCACCGAACAAATCACTTTGGCGTCTGTCGTGAGCGAATCCGAGACGTTACAGTGAGGCGTTTTGCGTGCACGGCCGGAGTTCACACCGTAACTTCGCGACTCCGTCGCGTGCCACCTTCCGTTTTAGGAACTCTTGTGCGACCACCGAACAAATCACTTTGGCGTCTGTCGTGAGCGAATCCGAGACGTTACAGTGAGGCGTTTTGCGTGCACGGCCGGAGTTCACACCGTAACTTCGCGACTCCGTCGCGTGCCACCTTCCGTTTTAGGAACTCTTGTGCGACCCCCGAACAAATCACTTTGGCGTCTGTCGTGAGCGAATCCGAGACGTTACGGTGAGGAGTTTTGCGTGTACGGCCGGCGTTCACCACGTCGAATTCCGCGAGACGCGTCGCGGAATCGTTTCCGACACACCAGCCGTCGTCCAGGGAACCCCATCGTCGCGACGCCCGGCGTCGATTTTCCGGAAAAGTGAAAAACTACTCATCGCGATCATTACGAGTCAACCAGCCGCTATTACGGGAACCCCACCGCCGCGACGCCCGGCGTCGATTTGTGACCAATCCGCGATTTCGCCGTTTCCGAACCTGCAGGCCTACACCGCGGGCCCCGACCGTCGCTCCGGACATACCGGCGTCCCGATGCCATGCGTCGTTTTCCCAAAAACGTCACCTCTGTATTCCCCGATCCCGCCTCAGTATATCCTACACCTGCTGTTAATCAACGACATTTCTGTAGTGACACCAGTGCTTAATAAAGACTCAATTCGTCATTTTTTACCAACTTTGTGTTTCTCTCTGAAAACCCTATCCGACCGTTGGCGCCCGAGCAACCTCACGCCAACATTTTGTCGACGAGTCCGCCATAACTCGTCACAATTGACAATTGACAAAATGAATTTATTTTCAGTATGTATACATTTTTTAATAATTTAAAATGCAATCGTAGAAAAAATTATGTGTGTATCACAAGCCTTCGGCTCGCGCTGCAATTACCATGTTCAAGTAACAAAGAATCACTTACGCTCTTAATACACAAGTAACTATAAGATATTAAAATATTTTGAGATAATACTAATTGATACGCTCTTGGAATGATCAGCGAGAAGGCATTACTTAATTATTTACAAAATTTAATTAATATATTAATATGATTGCAGGAGTATTGTAATTAATAAAATATGGGCAAATCAATGAAGTGTAGATAATTTCATAGTACAAGCTAAATTTGAAGATGAACAAATTAAAATAATCATGAAATTCGACAGATATTTATCAATTTCTTTCCTGTTGATCATACTAAGAGCACAATAATATTCTTGTCATGCTACAGTTGCCATACTGAAAAATTTTGATGCTTATGTAAGCAAATAATATAAATTTGTCTGAAATAATTGTTGCTTTTCTCGCACTTCATTATTCAACTTGTGTGGATACAATTACAACTATAAAAACTATTTATAAAATTATATGCGCTTCACACAGGTCTCCTCACCTCCCAAAACAACCAACCTGATCTCATATTTGTCGTCACTCAGATGATTGTGATTGGTGTAAATGCGAGACAAGTTTAAACTGACCCAATGTTTAAATTTATCATTTTTATATTTATTACTATGTTATTATTAGAGTCTTGCAACTTTAATGCCTTCATTTGCTTATTAACCTATTTTTTAAACTTGTATTTAAATTTAAAATACTGCTATTTAAGCCAGTCTCATCAGGTTCGAACCATTACTGTAAAATGTAATGTAAACTTAAACCAAATAGAGTACAGGCAATAGTTATCTGTGTATTAAGAGCGTAAAGTGATTCTTCGTTACTCGAGCACGGTAATTGCAGCGCGAGCCGAAGGCGAGAGCTGCAATAGTGCAAGAGGATCAAAGACACTTCACGCTCGTGGTACACACATAATTTTTTCTACGATTGCATCTTAAAATTATTCAAAAACGTATACGTACTGAAAATAAATTCGTTCTGTCAACTGTCAATATGACAAGTTTCTGTTTTGTTTGTATCCATGATAACTATTGAAATAAGCGCACATTTAATATCTTTTTCGCGCGTTGCCATTAGAAACGCGCGCATTTAACGTCTTTTTCGTGCGTTGCCATTGGAGACACGCAAAAAAGATATTTTTCGATTGTTCCACAGAAAACGTCAACTTGACGATGACAAATGAGAGCGTAATTGTCAACTTTTCATAGCAATCGTAGAAAAAATAATTTTTAAATATATTTACTCAAAACGAAGAAAAAAATTCATAAGTTTACGTGGTAATTTGAAATTGTTAAAATTTCCTTCAAAACTTATAACATTTTTCTGCGATTGCTATGAAAAGTTGACAATTACGCTCTCATTAGTCACCAATCGAAAAATATCTTTTTTGCGCGTCTCCAATGGCAACGTGTGAAAAAGATGTTAAGTGCGCGCTTATTTCAATAGTTACCAGGGATACAAACAAAACAGAAACTTGTCATATTGACAGTTGACAGAACGAATTAATTTTCAGTACGTATACGTTTTTTAATAATTTTAAGATGCAATCGTAGAAAAAAATGATGTGTGTATCACGAGCGTAAAGTATCTTTGTTCCTCTTACACTATTGCAGCGCGAGCCGAAGCAATTACCGTTTTCGAGTAACAAAGAATCACTTTACACTCTAAATACACAAATAACTATTTTAAATGGATATTTTAATTTTTTATCCTCATTTAAATATTATGGTTTTCTACAACTGTCAAAATATGATCACATATTTTTACTAATATTAATACTTTAAGTTCCTGATTTTTTCATCAATTACATTACCATTACCCACGCGTATTTCGCGCACTATTTTGCAACCTAGAGCGCAAAATGAGTATTTCGCGCACGCTCCCAAATTTATTTTTTTCACGTTCCACTTGTTCTAACACATCAGTAGTACCAAGTTCATATTATATTTGGTTGGTTTCCTGCAAATTACTTAAATAAATCAATAATTATTCTATTATTCTTTTTTTATAGATGTAAAAAAAATGTTGTTTGTATATCGTGAACGAAATTCTTGTTTTTTTGATGCTTTCGAATGACTTTTGTCTCGCCGGGCGAGATTAAAAATGACATTCAAGGCGCAATAAAGAAACACTCATTACGCGCATTTAATACAAAAATAAGTATTTTTTTATCATAAATAAATCAAAATAAATATATCATATTTATAACAGTATCGCCCTGATATGATCTCCGTTCTGTAGTTACAAGTTATTCCTTTTTGTTCGTAAATTTAGAGCAACGTAAATATGTATATGTAAATTTATTTTTAGAAAGTTTACGTAGCATTTAAATTTTCAATATCTGATCTATTGTTAATATTATTTATGCATTTCAAATATATACTCATATTTTATAATTTTTAAAATAATTATGTTATTAAATTTTGGTTTAAAAAGTAATTAAATTATATTCTTTGATCAAGCTATTATCCTTCAAAATTAATGTTATTTATTTATTATTTTTTGTAAGTCGTCTTACTTCAATTTTTAATACTGTTTTTTAATATTATTTATAAATAAATTTTCACATCTTCTTTTAAAAATATATTTATTTAATCATAATATTTTAATTTTTTTCTATTTTTATTAATTTTTTTTAACGAATGTAATTTTTTACTTAATATTATTTGTAAGTATTGTCCTGAAGAAGGCTGAAGTGTCAGCCGAAACGTTGACTAAATAAATAAAAAAATATATTGACTGAAATTCAAAAATAAACCAGTTTTTAATATAAAATATGTTTCTTTATAAGAGTACTGCAGACGAAAAACAAAATTCTTATAATTATTTATGAATGGGTTCATTTCACGTGATATAAGAAACTTTATTTACATATTTGTAACTGTATGTATTGTTTTTTTGTAGATTTCCCTAGAATATGGTAGTCTGCTAATAGACAAGCCGGCCCTGTGCTGCGCACAGCACTTTGTTTCGCTTGAATGTGGAGGGAAAGGAAACGGTCAACTTGTGGAGCGAAGCGTCATTACCTCATCGCAGCACAGTTGTGTTTGTGGCTTTGTGTGGTGTTGTTCGTTGTTGCCGTACTTTTGATCATATGTAAGTATACAATAATTTCACCTACAAATACTTGTAGGATTAAGTTTTTCTGCATTACATATCTTTATCTATTGTTTGTACATATTTTAGTTCATAAAAAAGCTATTTATTTTTTATAATCTGAATAGTATTTGTTAGGACTATTACGCAAGTATCCATTCGAGAACAATATTGTTATTTATAAATAAGTAATGTGTCTTAATACGAATCTGAATAAAATACTTGAGCTTATTTATTTATTTTTGCAGTTAGACTCTATTATAGGTTACAATACCAAGAATAAAATTAGATAAAAATTAACAATATTTATAGTATATATTGCTGTAATACTAAATGGGACTATTTATTAACAATTTCAATTCTGTTTAATAAAATTAAAGACGTGGGTTAAAATTTAGCACTAGAAGTAGACGCTGTAGATAATACGCAATCGTTACAGCTGTTCACAGTTAAAAAAACGTTGATTATATATCGGTGAGTATTTTAAATATTTTCAATTTTATTTCAAAATTTATTTTAAATTAATAAGCCTCCATATCTGCAGTGGCAAGTATGGTAAAGTCGGTGTCACACGATCAATCATTTCACGTTTTGGTATAAATTCTCTCACGGTAATGGACAACAATACAATTTCATCAAAAACTGTAAATAAAAACATTTCTTTTTTGTCAAATGTTTTATTCAACTTTTGTATTTTCATAGATTCAGTGCATAATATTAAATTTTGTTTAAATTTTCAACATGATATAATAAGATAATTTTCAAATTTGCCCTAATACCAATAATAATAATTGTAGGTCTTGATTTGTAATATAACCTAGGTTATGATTTCACTTAATAATTTTTGCTGAATTGCATGGGTGCTCAAAATGGTTGATATTGATTCCCAAGAGTCAAATAAAAATAGTGGATGATAAAAATTTGACACCACAAAAATACGTTGTTTTGAAAACATTGTCACCTTCGCGTGTAAATGACTATTTGTTGATCATATACTCGTAACTCAATATGTAGTTTTACTAATAAACAAACAGTATTATTCAGCTACTTTATATTGCGGAAAAAGCGAAAATTAATAATAGAATCACCAAAGCTACGATACAACGAAATTGGCAATTTCCAGATTATTATACACTAAATTTTCATTAAAAATTTCCTTACATCTCTGTTTTACCGAGGCGCCGTTTTACAAAATTTTGTTTTGTGGGGTGCGTCTTAATTTTATATTTTCAAGCTGATTACACGATAAGAATATAAAAGGTAATTTTAATAAAATAAAAAATAAAAGTTAACAGCAAAACTGTATTATATGAAGGTTACACAATTCTAATTATATTTTACATAAAAAGCATAGCGATTTTGTTTTTCGTGTAAGACTAAAATTAATAGAATTCTTTTTAAGATTTTGTTACGTGCAAATTATGTATCTTGAACCTGTTGTTTCATTACATTAGTCATAACATCATCTAGCATAGGTTGCACATTTAGAAGATAAGATAAATGTAAATTATGTATCTTGAACCTGTTGTTTCATTACATTAGTCATAATATCATCTAGCATAGGTTGCATATTTAGAAGATAAGAGAAATGTATAAATAGGCTAGTTTAGTGAATAAGCACGCTCTTTGTATCGTAGACTCTGCACAGTCAAGTACTGTGACTCATATGTAACCATATACAAATTATAATAAAGTTATAATATTAATAAAGATTTTAGTATTCTTTTTAAAAAACATAAAATCGAATACTCAAAATTTAATTGGCGCAGTCGGTAGGATTAATAGCTTCGAAACACAATAAAAAAATTGTGTGGTGGATTTTTATCCTTTACCAAGCAAAACCTACAAAAATCTACGAAAACCGGTCGAACAGGACCCATCAAGCCGCAAAGGCACAACGTTCGTCTACAAGATTCACGTACTCCAGAGTGCTGTTCCGAGATCACGTCGACCAATCCACTAGGAAGACTTGCTGTTCCGAAACACGTCACTCATCAGAAGCACTTGCTGTCTCTACTAGACAACACGAAAACTACGAAAAAGAAGCCGCAACAGAAGATGATGTTCACAAGAATCATCATAATCACAATCACGATACAAATGTAAGAATATCTTTATAAGTTTGTAAAACATTTATATTATAATACTCAGGGGTATTTCTAGCTACGACTAGTAATAAAAATACCGAGACCCGGCACAGGTCAATCACACACATAATACAACTTATGTCAGAAAGCGATAGCTCTGAATCAATAGAATCAGACGATTCCTTAACACCGTTACCAACAACTAAATATATCAAAATTAAATTAAAACCTAGTAGATTAAATCGCATAACAATGGCTACCACAACTGTACAAGAAATAGAAATGTATCTCAAAACAATCCCATGTTATAATGGAAATATTAAAACATTAAATAATTTTATAAAACAAGCCACAAAGATTATGGACATTTTTAATACACTAGAACTCACTGCAAATCAGCGAATGTTTGCATTCAGCATGATAAAATTAAAACTCACTGAACAAGCAATAGAAATTACAAGTAATAACGAATTTGCAGAATGGGAAGATTTAAAACTATATCTGACCACAAACTTTGTAGACAAGAGTACATCAGAAACACTGATGATAGAACTCATGGATACGAAATTTTCAAAATCAATAGAACAAACTTTGAAAATAATGCTTGAAAAATTTTCACTTTACAAATCTAAAATACACTTAACTAATTATTCACAAGATCAGAAGAACGCAATAATTCATGAAAACCAAAAATTTATAGTAAAAAGATTTATATCTCTACTACCAAATCATGTTAGAGGATCATTCCTTATTAAAAACCCTACAACTTTGGAACAAATAGAATTAATGATTAAAAATGAATTTAACTTTATTAATACGTATAATCAATCACCTATGTTGAGAAACAATGTAGAAAGACCAAAATTTGGCAATGGGCAACCTCCACAAAAGTTCCCATCACAAACATTCCCATCAACATCATTTAATCTCAAACAACCACCTCAATACCAGAGAACTAACCCAAATTTTGCACCTAGACAAAATATAAAAAATTATTATGAGACGAAACGATTTAACCCAAAACCTATGACACAACAAACACGAATCACACAACCAATGTCTACACAAACAATCAGACAAAATAATAACATAGAAGAAGTAGACTTAGACGAAATAGATTTCGATATGGACCAAGAATTTCATAAACAAATAGACGAAGAGTTAAACAACGAAAGATTAGAGAAAGAAAAACAAAAGAAAATCTATGAAGATTCTTTTTTAGATTTAGAGACACAGATAGAAGCGATACAGTAGTAATGTCTTCTATAACAACGAACTTACCAGCATTAAAAATTAATCCATACGTCATACTGTTCGATACAGGCTCTTCAATAAACTTTATACACCCGGATTTAGTAAAACAATTTAAAGTAAAAACATATAACGAAAAATTAACTTTTAAAACAGTAAACGGAAAATCTAATTGCGATAAATATACAATAATAAAAATTCATAAAAAACCTTTAAAATGTTATGTTTATAAATTTCATAAAACATATAATATATTACTCGGAATAGAAGCATTTAAAATATTAAATATACAACTAAACTTTAAAGACAATAAAGTAAAATTAGACGATAAAATATATAAATTAGAAGAATCAACAAATTTAAAAGCAGAAACAAATAATATACAAATTAGAAATAGTCACTTAGATAATATAGAAAAAAGAGAGTTAGATAAACTAATAAACACATACACAGATCTGTTTCCAAACGAAAACGAAAACCTAACCTGCACTACCACCATAGAACACAAAATTCACGTAACAAATGAAACGCCGGTATACACAAAAAATTACCGACTTCCACAAATTTACGAAAAAGACATCGAAGAACATGTAAAAAAATTATTAGATAATAAAATAATACAAAAATCATTTTCACCCTGGTCATCCCTTATTTGGATCGTACCAAAAAAATTAGACGCTTCAGGAAAACAAAAAACTAGAATGGTAATAGATTTCAGAAAACTAAATTCAGTAACGAAAGATGATAAATACCCAATACCTAACATTGACACGATATTCGATCACATCGGACCCTCCGAATACTTTACAACCCTAGACCTACATTCAGGATTCCACCAGATAAAAATGAATAAAAATGATAGAGAAAAAACAGCTTTTTCCACAAGTTCTGGACACTACGAATACATTAGAATGCCTTTTGGACTTAAAAACGCACCTGCCACATTTCAACGAATGATTAATGAAGCATTAGGCGAATTAATTAATAAAATCTGTTTAGTATATATGGACGACATTATAATATTTGGCAAAAACTTAGAAGAACATTTAAAAAATATAAGACTAGTATTCGAAAAACTACGTCAAGCAAATTTAAAAATACAAATAGACAAGTCAGAATTTTTACAACAAGAAGTTAAATTTTTAGGATATAAAATTAATCAAACCGGACTAACAACAGATGAAAAGAAAATAGAGACAATAAAAAATTTAAATTTACCAAAAACACAAAAAGAAATAAAACAATTCTTAGGAACTTTAGGATGGTATAGACGATTCATACCTAATTACGCAAACTTGACAAAACCTTTTACACAATGTCTAAGAAAAAATGTTAAAATAGATATAGATGATGAAAATTATAAGAACGCATTTGAACAATGTAAAAACACATTAATAAAATCCCCAATATTACAGAACCCAGACTTTAACAAAGAATTTATATTAACTACAGACGCAAGCGACTAGGCGCTATATTAGCACAAAAAACAGACGATAAATAATTACCTATATGTTATGCCTCTAAAACTTTAAATAAAGCGGAACAGAATCACAGTACAATAGAAAAAGAACTAAAAGCAATAGTATGGGCAGTTAGAAATTTTAGACCATATATTTACGGACGGAAGTTCACCATAAAAACAGATCATAAACCTTTAATCTGGTTATTCAACATGAAAAACCCGAATCAAAAACTAATTAGATGGAAAATAGAATTGAGTGAATATAACTTTGAGATAAATTATTTACAAGGTAAAGAGAATGTTGTTGCAGACCTACTATCCAGACAGAAACCCAAATTTAAATTAAATAATTTAATAGGAGACGTATTAGAACAAAATCCCATCGCACACTGTATATCAAAAAACTGCGAAATGTCACGAGGTCTGGCGGAACAAATAAATTTAAAATATGAGTGCAAAGACTTTTGCAAAGAACGAAATAATAAAAATATCATTATTCAAAAAATAAATAATAAAATAATATTTCATCTAATTACAAAAATAAATCATTTTGATAAACCATTATTAAAAAACTTGGACAAACCTTTAAAAGAATTAAGAGATTACATGATTATAAATGAACTACCTATAATAAACATCCCAAAATTAGGATGCGGTTTAGACAAATTAGAATGGGAAAAAGTAAGAGAAAAGATAAATAAAATATTTGAAGATACTAATATAGAAATAAACGTTTTCACATTACCCGACGTTAACCATAACGAAACAGAAAACAGTAGCGAACAAAATAATATAGATCAAGAAGAAGATAACCAAACGGTACACAGCGCAAATGAGAATCCCATAGCAGGAATAAAATATTTAGATGAGAGAATTAATATAGCGGATAATCAAATAATAATTTATAAAGTAGACAGGGATACTGAAATAAAAATAGAAAAATATTTTGACAATAAAAAACAAAGACTTATTTGTAAATTTAATAAAGTAACTTTTAAACAAGATGTTATAGATTTTATAAAAACTTATCTAACCCCAAAAATTAGATATTTAGCCTTATTTCAAAAAGATTTAGATAAAGAAGTTTCAAAAATATTACAAGAAAATTTCCAACCAAATTCTATAAATATCATAGCGTGTACAAAATTAGTAAACAACGTAGAAAATAACGAGGAACAATTAGAAATTATACATGACTTTCACACAGGCCTTACAAATCATAGAGGAATTTTAGCCACCATAAGAGAATTAAAAGAAAAATATTATTGGCCAAACATGAATAAAGACATTCAAGAATATATAAACAACTGTGAAACGTGCCGATGTAATAAATATGAAAGAAAACCTATAAAAATAACCGACAATCTTACAATAACACCAAGCACACCATTTGAAATGATAAACATAGATTTGTTATCACTAAATAAAGAACCTTACTTGACGATATTAGATCAGTTCTCCAAGCACGCACAGATTATCAAGGTCGAAAATAAGAGCGCAAAACAAATAACAGATAAATTAAGAATATACTTTGAAACATACAAAATACCTAAGGAAATAATAATGGACAATGGTACAGAATTTAATAACACATTAATGAAAGATCTCTTAAGTAAAAAGAAAATTAAATTACATATAACTTGTGTTAATAACCCTAAAAGTAATGCAGTGGAAAGACTTCACTCAACATTAATAGAACAATTGAGAATATTACACTCAAGACCAGACACTAAAAACATAGCAATGTCAGAAAAAATACGAATGGCTACATTAGCGTATAATAATACAAAACATAGTACAACACAACTCAGTCCAGTTGAAATACTTTACGGAATATCAAATGAAAACATTTTTATAAAAACAGACCAATCCAAATTAAGAGAAAATTATGAAGAACAACAAAGGAAAATTAAGCATATTATTAAAGATAGAATAGAAAGAGAAAAATTAAAACGAAATACAGAAAATGACAATCCTTTAGAATTAACAGATAAAGTATATGTTAAACAGAATCCTAGAATTATTCATAAAATAAAGAAACCAATATACAGAAAATATTCAGTTAAAAATTATAACCCTCTATTAGGAAAAATTAAAATATTAGATAAAAAGAACAGAAGTAAAAATATAAAAATAAATCAACTAAAAATTAAATAAAAATTTCAGATGTCAAGGACAAATTCAAGATATCTCGAACAATAATGGATTCCACCTTGCCGAATTAGGTGAATGCAAAATCAAGACTGGTGAACAACTAATATACTATAACTACAACATAAATCCCATCTATGAAGAATTCCTAAAATTAAGAACAAATAGAGATAATTTATTAAAGAATATAAAACCCTATAATGAAACATTCCAAACATACATTAATATTTTAAATTATAATTATTTAGACTTAAATAATCAAATTCAAAAACTATTTAATAAAAGACAAAAACGCGGACTTATAAACGGATTAGGCTCCATTGTTAAATCAATAACAGGAAATTTAGATTCTACGGATAGTCAAAGATATGAAGAAATGTTTAATAAATTAAAAACAAATCAGGAAATACTACAAGGACAGAATGATGAAGTCATTAAACATAATAAAGTTATGACAAATAAATTTAATACACAACTAGAAAATGTTAGACACAATGAAAAAGAATTAACACATCAAATTGAGAACATAATGCAGGCTTTAAAAGGAAATTTAGATTGGATATTACAAATAGATATGGCAAGTAAATTTCAGAAATTAATATTAATAATAATGAATTTAAATGAATTAACAAAACAAATAGAAACAAGTTTAACCTTTTGCTCATTACACAAACTAGACGTTAGGATAATATCTTATGAAAATTTAAAACAAACTACACAAAATAACGACATTTGGAATTTAAACGAACTAATAGAAACCCATTGTAAATACTATAACGGAGAAATATACTTTATAATATCAATACCAACCTTCTCCCAAGAATCCTTCAAATTAAACCAGTTTACCCCATTACCAATGATTCAGAATGATAGATTCATAATAATGAGTGAACCTCAACAATTATATTTCACACAAGATAAGACTTATAAAATAAGCGAATGTAGTTATATTAAGAATAAATACTTGTGTATTACACAATTTATAGAAATAAGTAAATGTATGGGAAATATACTAGATAAGCAGAAGGATGATGATTGCAAATACCATAATATTGAGAAAAAGAATACTTTTGAATTAATTCAAAATACAAATGAACTAATTATGATTAGTCCAAATAAGCAAGAAATTCAAATGAACTGTAACGAAATAAAAATAAAAAGAAATATTCAAGGAATCTATAAGATAAAAATTAACCAAGAATGTCAAATAAATAATTTCACATTTAAAAGAATTCTATAAAAATATAAAGAAATTGAATTTAAAACATTTGAGAAGGAATTAATAAGTTCAAAATTTAATGATACTAAATTACAGAATATCTCCGATATTATATTAAATGAACCGAAAATTATAAAAATAAAAGAAATCAAAATTGAAAATAGCAGTCATCACTCTTATATAATATATGTTATAATATTTATATTAATAAGTTGTTATCTTTTAAGAAAATATGTATTACCTAAAATAAAATTATATAGAAATGAAAGAAAATTAAGAAAGGTAAAAACAGTAAGAAAAAAGCTAAGTGAACTAGCTATGCAAGAACAAATATAATGAAAAAACTAAAAGGGGAGGAATTATGTATCTTGAACCTGTTGTTTCATTACATTAGTCATAACATCATCTAGCATAGGTTGCACATTTAGAAGATAAGATAAATGTAAATTATGTATCTTGAACCTGTTGTTTCATTACATTAGTCATAATATCATCTAGCATAGGTTGCATATTTAGAAGATAAGAGAAATGTATAAATAGGCTAGTTTAGTGAAAAAGCACGCTCTTTGTATCGTAGACTCTGCACAGTCAAGTACTGTGACTCATATGTAACCATATACAAATTATAATAAAGTTATAATATTAATAAAGATTTTAGTATTCTTTTTAAAAACATAAAATCGAATACTCAAAATTTAATTTGCAGTCAAAAACACTAGCACTCTTGTATCCCACCGCACCGGTGCTGCATGTACAGTTGCGACAAAAGTTTAAGTGAGGGACACTAATCAAGGTCTGCAGGTATGTTTGGTGACGTCACGCTATTTGTCCTACAGGCCGTTCTGTTTATTGCAGGCTGCGTGCCTAATTTTCATGTAAAATTTAATTTGTTGCTGTATATTTGAACTTTATTCTTTCTCTCCACTGATTTTTTATTGTTACTTAAAACTTGTTACGGTATTATAAAATATTATTTCAAAATACTCAAGTATAATATCAACAAGTAGGGTAGTAGATAATATTTTTATTTTTTAAATTTCTAATAAACCACAAAATATGAATAAACCTGTGGCGGCCAGTACATCACCACACAAACATATGTAAATACACACATGCACACACAGTCATAGACACATATGTAAAAACACAAAACACATGTATACACAAATAATCGCACAACAAATAATCTTGTATATATTCTGTAAATATTCTTAGCAAAACATTCGTTCATTTTCTGTAGTTGCTAAGTAACATTCTGTACAGTTTTCATGATTTCGCCACTACCTGCTATTGTTACTTCGCCCGTTTTCTCCAAACCTAACAACATCTGTTTTTCAAGTACATTCATACTTCTTTGTTCACCCTCAAATCCACATTCTTCCTTCTGACCAAGACGCTAGTTCACTCCATTATCACTAAATAAACAAAACTTTACAACAAGTATATCATTTATTATTGATCACAACTACACAAACCGAATATAATAAAACAATCAAATAAATTTATAATCATTTAAAAATCAGAAATGAAATACATTGAAAATTTTATAATGCTATGTACTATGTATTACAATATTGATATACATACATATAAAATGAACATATACATCTTTTACATTATTTAATTTATCATTGTTTATGTACAATATATTAAAATATTGATTATATATCGGTGAGTATTTTAAATATTGTCAATTTTATTTCAAAATTTATTTTAAATTGATTAGCCTCCATATCTGCAGTATAAGTTTTTCAATCGGTGTTCCATTTTTGCGCAATGCTATACAAGTTTATATTTTTAAATGGAACACTAAATAGTTTTGCAAAATAATTTGTTGTTTCCCTTTAAAAACTATTCACGGGTCCAATTCGCAACAGTTACTTTTGTTTGTGACCAGACCTAAAGATTTGATGATTTGGCACCTTCCTGTTCGGATATCGTAGTTGATCCTCTATTCGAGCAGCTCGGCCATTTTCATCACAAAATCTATAAATGTACATAATATCTGCGTACTCCTCATTTGAAAATTGTATGGGTATTTAATAGAGTAACGTTGATAAATTTATAGAATTTTGAAAACAGAACGTGATCTACGCTCAAACCAAGACAGTTTATGAAAGGTGACTAACAAATGTTTAGAATTTATAGCCCTAAAAATAGATATGGAAGGTAACGAATGTATTTAATGATTTTCTGGTAAATTACTCAGCGTATTGTTATTAGAAACCGACCCAGATTTTATTTATTATTAACGATAAATCACTTCTTTTTGTATCTGCTAATCGTCTTGCGAATTACATACTTTTAATTGTTTATTTGGTGGAATTTGAAAAAAATTTGTTATTTATGATATATATTCACATGTTAACATACACTATAAATATGAATTAGATTTAAAGAATATGATCTTAATCTGATTTTATTATAATATTAGTATAATGGTTCTAAAATAACTCACAGTGAAAATTATTTTAGATTAGGTACATGTTTTCTTTTATTAATTCGTATTCATACAATTAATATTTTTCTGACAACTACAACAAATACAAGTGAATATGTTTATTTTTAACAAGTGAATTAATTTTAAAAATAATACACGCTCTTGGGTGGCGGCGTCAATTTAGGTGGCGTCGCTTCCGCGTACAAGATGGCGGAGACGCTTATTGTCTATTTACAACACCTCCTCTCAATATTGTGTCTCCGCGTTGTCTACCATCCAGATCGTTCAGGCCAAGCTCTTTGGTGTATTTTCTGTGAGCTGGTCCGAACAAAGCCTTGGTCATTACGTCTGCTGTCATTTCGGTAGTCGGCAAATACTGCAGGTTGATCCTGTTGCTCTCAACCGCCTCTCGGACGAAGTGGTGTCTCACATCAATATGTTTGGTTCTTGAGTGAAACACCGGGTTTCTTGCTAGTTGTTGACATCCCTGATTGTCGCAATACATTTTAACGGCATTGTCAGGGCTTCCAAGTTCGTTTAGGAAGTTCTGGAGGTATATGGCTTCTTTCGTACCTTCACTGAGGGCCATATATTCCGCTTCTGTACTGGATAACGCCACTGTGCGCTGTTTTCTGGCCTCCCAGCTAATTGTGGCGCCGGCCAGTTGGAATACGTAACCGGTATAAGATCGTCGATCGTCTAAACATCCGGCCCAATCTGCATCTACGTAACCAGTCAGATTCTCGTCTCCAGTGTGTCTGAATGTTAGCCCATGGTTCTTGGTCCCCTTCAAGTAGCGTAGGACACGTTTCCCCGCATACCAGTGCTCCTTTCCATGGTTTACGTTGAATTGGCTCAGTGAGCTTATCGCGTAAGCAATGTCAGGACGCGTTGATGTTGCCAAGTACATCAGGGATCCAATGAGGCTTTGATATGGAACTTCGTCGACTTTAAACTTGTTTTTCTCGTCGGGTGCCTTCAGTTTGCAGTTTCCATCTAGCGGTGTGGTCGCTGATTTGCAATCTGTCATCCCAAATTTTCCAAGTACTGCTTCTGCATACTTCTTCTGCGACATTGTGATCGTGCCACTTTTCGCATCTTGGCTGAATTCAATCCCCAAACAATAGTGAATGGGGCCGAGATCTTTCATCTCAAACTTCTTAGTGAGCCCGGACTTGATTTTATTCATCCATTTATCGTCATTTGTCGCGATGATAATGTCGTCCACGTAAATGCCCACTATCGTTGAGTGGTCGCCTCCTTTGCTTGAAGTATAAATACAGGGATCTGCATTCAGTGGCTTCAGGCCTATCTTTATTAGTTCAAGGTCCAGCCGCTTGTACCATTGGCGTCCAGACTGTTTCAAGCCATACAGCGCCTTCCTTATTCTGCAGACCTTCTGTTTTCCATCTTCAAGCTGCTTCAACCATTTTCTTGAAGTTTCAAGTACTGGATTGTGTGACTTCTCACTCTTGTTGCGTTTAATTTCATTTGTAGATTCTCGGAGCATTTCTTTTAACCCTTCAGGGACATCCATGTATATCTCTTCATCTATTTCTCCGTTGAGATACGCCGTCACGACGTCCATTTGGTGAACCGCTAGCTTTCTTTCTGCTGCTAACGCCATCAACAGTCGTATAGAACTCGCGCGTGCTACTGGTGCGAACGTTTCGTGGAAGTCAACTCCAGGCATTTGTGTGAAACCTTTTGCTACTAATCTGGCCTTCCTTCTTTCAATGTCTCCATCAGCTTTATACTTCGTTCGCAAGATCATTCGTTCCGATGACTCTGTGATTTGCTGGACGATCGACAATTTCCCAGGTGCCACATCTGATTTGTGCTTCATATTCACTTTTTACTGCTTCCTTCCACTCGTTCGCGTCTGGACCTTTCATTGCTTCGCAGACGCTCTCTGGATCAGTTATGACAGTTAGGTTCGCCAAATCGGTTTTCTCTGTTTCAACCTGATTTGCCACATTTGCTTCAAGTTCTTCCTCGCTATCTGTCTGTTCGTCCTGTTCTGGTACATCTTCCAAAACGTTATACTGATTTCGTGGTCTTCCTCGTCCTCCTGTTCGGATGACTCTCGGCCTTCCTCTTCCCCTTCTGGGTTCCGTCATGGGTCTCTGGATCTCGATTTCTGGCTGCGTCAGCTGGAAGTCGACTGTTTCGATTTTCTCTTCAGAGTTAGGTTTCTCTTTTTCTAATTTCTCGTCGAAAAATTGTTCCTCCTCTTCAACTAGTGGTTCAAAGTTTCCCAGGAACTTGACGTCCCGACTAGTAATTACTTTTCTTATCTCAGGGACCCAGATCCGGTAGGCCTTGGAAACATCCGAATAACCCATGAAGAGACAAGGTCTGGATTTGGATTGAAACTTCGCGTGTCCGGGCTCCTTGGTCAGCGCCAGTGCTCGCTCGCCAAACGTTTTAAAATGGGCGACAGACTTTTTGTTAGTCCATTTCCAGTATGGCGTCTCTCCATTCAGTGTTCGCGATGGGCATCGATTCCTCACGTAGTTTGCTGTGTTCACTGCCTCGGCCCAAAATAGTGGCGCCAAGTTTGACTGTAGCATGCAGCACCTCGCCATTTCCACCAGTGTTCTGTTCTTTCGCTCCGCGACGCCATTTTGTTGCGGAGTATGAGGCACCGTCAACCTCCTCTTTATACCGTTCTTCTCTAGGAAGTCGTCAAATTCGTGGTTGCGGTATTCAGTACCGTTATCCGACTGGATCGCCTTTATTTTCTTGCCAGTGTGGTTTTCTGCCATCTGCTTGAATTTCTTGAATGCGTCAAATACGTCGTTCTTCTTCTTTAGCATGAACACCTCGCACCAACGAGTCTTGTCGTCAATGAATGTTGCGAAGTACTTGGCACCGCCAATGGATTCGGTTCGCATCGGTCCACATACATCCGTGTGTACGATCTCCAGAAGTTCAGTCGTTCTGTCTGCGTTACTTTTCGGAAATGGGTTTTGAGTCTGCTTCCCCTTGATGCAAATTTCACAGGGTGGTAGGTTCAACTCTTTTCCTAAGTTAAGTCCGTTGACTATTTTCTTACGCGACATTTCTTTCAAATCACCTACATTCAGATGATTGAATTTCTCGTGCCACTCCGCCATTTTGGTCTTCTTCGTGGTCACAGCAATACCAGCTGATTCATTTTCAGCTTTTATATAGTATAGGTCTCCTTTTCTCGCCGCTACAGCTACGGTTTTCTGATTCTTGTCTTGAATATACGCAGCTGTCTTAGTGAACGTCACTTCGTTGCCTTTGTCGGTGATTTTCGCCACTGACATCAGATTTATTCGAAGATTTGGGACGAACAACACGTTATTCAAATCAGTGCGTCGTTCGGAGTTTCCGTCTTCTATCATCAAGGCAGCATCTCCGATGCCCTTGATTTCGGTCGTCCCTGCGTCGGCCAAGCTGAGGTGTCGCGACATTGACGTCATTTTTCGCAGGATACTTTTCTTTGGAGTCATATGTGATGTTGCTCCGCTGTCCAAACACCATACTTCACCGCCATTGGATCTCATCAGGAGTGCTGTCTCTGTTTCGCTCGAATTCAGCGCCATGTTGGTTTCTTCTCCGTCGGCGTTTCCGGTTGACTTGTTATCCCTATTCATCTGCGTACGACAATCAACCGCCTTGTGACCCTTCTTTTTGCATCTATAACATTTAAACGAGAACGGTTTAGAAAAATCATTAGGTTTCGTATTACCCTTCTTCTTCTCCGGCTCTCTGTTTTTCTGGAACGCCGTTCGCTTTCGAGCAAACATCCCGGATTCAGACTTCACATCCTTCACTTTGCGTCTATTTACAACAGATTTAGTTAGAGATTTCGTGATTTTAGTTGTTGACAGTTTGACGATGTTAATTTAAAAATCAAGTATTGAGTGAAATGAAACGAATGCACGATTTTGGAATGACATGGAAGAAATATAGGAAAATGAAATAGATGCTCTTATCTACACATGCGACATTGGCCATATTACGTAGCTTAATTTTTTGTTGGGTGTTTGCTTACATTTTATGGAAAGGGATTAGGGTGCTATTTTGTTTTAGACGATAGGATGCAAGGATCAGACGTTAGGTCAGTTTTACATAAATACACAGAAAATATGAGAAGTGCAAAAATATGAACTTAGATTAAATATTAGAATTAAAAATACATGAGAAAAAGATAATAATAATAATGATTAAATAAAATAGGACTGCCATAATAGTATAATGATTGAGATCTTGTATCGATTTTTCTAAAACAGTTTGTAAAATGTTGTTAATTGAATAATTTAGTTTTGTTTTAATCATAATGACTAGAATAATAAAATTTAATTTGACGAATATAAAATTATGTACATACAAATTTCAGTAGGTACTTCAAACTAGTTTAAGTACGTAGGAGTAGGAAATAAATTTTTGTAACTTTAGTCCATTATACAAACACCTTGTATGTTGTATGTGCTCATCCAGCTTTCGCAATACTGAAATCCTTTGTAGGTGACCCGTGCCATCACTTGGTCCGAGAAATACTGAAAATACAATGCTCAAAATTTCACAGATATATTTTAAAAATTGAATGTAAAATTAAAACTACAAATTATATGTACTCCTGTCGCGCCTCTTCCAGTTTAGTATTTGTACAAAATATTTAACTCAATATATTTTCTATTCTCAGTATTCGACAAGAGAGCAATTTCCATTTTGTCGAAGCTTATTACAATGGTTGTATTGAAACTACGAGTATGTTTTTAATTTTTAAATATCTCATTTTTTAAATTTGCAATTAGTACGTAACATTGTAACTATTATACCTGTAGATGCCAGTAATCTTCCAAAGTAAAATGTCTTGAAAGAAATCGCTCACAGTCATTTGTTATCACATACATACATTTGCGGTAAAATTTATTACTTTAACTTTATGCTTGTCATTTGTGTCGTCACTAGTGTAAAAAAAAAAATTAAGACCCTGGCAGATGGTTGGATTATGGTTATCGTCATTGTACCTCGTAAATTTACCTAGATATATTTCACAAACGTCTGTCTCGGCTATCGTTAGGTTGCCGCGCGATATTTCCTGTAGTTATAATTTTATAAAATCGACTTACATAAAAAAACCAGCTTGCTTGTAAATTTGGCTTGGTGTGGATCGGTAACTGCCGGTGACAAGGTTCAACAATTGAGCAAAAATTTATATATTTAGCAAAAAAATAAATTTCGAACTGTCGAACTTGTCTAAAATTAAAAACACTGAATCTATCAAAAGAATTGTGAACTGATTACAAAATTGTACTTAGTGATATTTAATCAAGAAAATCCTACGAGGCTTTAAATTTAAAGTTTGTATAAATGAATCGGTAGAATTGATTACAATGCAATTGAAACGGATATAATTATTGAACTACAATTTTTTTAGATGATTCATACCTTAGGGTTTTAAAATATTACCTAATGTGTTCTGCATAATACGGTGTAATTTTTTTTTAATTTCCAGAGTGTTTCAAAACAATTGTCTACGACTCGCTTTCCACTGGACAGGCCTACAAATCTGCTCTGTAGCGTCTGATATTTAGCGGCATTTTTCCTAAAAACAAGATTAATATTTCACCAGAAGCTCTAAAAAGCAGTGGCGTAGTGTGACTTTTTTGGTATGCTGTGCAGAAAAAAAATCTTAATCAAGATAATACTCATTTTTATTTGATTTTAATTACAATAAATTTACAATATAAATTATTTGTACATTAATTCTACTCTTCGATTTTGACTTACAAAAAAAATCTATTACTTTATCATAAAAATCAGGATTTTGTTTTAATTTAAAAAGTTACTCTCTCTCTCTATTGAAATAATACCTAAACAACTACGTCTTTCTTGACCCTGGGTAGATCTGCAATACGTATTTATTCTTTTAAGTGCAGAAAATGTACGTTCAACAGAACTGCTTGTGCTGGGAATTGTCATTATTAAATTGATTAATTTACATGATTCGGGAAAAATTTGAGTCAAATCATAATCATAAACAAACTTACTTAATATATGAATAAATTTGTTTGCAAAATCATCAAAAATATAAATTATATTCAATTCATTATTTAATGAAACATAATCAAATTTATATTTGTAAAAATACTTTAAACTATTAATTAAATTATCAGGAAATGAGTACTTATATGTGTGATAATTTTCAAATGAAAGAAATTGGAAAAATTTAATTTTTTCAAAAGATCAAATCGGGATGATATTTGCATGCAGATATTATCAATAATGTCATAATACAACTACATCTACATTTTTACGTGTAAGTTCATGTTAAGTATCAAAATCAGATAAAATGTCCCAAATCGATGGATAACCGTTTATTCTGTCTTGTATTATTTTGAAAACTTCTTTTATGTGATTACTACAAAATAAAATGTCCATTTCTTTTGTTTGTAAAATATTATAGAGAACATCAGTATATCCAAATATTTTGGCACAAATTTTCAGAAGAAACGTCGTTTCAAATTTCGAAAGAAATGCAGTGAAATCTTGCGCTTTACAAATGGTGTCTTTATCCCAGTTTTTACTGTTTTCTTCGATATTTTCGAAAAATTCTATTAGTTTACACTTATATTCTTTTACTGTATTTACTAGCCTTGAGGTAAAATTCCATCGTGTTGGGGCAACTGACGGTAATTTTTTTTCATAAAAGCTTGAAGTGCATGTTTTCTTTTATCGGAATGTGAAAAAAAACGAAGATACTCCACTTAGTGTTTGAAAAAATATTCAACATTGTTTAATATTATTGAGTCCTTGTTTTAAAACTAAATTTTGCATATGTGCGTAGCAGTGCGTAAAATGGCCAATGGATATGCTTTTTAAACTTTAGTTTTAAGTCCATTTAGATGATCTGCCATTACAGATGCTGCATCGTATGTTTGGGCGACTAATTTATCTGCGATGTAAAAGTCAATTACTATCAACTGAACATGATCAAATAATGTATTCACTGTATTATTAGAAGTTACATCTCTGAAACCTACAAATCTTTCTATAACTTCTCCCTTCACAACATAACGAAAAACAGTTGATAATTGTGATTCTAACGCTATATCACTTGTTTCGTCTAACATTATAGCTATGAATAAGGACGTCAGAAATTTCTTTAATTAAATCATTTTGTATATTTGGCGAAGTACCACGAAAAACAGTTGAATTTTTTAAATAGTTATCCAGCACAGGATCATAACTTCGCAATAATTCCAATATCTCTAAATAATTTCCTTTATTTAATGAATCTTTTTGTTCGTTATGGCCCCGAAAAGGCAATTCCGGTTTTGCTAAAAAGCATATGGCGTCTATTAATCTTTTTAATATTTCACGATTTTTTCGAACCTCTTTATTATGTTTTGTAACGTCTCATCCAAAAGCAGATTAATGCGCTGTTTTCCAAACATTTTCACATTATAATGACTCTGAATATGACTTTGACACTTTTCGTGCTTTTGTACAGCAGCTGTTAAATGATTTAAATCGGAATATCCATCTTTATTCCATACCGACTTGTCTTTAGAAAATAAAATACAAGGCCAACAAAATAATATTGCATCCAGTAAGCCAGAAAATACTTGAATACTGGCGTTCTGAAAAATGCCTTGGGTATTCTTTTTCATGTTTTCGATCTTTATAAGAACTTAATAATCCTAGTAAAGATGGACAAGGTTTGCCATTTTTACTAATAATATTTTTATCTTTAAATGATCTTAGTGAAAATGGTTTCTGTAGTAATTCATTCACAGAAGAAGGAGTACAAGTAGACATTGTTAATATAGATTGTAGAAATTAGAGAAACAATAAGATCCAAAAATAATTTAATGAAGTCAAGTCACAAAGTTTTAATTTGAATTTGTAATATACATATAGGCAGAAAAATAATAGTCGTATTTTGCAAGAGTCGTGTTCGCCTTCACTCGTTCACAGGCAAGATGCTCACTTTATATTATTTTAATTTTAGAAGAAAATAAATTTTGTACTTCGCTAAATAACACAAAATATTTTACTTTAATGTTCAATGATAACAGATCACAATCGCATTGTAAAGTACCTAAGTAAGAGAAAAATATGGTCAACCAAAAGAAAATAAATGATAATGAATTTGACGCGATCTTCATTGATTTAATTTTAGTTCAAATTTTAAAACAGTATCTTAATTAAAGACATTGTTAAAAACTATTTGATTTTATTAACTTATATAAAATAATAATAAGAAATGTAATGTGTAATAATAACGAAGAAAATAAATTTATTCAAAATATAAAAAATAAATAATAAATGTAGAATTGCGATACTCTCGTGCGTAGCAGACTGCATAAGTTAACAAAAGATCCATTTCTCCCACCATTATTTATTTATTTATTTATTTATTAAGCTCTCTACAGGACAAAGTCCCAATTACAGAGGGCGTATGAAAAAACAATACAAAAAATAACAACAAAACATACGTTATCATGTATAACAAAACAAGTATAAATTAATAAATCAAAAAAGTATGAAGCTGTGATTTAACAAAATTAACAACTATTTGTGTTCCATATCAAACAGAAAATTCCTAAATAATTTGTCCTTAAATATACGCAAAGTATCACAAAATATATCAATATTATACAATTGTAGGTTTATTTGATTGAAAGTAGCACACATATACCTAACAGGGCTCCTTGCCTCATAATTAGTTCTGGCAGTACTCACAGCGCACTTTACTATCTGCCTCGGGTAGAAATTACGTGGCATATTAATACAAATTAATGATAACAGGTAAGAGTCATCGATAGCATTATTTAATAGTTTATAAAGAAAGTTACAAGTCCGAATGCTACGACGACTCTCAAGTGATATCATTAGAGACTCATTATAGTGGAAAAAATCAGATAGATATGCTGGTTTAGAAAATTTGAACCAACAATGACGTAAAAATTGTATAGATTCAATAGCTCTAATCGAGTTTTTGTAAAGTGGATTCCACACTAAAAAACAGTATTCAAGTTTTGCACGAACAAAACAATAGTATAGAGATTTGAGGGCGACGATCTTATTGAAGTTACGAGTGTTGCGAATAATAAAACCCAAATTTCGGTAAGATGATTTAACAATCTCCCTCACCTGACAGGTAAATTGAAGTTTATTATCAAAGAGCACCCCCAAATCTTTAATTTGAGATACCCGAGACAGCGACACATTATTCATTTGATAGTTGAAAATAATGGACGATTGCTTAGTAGAGTATGACATAACTTTACATTTACTAACATTGAAGAAAAGTTTGACAGTGGAAGACCAAGATAGAATGGCGTCAATGTCTTGATAAAGCAGAAGGCAGTCATCAAGAGAATTTATAACTTTAAAAATTTTGATATCATCGGCATAGAGAAGACATTTAGAATATTTTATGTTATCAGTGACATCGTTAATAAACAGGTTAAATAAAAGTGGACCAAGATTAGATCCTTGCGGAATACCAGAGGTAGCAGTGAAAGAGAGGGAAGAGTGGTTATTGTAACGTACAAGCAACTTCCGATTATATAAGTAAGAACAAATAAGATGAGATAAGTTATAAGAAAATATAAAATTATAAACAAGTTTATCTACTAGTATTTGATGATTAACTTTATCAAAAGCTTTAGCAAAATCAGTGTATATGACATCTATTTGTGAATTGTTTCGCAGGGAGTTAGTCAAAAATTCTGTAAAGTTGGCAAGGTTGGTAACAGTCGATCTTCCTTGCATAAAGCCATGCTGATCGTCAGAAATTTTGTGACGTACGTTAGAATACTTAAAGTTGTATAGATTTTTTTCAAATACTTTGGAGATATTAGAGATAATGGCTATGGGACGGTAATTTGCTATATTTGCACTTTCACCAGATTTGAAAACAGGGGTGATAAAAGTAGTTTTTAGAGTAGACGGAAAAGTATTAGTAGACAAAGAGAGGTTAAATAAAATATGTAAGGGTTAGGTTCAAATGTTCAGTTGAACACTCGTACGCGGTACAAGTGTACCGTGTATCCCCACTGTGATACTCCCGCCCGCTCCCTGCATATCCTAATATTAGCTAGGCAGGTTTTTCGAATTTGATTCTGAACCTGGCTTGGTGTTTGGTATACATATAAGGCGCTCATTAAATAAAGACTAAATATTTGTGTAATATTTTCTATTTCAAATTAATTTTAGTATAAAATGCACATAAATACAAAAGATTTTTATTATATCTTCACTCTGGGTGTGCGGTACGCTACGCCATTGCTAAAAAGTGAACTTCACGCGGCAGTCACTCGATACCAAGTCCCGTTCTTGCTCAAATCGTGCTCATGCGAATTCTCTATTTAGTAAAATTTAGTTACAACCCGGACTCGTGGTACTATCTATGATCTATTGGGCGTATCTTATTTAAAAAAAAACAAACTTTTGCTTTAGGACCAACGTTACACCGTAATGATTATTACTTGAAATTTGGTAGATTTTTTTATGTTACTTTTCTGCTAAATTCTGATAAATTCGTTCATAAAGTAAAAGAAAAACATTTTTTATTATTTTTATATTTTCAAATTTATTGCAAACCTTTCACTAGGACAAAATAACACAGGTACAACACATAATATGTTTCATATATGATAAAAATAAAAAGTTGTTGCCGTTGACCGTAAAGTACCAAAACAAGAGGAAATAAGAGGCATTATGTTTGATGCTGTAAATAAAATTTAAGTGCTTACTTTAACAACAGTTAAAAATCCTGGCTTGATTAAACAATACATTACTGTTTGAATATAGTGAAGTGAAATCATGGGATTTTGACTTATTTAATATAGTTTTTCCTTTATCGCGAAGACGTTATCACTAACGTCTTAAAGGTTACTTATTTTTATACCGGGTTGTTCATCGGTGTGTATTTTTTTAATAATTCTAATAATTTAAATATTTTCTGAAAAATCTTCAAACTAAGCTTATTTTAAATTCAAGTGCTTCATTTTCGCACAATGGTATGCACCTTTATATTTTTTAATGGAACAGCTTTTTGCAATTTTTTTTCTTCAAAGAGTTCTTAATAATAAAACGACTAGTAAAGAAACTATTATAATGTTTTTATTAATAATTATGCACATACAGAAAATAAGTAATGAAATAAAGAACAATAAATTTATAATGGACGTTCGGATACTTGTTATTCAACATCAATACATTTTTGCATTCTACGAATTAGTATTAAATAAAAGAAGCAAATAATAATTAAAGATTTGATAATAACTACTCAAAAAGTTTAACTTATGCACATGTAATCTGTTATCAATTTATTTTTATTTAGTTCTTAGCCTTAGATTTTTTACATTTATTTTGTACACATGTCAAAAATAAAATCAGATAAAGTCGACTATTAAATCAGCAGATTTATATTGCAAACAATTGTGATAAATTAGTTGGTAGAGGTCTAAGAACAATTTAATTTGTATTTAAGTATATTCGTATTCTAGCGCATTGTGTGGCGACCAATCTAATATGTATATCATTTAAAAATCTTAAGCAGTTATAATAAATTTTCACTTCAAGTTTTGTGAAATGTCTCTATTGTATTAATTCCTATTGTGCAGGATGCAAATAAATAAATTTTTAACAGTTTTTCATTTCTTTCTAGTTCATGAAGAAGATGTCAACTAGTTATAGAAGAGTTTCAAGAAGATCTGCCTTGTTTAATTCAACTGAAGATATAATCATGAAGCGACGATTTGTTTTTAAGAATTACAAAAATGTCTGAAGAACTACAGTTTAACCAATTTCAAGCTCGGTAAAAGAAATGGTTGGATTTCTAGAAGACTGTCTCTGAGGGTGAAATAAATTTTCGCAATCTTTCTTTTATACAAAGAAATAATTAAAGTAAATGTTGATTATTATTACTTTCGAAATTGATGATTTTAATCCCGAACCTGGGCTAGTCCTTGCAGTCTTCATACTAGCAATACACACTTGGTAATATCTTGTATAATAGTTGATTGCCGGTCACGTGTCGTTATTTATCTTATTTGACTACTTTCATAGAGACGTATTATGAAATAAATTTTCTAGTACCAGTTCAATAATTGATATATGCATTTACTATCTGTAAATACAAATAGGAGTGGCTACAAACTACAAACAGTGGCATCAGTTTATAAGAATACTGACTTTAAACTATTGATAAAACAAGGTTACTACGAATAAGGAAGCTATACCTATATTTGTTAGCACAATTTAATTTCCTCTTATTCAGTAATATTTATAGTATATTGTAAGCATGGAATATGAAATTTTTCTGAATTAAACTTCTCTTCTTGTAGTTCTTAATTCATGGATAATGCCAGGATAATGATAAATAGAAGTAATATAGGAAATATGTACATCAGTTTATCAACAAATTTTCAGAGTCTATCTGAAAACTAAATTGTCGTCTACCCTTCTCGAGAAACTGTGAAATAAATGACAGCAAATACTGATTTAACATAGCCCTTTAAGTCCTTGTGGTTCCGAGGCGGAACCACATGAAAACTAATTTTTCTACAGCGTACTAGTAAGGATAAGCTGGAACCACCGTTTCTGTTAATACTTGTAGCTGGGCATGAGCAGAATTTTGTTTGTCTTTGTAAGTTTAGTTTTGTATATAGTTTTATTATATGTGAGTGATGATCAACAAGTATACAGTGTTCTTCTGTTTTTGTATTAGCAGAACCATGGCGAAGTAGATGGCATTGAACGACATGTCAAGTGGGATTATGTCTAAGTGATAAGATGAACTGTTTTGTAGATTTCCATAAAATATAAGTACTAGTGGTACCTCTGAGGGACCATAATTTTTTGCATGAATGGGGTAAAATAACATTTTTTTTTGCAAATATTGTCGTTATAGGTATGACCTTATCCAATAATGAAACAAATGAAATAAATATTGTTTTTAAACTATATTCACATCCGGACTTAAAGGGATAGAGTAGATCAGACGATATAACTTTTTTCGTCTTAGAATGTTCTTGCTCATATCAACAAAGGCATTTTTCGAATCTTCATGAAATGTTTAAAGAGTTTATATTTCAAAATATGTGCTTTTTGGAAATTATTCCTATGTATTCTATTTTAGATGCAAACAATTATTGTATTCTGTGTATGAAAATAAATAAGCTGTATGAATATGAAGACAGGCAATGCACTCTTGTTGTATTTGTCTTTCAGAGATAATTATTTACCATAATAATATAGTACTGTTGTATTCGACATTTTGTTGCTTTTTATTACAGGTAATCTATAACTAATAATTGTTAATTATAGTCTATAATACCATATGGTTTACATTTAACGCCACTTCAAGTTTGAACTTCAACATTTTGATCAACATGCTTAGTCGTTAGTACCAAAACGTCACTTTTGTCTCTCCATTTGTGAACTGTTATACCACAATCATTTTGACGAGCAATAATCTCGTGCTTTTTCAATTACAGATGGTATATGCTTTCTGTTCGCTCGCATTGTCCCGACCAAATGAGTGGAGTTTCAAGCAGCTTTTTTGCAAGTTGCACTCCTGTGTATCAATTATCGGTAGGGTACGCCCAAAATTTAAAAAAAGAATTCATTAGCTCCATAACCACTTTCTCTGATACCGATATATCGTCTATGCTCTCCTTTCCGCAGTAAATTTTAATTTGTAAGGTTTAAATTGATTCGGAGCAAAGTTTAAATATTTTAATTTCGCATCGATGCCGTTTATTTTGAACATACTGCCGGAAAGAGAGTCTACTCAAGAATGGAATCATAGATTCGTCAATGAATACAGTCTGGGTTGGACAGACTGCCATATTGAAGTTTGCTACAATCATATCAATTAAGTTTTGAACCTTGTGAAGTCTGTCACCTTGAGGTGCTTTAGAATTATCAGCAAAGAGTAGCAATCTAAGCATGAGCTCGAAACGATTTCTAGACATGTATTTGCCTACCTTGCTGCTAAGTGAAAGATTATCTTTTTTCCAATGGTCAGAAATAGAAGGCATTTGGTAAAGGCCCATCCATAACATCAATCATAAAAATGTACGTATTTCTTCACTGTTAACGGGTGAACTCCTCTTAACACTGGGAGAAGTTTTTCGTTGGAGAGCGTAGCGATTTGTTTCTTGAACAATTAATGAAGTAAAATCTTTATCAATATATAAGACAAAAAATTCATATGGCTCTGCATCCTGTAGGATCTCGATAATATCCGGATTAATTCCTACATCTTCATTGTTTTTATTGTAAATAATATTTTTCATTGTCGAAGGGTTTGGTGTGCTCCAAACAGAACTTGGTGTATTTACGATTGTTCGTGAATTTACAACATCTTTAGGACGGCTCGTCCATCCCATGTATTGTGATAAGCTTGTACGTTCTCCAATTCGTATTTGCAGTTCTTTTGCTACATATGAAGTTAGTTGATCTGGGTGGTCCTAGATCTTTCTTGAATTCATAATAATGTTTATTCTTTACTGCTGTCACAGCTAAAGCATATTTAGTCTGATCGTCTTTGAGTATTTATGAGAGACACATGATTCCATGTAAAATCAGGATATGAGAGAATTGCTTCTCCAATGACAAAGAATTATGTAAGTCCACTTCTGTGAACGTATTAAGATTTTCTTCTTTTATATTCAGTTTATACAAGTATTGGTCTAGTGTTGCTGTAGCTATAACTCGATTCCTATGTCTGTTACTTATGAGTATTCTGGTCTCATAACCTGATGGAATTTATGATAGTGCAGAACGCTGTGAATAAGTAACAAACAGATATTGACAATAATAATAGTCTCTCATAAGCCTTTTACAATACATTTATATTTATCAATTTGTTTTCTTAATTTTATTTTATATTGACAACTCAATTTTTATCAACGATTCCATGAATTCTGTAATTTAAAGTTTTTTGAACTTTGTTACGGAATTCTACAAATACATCTCATTTACTATAGCTGTGCTTAACATAATTTCGAAGGCTATTTTTTTGTACCATTTAACGGATCTACGTAAAGCACGATTGTAAGATTCCATTTGATCAAATAAGTTAATATTCGTTTTACCGTTTTTTATGTGGTTTTCCAAGAGGCCTATTCCACAGAAGATCAAAACACAAACCAAACATTAATTAAAAATCTCTTTGTAAACTATATTTTTGGTATAAATACCAGTGTCTCTACACAAGAGACCCTGATTGGCACGTTCTAAAACTACCATTTTAATATCGTCTGGCCGACGAGCTCGAGATAAAGCAACATAATATTGTTCATGAGTAAATACTGGCGAAGAAAGGAAAATACCAACTTGACTCATGGTTTGACCCGGTGACTTATTTATTGTCATCGAATATGCTAAACGAAGGAGAAATTGATGCCGAATAAAATCAAATGGTAAATCAGTTTTATTAATTTCACACAAAATGTACATACGTGGTATGAAGGCATTTGTACCGGCTTTAGCATCTACTAAAATTTCCGCTGTGATGACGTGGTCATTCATGTGTTTAACACGCATGCGGGTACCATTACATAAACCGGATGAAATGTCTATGTTTCGCAGTAACATCACAACAGCATTTATCTTTAATTTTAAAACATGCGGTGGACAACCTATTTGTATTAAAGCATGAATCATATCCAGAGGAACAAGTCTAAGTCAACACAATTAAGACATACATATTAAGTAACTTCAATAACTGGGTCATAGTGTGACATGTAATATTGAAACATTATAGTAGAGTGTAATACTAATTTATGTCTCGCCGTGTTAGGAACATAAATCTCAAGTCTAAAGAGTTCCTTTAGACAGTAAATAACAGGAGATTTTCTTTAAACTGTTTATTTACACTATGTACATTGAAATATGGTTATGATTTGACAGTATGTTGTTTGTACTGATTTGAGTAACACCCTCTTTTTAAAAACTTAAACTACTTAACAAGAAATCTTGGTACGTCTCAAAGCCGTCCCTGATTGGCTGTTACCGCTAAGCGTGAAGGAATGAAAACCAAGTAGTGGGAGACCGAACATAAGTAGTGAGAGACCGAACATACTCCCCCCATTGAAAGAACTTACTTTCAAAAACAATAAACTAATTAAATGTAAAACATAATTTACGACCGAATACATTGAACACAATATAGATGAACAATACAGACAAAGCTACATGCAAACAAAATAAAACAAAAATAACATGCAAATTCTTAAATATCTAAACTGCAATAAAGACCTGTAAATGTTTCAAGCTCTACAATGCACTTGTCCCGACCTTTACAGCACTGGTAACGGACATATTTTGGTAATAGCACGTTTTATCACTCCGCGCACTGTTTTAACCGACACCGTTCTTGTCAGTCCGTCTGCACCTGGGTGGCATGTTTGGATTCGTCCAAGAATCCAATTCTGTGGCGGAACGTTGTCTTCTCTAAGAAGTACCAGTGTATCTGGAATTGGTTGTTGAGTGACCTTGTTCCATTTCGTTCGAGTCTGAAGTTCTTGGAGATATTCCTTTGACCATCTTGCCCAGAAATGCTGTCTAAGCCTTTCTAATAGTTGATACCTAGACAGTCGATTTTCTGCAGTTTGCATCAAGTTGGGTTCAGGTGGTGCGCTTAGAGCATCTCCAATGAGGAAATGCCCTGGTGTTAATGCACTGAAATCTTTAGGGTCATTGGAAAAAGGACTTAGGGGTCTGGAATTTAAACAGGCTTCAATCATTGTTAAAACTGTATACATTTCCTCATAATTGAGAAGACTGTTGCTCAAAATTGTCTTTAAATGCCTTTTAGTTGACTTTACGGCTGCTTCTGCCAGCCCATTCATATGTGGTGCTCTAGGTGGGATAAATTTCCACTTAATTTGATCACGTGTTAACACATTTACTACATCCGATTGAAATTGTTGGGATTGAAATAAATTATTAAGCTCGCGATTTGCCCCAACAAAATTCGTTCCGTTATCTGAATATAACATTGATACTTGACCACGGCGTGCCATGAATCTTTTAAGTGCATTTAAAAATGTTGAAGATGTACAATCACAGACTAGTTCTAAATGCACTGCCTTAGTTGCAAAGCATACAAACACCGCAATATAACTCTTTAACCGTTTTGTAGTACGCCCATGACCGTTTTTAATTAAAATTGGTCCCGCGTAATCTACTGCGGTATAGGTAAAAGGTCGTGACGGCTTAATTCGTACATCAGGTAATTCTCCCATTAATTGTGTAAGTGATGTCGGCTTTAATTTAAAACAATTAACACATTTAAAAAGTATATGTCTAACAATACTACGGCATGCAATGATCCAATATTTTTGTCGTAAAACTGCTATGGTAGCTTGACATCCAGCGTGAAGTTGCTGGAGGTGATAATAATGTATGAGTAAATGTGTTATGTGATGATCTTTTGGCAAGAGTAGTTGATGCTTTTGATCTGCACTCATTTATGCATATCGAAGACGCCCACCTACCCGTAATAAACTATGTTTGTCTAAAAAAGGATGTAGTGTTCTGATTTTACTTGTGTTTGTAATGTTACCGTGTTTTTTAATGGAATGAATATCTTCAGCGAATGATTGTGATTGCGTTAGTTTGATAATGGTATCATGCGAATTTTTAATTTCGTCAACTGATAATTCTCCTATATATTTGTTGTTAATATTACCTCTACGTATGTTGTGAATAAAACGTAATATGTATGCAGTTATTCTGAGCGTTCGTGACCATGATGAGTATTTTGTCAATGGTTGAAACTCTCTCGTATCTATGTTCGAGGTTGTTAAACAACAAGTTGATTTTACTTCCGGTAAATCAGACGGGTGTTCACAAGGTGGGATATGTGTAGCTAATTGAACGTTATTGCTCATTAATATTTCTGGTCCGTGCCACCACAATTTGTTGTCACTGAGCTGTTGCGGGGTAGTACCACGAGATAGAACATCGGCAGGATTTTGATCGCTACTAATGTGTCGCCATTCGTTCGGTAATGTCAATGACTGAATTTCTGCGACGCGATGTGCGACGAAGGTTTTTAAATTGTTTGATTGCATGTTAAGCCAAGATAAAACAATTGTGGAATCCGTCCAATAAATAAATTGATTAATTGTTAGATGTAAATTTTGCTTTAATTTATTAATTAATTGAGCTAATAACACTGCCGCCAATAACTCCAATCGAGGTATAGTAATTGTTTTTAGCGGAGCCACTCGACCCTTTGCACATAATAAATGAGATGTAATTTGCTCATTGTTGTAAACCGTACGCAGGTATACGCACGCACCATATGAATTTTGACTACTATCGCAAAAACCGTGAAGTTCGATTTTCTTGTATGCTGCATGAGATATAGTCTTTCGTGGAATTATTAATTGATTTAAATAAATGAAATTAGATAAAAACTCTCTCCATTTTAATTTTATTTTTAACGATAAATCATCGTCCCAATTTACTTTCTGGGCCCAAACTTCCTGCAAAATAATTTTGGCTACAATTGTAATTGGACTTACCAGTCCAAGTGGATCAAATAAGCAAGCTATGACACTTAAAATACCTCTTTTGGACTGTTTATTCGAAAAATCTTTGTCATTCACTGAATATCTAATGCAATCTGATAATTGATCCCAAATGACACCTAATGTTTTATTTTGATGTTGCATATCTAATGAAATGGGTTCTTGTAATTTATCTTCATTATGTGGTAATAATTGTGTACTATTAGATGCAAATTTGCGTAATTCAAATCCTCCTTCGTCGAGTATTGTCGTAAGCTCTTCGCGGATTTTTAGTGCGGAATCGATTGAATCAGCGCCAGTAATCACATCATCGACGTAGAAATCGCGTAAAATAATTTTATGTGTATCCGGAAAACGATCTGCATTGAACAATGCCAGTTCATGTAAACATTTAATGGCGAGATAGGGTGATGAAGTTAGACCATACGTGACCGTTTTTAAACGATACGTTTCAATTGGACTATGTGGTTGGTCACGCCATAAAATTAATTGATAGTTTTGATCGTTAGAATGAATCATTATCTGTCGGTACATTTTTGCAATGTCGCCACTAATGACATACTGATGCATGCGGAAACGAGTTAGTATGTAAAATATATTTTGTTGCAAGGCAGGGCCAACTAATAGATTATCATTTAAACTTTTACCGTTACTGGTTTGACAAGAACCGTCAAAAACAACACGCAGTTTTGTAGTAGTGCTGTCTTTAAATACCGCGTGATGTGCTAAGTAATAAGAATGATAATTTGATAGGTTTTGTAGCTCTTCTGATGGCACATGTTCTAAATGACCTAATGCTTTGTATTCGTTAATAAAAGTTTTATAATCCGTTTCTAAATCTTGATCTTTCTTAAATTTGTGTTCTAAGGATATAAACCGTTTCATAGCAGTTTGTTTACTTAAACCTAAATCTGGAGGAGTTCGACGAAAAGGTAATTTAACACAAAACCGCCCGCTGGGTTCTCGAGTAACATGGGTTTTGAAGTGCTCTTCACAGGCCTGTTCGTCTCTTGTTAATGGCTTGGGATAGTTAAAACCATCGATTTCCCAAAATTTCGCCATCTGTTTATCAAGACAGTCTACAGCTACATTACAAACAGTATTATTTCTTTCATCACCCCGACCGAACTTGCCGCCTACAATAAAACCTAGTTGAGTTTCTTGTAAATATAAATGGTTTATGGTCGTTTTCAATTTTTTGTTGCAAAGCAATTCCCAAAATACTTCAGCCCCTAATAAGATATCTATCTCGCCTGGTATGTTAAATTGTGGATCGGCTAACTGAATGGTAGATGGAATGTTTAGTGCAAATGAAGAAAATTTACTAAGTGGCAATTGCGACGTAATTTTCTCTAGTACTAGACAGTCTAAAGTAAAAGAACATGAATTGATTCGTGATTGAATAGTAATCTTGGTTTTATGAATGATTTTATTTACTGATTGACTAATACCCGTTACTGCAAGATTAATAGATTGTAAATTCAATTTTAATTTATTGCAAAGCGCACTGGTAATGAAGTTACTTTGCGAGCCGCTGTCTAGCAATGCGCGACATGTGTGTGTCTTATTGTTTATGTCAACAATATTTATTAATGCTGTGGACAATATAACATTGTTTGTAACGGAATTATCACAAAAAGCATTTACTGGAGCCTTCTCAACAATCTCTGTTTCTACCGTTTCGATTGGATGTAACAACGAATTATGTTTACTGTTGCATGATCTACAACTACCTGAATTACATTTCTCTGCCGTATGGCCGGCGCGTAAACAATTCTGACAAAGATTATGTTTCTTAACTTGCGTTAAACGTTGATTAATTGACAAGGATAGAAAATTTTTACAATGATAAATCTTATGTTGTTGATTGCATATTATACATTTAAAAATCTGTTGATTTGTGGTAACGTGCGAATTAGTGTAATTATGTGGTGTTTTGTGCGCTTTAATAAATTTCTGATTAGTTTGTTTTTCTGATCCTTTGTTATGTGTTGTATTAATTTCAATTGATTCTAACATCTGACATCTTTGTGTTAAAAATTTTGTCAATTCTTTAACTGTGGGTGGAATATTTAGTAACGTAGTTTCCCACGCCATTGTTGTATGGTAATCGAACTTTGTTGTGATTAAGTGCACCAAGATATCGTCCCAGTGTTGAACTGGACGTTCAATTGCCTCCAGGGATTTTACATTTGAAGTAAAACCGTGTAAAAGCTGACGTAAAGAATTTGCCTCCTTATTAATGCTAGGTAATGAAAATAGTGCGCGAATGTGATGTTGTGTAATCAGTCGTTTATTTTCGTACCTTGATTTTAACAAGTCCCATGCCGTATGGTAATTATTGTCTGATAGTGTTAAATGTTCAATAGTTTGGAGTGGTACGGTTTGTAAACTACTCTTTAAATAATGAAATTTCTGAATATTGGTCAAATTTTCGTTTCCGTCAATAAGCGAATTAAATGTGTCGCGAAATGTTACCCACTCTGTAAATGCTCCTGTGAAGCAGGGTAAATTAATGTTTGGAAGTTTTACTTGATGTACCGAATCAATTGAATTAGTAGAATTTCTTGCATTAGTAATTGATTGTACTTGTGTGCGTTTAAGAAATGCTTTTGCAGCACTGGTAATTTCATAAAAATTGTTTTCGAACTCGTCGAGTTCTTGCTCGGTAACTTCGGTTGCATTCAAAAGTTCAAGCTGCATTTGTACATTTTCAATTTCAGTTCTACATTCTTCTACAGTTGCTAAGCGATTCGCGAGTTCATGCATTTTATCCTTGTTGTTATTAAAAAATGTAGTAAATCTAGTAACCCGTGCTCTTATTTGTTGGCGTTGAGCTTTGAGAAGTTTAATCTTTTCAGCTACGGCTGTCATGATTGAAAGATTGAATGTATACACTTTTAACAATGCAATGTGGATGACTGGAGGATAAAGGATAAAGATTTAGTGCACTAACCTTTACTTGATGAGTCTGTCGTTCTAAATCCCCATGGAATGCGAAGTTAACTTGGATGTCGGTAACTTCGTTGTGATACTGTTGTACGTTGTACCTTGGACTGGAATATGCGGTTGGATTGACTGCGCCGCTGGTGATGGTGCCCACGATATGTGACGTGGTGTGATCAGCAATATGTGACACTGATCGCGAATCCGGCTCGAAGGACCAAATTTATGTGTCGCCGTGTTGGGAACATAAATCTCAAGTCTAAAGAGTTCCTTTAGACAGTAAATAACAGGAGATTTTCTTTAAACTGTTTATTTACACTATGTACATTGAAATATGGTTATGATTTGACAGTATGTTGTTTGTACTGATTTGAGTAACACCCTCTTTTTAAAAACTTAAACTACTTAACAAGAAATCTTGGTACGTCTCAAAGCCGTCCCTGATTGGCTGTTACCACTAAGCGTGAAGGGATGAAAACCAAGTAGTGGGAGACCGAACATAAGTAGTGGGAGACCGAACATATTTAATATAGTTGTTTGTTTTGCCATAACATCTTTTACCACACTTGTTAAGATCTGTAGAGCATCGTGCATTTTATTATAACAGCTTAATGAATTACTTGTTTGTTCTAAAAATTCATTATTTAATTTAGCCATTTTATCTTCTAAAATAATCCCTTGTGCACTAACATAGCTCAATGTAGGATAATCTATCATAATAGGATCTCCAGTTTTTAACATAGCATCTATTATTTCTCCAGTTGGTACCTTAGACAATTTAGGATTAACTGGTTCATCAGCTATAAAATTAAAGGATCTTTATCTTCTATCGGATTAGCAGTATATTTTCGTAATGAAGGACTCCATGTCAGTTTGTAATAATTATATTATAGGAAGGTTAATTGTAAGAAGGACAAACTGAATTTATAATGTTTAATATTATATTCTATGTGCGATCGATTTCGAGACTGTGCTCATCTTCGGGCAAACAGCTGAAAAATACATTGATAGATAAATCGAATATAATGTACAAAATAATTAATTAGTTACACATATAAATAAATAAACTTTATAAATACATAAATAAATAAGTTAATTTATAATTTGTCTAGTTAATAAAATTTGATATAGAGTAAAGTAATAAAATAAAATGTGATAATATAAAATAAATATAAGTAGAATATATGTGTATATGAAAAACAAATATAAGCGTAGTCATTGTTACTGAAGTTGTTATATATATAAAAAACAAATTAAGGAGTGTGTAAAACAAAATGAACTAAATTACAACGTGCTCATAAATTTAGGTTATAAATTTAAATCTTAAGTAATCACACTGATCATAACATGGAATATGTTGAAAAATTTAGGACTTACCGTCAAAAATGTACAGTTGAAAAGTTAGAAAAATATGGTAAATACATTGATAAGTAAAATAATATTGTTATTAAATTTAATTGTGGAGAAAAACTGTCAAGTGATGTAGTTGGAACAAGTGTCAGGAGAAGAATGACGGGAATGGCGGGAAGTTATATTTGACAAAAGTTAATTATTGAAAAGGCGGTAAATTTTTGAAAATATGATACTCTGGAAAATTAGTTTGTTCGTTTAATAATTGGTAATGTTCTTTTTTGTGTTTTAGAATTTCATATTTTTCCAATAAAATTAATTTATGAAGGTTACTTTCTGAGTGTAGTAAAGATATATTATCGGTGCTGGATGAATGGTTATTGTTAATAAGGTGGGAGCCGAAGGCAGAGTAAGGGTTATTTCTGACGTGTTCTTTAAATCTAGTTTTTAAGTTGCGTGAAGTAAGACCGATATAGATGTTTTCACAGTTGTTGCATTTAAGTTTATATATATGTTTCAATTTGGAGTGGACGGTATTGAAAAAAGGAATTGATATGTAACGTTGTTTTGTAGAAAAATGTTTATATACTTTGTTAAAAATTAAATGATTAAATTTCATGTGTTTGAAAAAACTAATTATGTAAGGAAGTGGAAATTTATTGTTTAAGCCAATGTTTAAGATGGTATTATATTCTTTATCAAAATTTTCTTTTGATAGGGGAGTGTTTAATAATCGGTGAAATAGGAAGTTGAAAGAAATTGATTTTATTTTCGGGTTGTGATATGAGTATTTTGGGATAATTATGTCAGTGGAAGTGGATTTTCTATAAATGTTAAAGTCTATTTTATTATTATCACGGTGTAAAGTGAGGTCTAAAAAGTTAATTTTGTTATTTGATTCTAATTCGATAGTAAATTTAATTTTAGATAGAGTATTAATTTTATTATGAAAAATATCCAATTCTTGAGTAGTACCGGTCCAGAACACCAGAATGTCGTCTACATAACGTTTCCAGAAAATTATATTTTCACTTAATGGTTCCTTCTTGATAGATAATTCTAAATTATCTATAAAAATATTCGCCAAGAGTCCACTAATTGGACTACCCATAGGTAAACCGTCTTCTAATTTATATGTATCGTTGTTAAATTTGAAGAAGTTTTGTTCTGTTGTGATTTTAAAGAGTTCTAGAATATTGTCTAAATCTATGTGTTCTAGATTGTATTTTTGTTTGAAATTTATATCGGTGTTTATTAAATTTTTTAAAAGTTTTAAAGATTCAATAACAGGAATATTAGTGTATATATATATATATTTGTAGCACTACAGGCCGTGCAGGCCCATGGCTTTGTTGACGATTGCTCGCCATTGACTCCTGTCCTTTGCTTTGTCTCTCCAGTTTTTTATGTTTAGTCTTTCAATGTCTTTCTCCACTGCACTTTTCCATTTCACTCTTGGCCTTCCTCTTCCTCTGCCTTTCACCGCCCCGCCCTCAAAGACCCTTTTAAGCACTCTGTCCTCTGGTAGCCTCACCATGTGCCCCAACCATCTTAACCTTTGCGCTTTAACCAGTGACACTATACCCGGCTCACCATATAAATTCATGACATCTTCATTCGACCTGCGCATCCACAAAGCTCCCACTTTCTGACCCCCATAAATTTTCCTTAGAATTTTTCGCTCCCATCTGCCTAATTTACTTTGTGTCACCTCATTCAAAACCCAATTTTCACACCCATACATGACAACCGGTCTGATCATAGTCTTGTATAATTTAATTTTCATCCCTCTTGACATATTCTTATTCTTAAAATTTTTTATTAATGAACCCATACTTTTAGAGCCTTTTGCTAATCTCGCATTAATTTCTTCCTCTTCCTTGTTGTCATTAGTGATGGTTACCCCCAGATAGACAAACTTATCTACTTCTTCGAATTTGTAATGTTCTGTTTCAGCTGCATGAATTTCTAGAAATGCTTGTTCTTGCTTTTTACCTCCTTTTAGAACCATATATTTAGTTTTTCCTTCGTTTATTCTTAGGCCCGCTTCTCCAGCCTTTGTCACTAGTTTTTTGAAGGTTGATACCAATTCTTTCTTACTCCTTGTTATCATCGCTATATCGTCGGCATATGCGAGATTTTGATGTTTGTGATGATATATTGACCCTTTGTTGTATAGCCCACTAGATCTTATAACCCATTCTAAGACTAGATTAAATAAAATCGGAGATAGTGGATCTCCCTGTCTCAAATCATTTTTTATGCTAAAACTACTGGACATTTCTCCGTCTATCAGTACCCTGCCTTCAGTATTCTCCTGCGTCATTTTGATTAACGCAATTAGTTTTGTTGGTATGTTATACGCTCTCAATATTTCGTACAGTTTATACTTATTTATTGAATCATATGCCTGCTTAAAATCAATAAAGAGGCAATGCATCTCTAAATTATGTTCGTAGCTATTCTCCATTATCTGTTTAAGGGTAAAAATTTGATCATTCGTGGACCTGTATTTCCTAAAACCCGCCTGATAATCACCTAATATGCCTTCCGCTACATCATTTAACTTATTTCTAATACAAATAGTTAACACTTTGTATATAACGTCGAGCAAGGAAATGCCTCTATAATTTTCGCAGACGCTTCTATCACCCTTTTTGAAGATTGGGAAAATTAATGACTCCGACCATCTTTTAGGCATTTCTTCTTCTTCCCACACTTGTTGTATTACCTCATACACCTTTTGCATGAGATTTTTTCCCCCCAGCTTATATACTTCGGCTGCGATTCCATTTTCCCCAGGGCTTTTCCCATTACGTTGCTTTTTTATAATCTTCCATATTTCTTCCATTTCCGGCGGTTCCCACTCGTTATCTAGAGTATCTGCTCACCCCTGCTCTTTTTCCTCCTCTAATTGCGTTGTTTGTCCATTTAACATGTCTTCAAAATACTCAGCCCATCTTTTAACTCTGCTTTCTCCTGTTACTAGCTGTCCATCTTTGTCTTCAACAAAAATAGTTCTTGGTCTGTTCCCCCCTTTAACTTTTTTTGCGGCACGATAGAAATTTTTTACCTCTTTGTTCATAAAATTTTCTTCCATCTTTTCCAGTTTCTCTTGCATGGCTAATCGTTTCTTTTGCCTGCACATCTCTTTGGCTGACTTTTTTTCTCTTGTGTATATGTTCTTGTTTTGAGGACTTGGGTCTTTCAGTACCCGTATTCTTGCCTTATTCCGCCTATCCAACGCTTTTTCACAATCTCTGTCGAACCAGTCGTTCCTGAGGGCCCTCTTCCTATCTCCTAATACCAGATTGGATACCGAGAGAATAGTATACTCTATCTTGTCCCATTTTTCATCAATCGTATCCCCTTCTTCTAACTCTGCTAGCCGTTTTTCTAATTCAATTTCATACTTCTGTCTCTCTTCATCCTTGTCTAATTTCCTTATATTAATTTTATTTTGACTCTTTCTTGCCGGTTTATTACTTCGTGGTATCTCTTGCTTTACGTTTACTTCGACCATAAAGTGGTCCGAATTTACATCTGCCCCTCTGCGCGATCGAACGTTCGTTATGGCTCTGGCATGCTCCTTCCCAATCATAAAATGATCAATTTGATTACAAATCTCATTACTTGGCCCTATCCATGTTACCTTGTAAATATCTTTTCTCTGAAAGTGCGTGCTCATTATTTTCATTCCCTCCTCAATGGCGAATTCGGTTAACCTCCTTCCATTTTCATTGGAGTCGTGGTGCTTGCTCATACCTCCGGTTACGTGTTTGTATACTTCTTCGTTCCCAATCTTGGCATTGAGGTCGCCCATTACTATTTTAATATCAAAGTTAGGAATTGCGTTTAATGTGCTTGATATTTGCTCGTAAATCACATCTTTATCTTCCTCCTCTTTGTCGTTTGTATGTGCGTGCACATTAATTATGGATATTTTCCTATATTTGCCTTTTATTCTGATTTTACACATTCTTTCTGTTAATGGCGTAAAGTCCACTATTGCATCCTTTAGTCTTTTGTGTATCATGAATCCTGTTCCCAGAAATACTGTTTCCCAACCACTACTAAAAAATATGTAGTCCCCCAATTCTAAAATATTATTACCTTTCATCTTTGTTTCTTGTAACGCCGCAATGTCTACATTATACTCCTTTAATACTCTTACTAAATTTTTACATGCTCCCTCTTCATTCAGTCCTCTCACATTCCATGTTATCATTTTTATGTTTTCCTTTTCTGCTTTCGTTTTCCTTCTTTTTTCTTTTTTATTTGTTCCATTATTCGCTGTCATTTTGTTCTGCATAGTCGTCTCCTTAATTGTTCCTATTTTCGTGTTTTCTAGTTTTTTGGATCATTATTTCTTGCAGTGTCTCCTTCTTCGAGTACTTCCAACTTCTCGTTCCATAATCTCATTTTTCCGTCTACTTCCAGTTTGTTATAGTAAACCCTCGTTACTCTTCCTTTCTCTTTTTCTTCTTTTGCTGTCTTTCTGATAACTGCTTGCATTTTCCTTTCCCGTAGCGTGAGATCATTTTCAATGTATATTGAGCCACTTTTCGTATTTTTAAGTTTGTTTTTATTTTTCATGATATTAATCTTATCTTCGAAATCGCCAATCTCAGCGATGATCAAAACTCCTTCATCTTTTGTCTTGATTGTAGATGTAGATTTTATTTGACACTTGACCTTTAGCTCTTTTTCTATTATTTCGCCAACGGCTTCTTTAATCTTACTTCTGTCTCCTGTCAGGCCTCTGATTATTATATTGTTTCTTCTGCCTTGCTTATCTCTGGCTTCGACTTCTTTTCGCAAAGCATAAATTTCGTTTCTTAACTCCGCCCTTTCTCTATGCCATTTTTCTTCTTTGTTTTTAAGTTCCTCTTTTAACTCACTTATACCTGTATTGTTACTTTGGATCTGGTCTTTTAACTCCGAATGGTTTGTGTTCATCTGTGCTTTCATCTCGCTCATCATTTGGGTCATATTTTCCATCATATGTTTAATGTCCTCCATTTCCTTATCTTGTGCAATATCTCCCTTTCCGGGGGATCTTCGTAATTTCCTGCTCTTTCTGAAGGCTATTTCAGATTCCTCTGATCGCCTTCTTTTTTCTGCTGAATCACTTCGGGCCCTAAACTCCTTAAACATTTGCCCTGTATGGGACGCCACTGTTACAACGCACTGCTAGTACACAGAGCGCATGCGCTCAGCCGATACACCGAGCGCGAGACCTGAAGGCCACTGCCTGACACTAGTAAATTAACCTCACTGTTCCCACTAAAATATATTTTTCACTCTTTTAAACTGTTATACACTACGTGACTTTCACTTATATCACTTTCACGACTTTGTTACTCACTACTCGAAAACTTTTGGATTGCTTTTACTCAGTAAGGCCTTGCTCTAAGGTTTAATTACTGGAGCTCTCGCAATACACGTCTTACGTTCGCTAATCTAATAAATAATCATAATATAAATTTAATTAAATCCAACCCCATCAATTCATATAACTTAAAGATAAGAAAAACTATCAATAATTGCGCATCCACCCTTTCCAAATTTAATATTAATAAATATAACATTTTACAAAAAAACCCCTCCACTCCTATCCTATATAGTCTAATCAAATTACACAAACCTGATAAATCCATAAGACCAATTACCTCTTCCGTATCATCTCCAGCTCAATTACTTGCTAAATCCTTAAATGACATTCTCATAAATAAACTTCAATATAATTCTGATCTATCTGTAAACAATTCTAACCACCTAATAACAGAAATAAATCAATCTTTAGAAACAAATCATAAAAATTTTATTATGATTTCATTTGATATTGTCAACTTATACACTAATATTCCTGTTATTGAATCTTTAAAACTTTTAAAAAATTTAATAAACACCGATATAAATTTCAAACAAAAAAACAATCTAGAACAAATAGATTTAGACAATATTCTAGAACGCTTTAAAATCACAACAGAACAAAACTTCTTCAAATTTAACAACGATACATATAAATTAGAAGACGGTTTACCTATGGGTAGTCCAATTAGTGGACTCTTGGCGAATATTTTTATAGATAATTTAGAGTTATCTATCATGAAGGAACCATTAAGTGAAAATATAATTTTCTGGAAACGTTATGTAGACGACATTCTGGTGTTCTGGACCGGTACTACTCAAGAATTGGATATTTTTCATAATAAAATTAATACTCTATCTAAAATTAAATTTACTATCGAATTAGAATCAAATAACAAAATTAACTTTTTAGACCTCACTTTACACCGTGATAATAATAAAATAGACTTTAACATTTATAGAAAATCCACTTCCACTGACATAATTATCCCAAAACACTCATATCACAACCCGAAAATAAAATCACTTTCTTTCAACTTCCTATTTCACCGATTATTAAACACTCCGCTATCAAAAGAAAATTTTGATAAAGAATATAATACCATCTTAAACATTGGCTTAAACAATAAATTTCCACTTCCTTACATAATTAGTTTTTTCAAACACATGAAATTTAATCATTTAATTTTTAACAAAGTATATAAACATTTTTCTACAAAACAACGTTACATATCAATTCCTTTTTTCAATACCGTCCACTCCAAATTGAAACATATTACTAATAACCATAATATAATCCTCACTTCCAAATCTCAACCGAACTTTAATAATATTCTAAACAACAGCAAACCACCCTTCAATAAATTAGAAAAAAGCGGTATATATAAACTTAAATGCAACAACTGTGAAAACATCTATATCGGTCTTACTTCACGCAACTTAAAAACTAGATTTAAAGAACACGTCAGAAATAACCCTTACTCTGCCTTCGGCTCCCACCTTATTAACAATAACCACTCATCCAGCACCGATAATATATCTTTACTACACTCAGAAAGTAACTTTCATAAATTAATTTTATTGGAAAAATATGAAATTCTAAAACACAAAAAAGAACATTACCAATTATTAAACGAACAAACTAATTTTCCAGAGTATCATATTTTCAAAAATTTACCGCCTTTTCAATAATTAACTTTTGTCAAATATAACTTCCCGCCATTCCCGTCATTCTTCTCCTGACACTTGTTCCAACTACATCACTTGACAGTTTTTCTCCACAATTAAATTTAATAACAATATTATTTTACTTATCAATGTATTTACCATATTTTTGCTAACTTTTCAACTGTACATTTTTGACGGTAAGTCCTAAATTTTTCAACATATTCCATGTTATGATCAGTGTGATTACTTAAGATTTAAATTTATAACCTAAATTTATGAGCACGTTGTAATTTAGTTCATTTTGTTTTACACACTCCTTAATTTGTTTTTTATATATATAACAACTTCAGTAACAATGACTACGCTTATATTTGTTTTTCATATACACATATATTCTACTTATATTTATTTTATATTATCACATTTTATTTTATTACTTTACTCTATATCAAATTTTATTAACTAGACAAATTATAAATTAACTTATTTATTTATGTATTTATAAAGTTTATTTATTTATATGTGTAACTAATTAATTATTTTGTACATTATATTCGATTTATCTATCAATGTATTTTTCAGCTGTTTGCCCGAAGATGAGCATAGTCTCGAAATCGATCGCACATAGAATATAATATTAAACATTATAAATTCAGTTTGTCCTTCTTACAATTAACCTTCCTATAATATTAGCAGTATATGTTGTCTTCTTTGGTAATATCTTGGGTAAGTCTATGAAGCTATCATGATAATCATCCATGATCTGATCATTTTCTGGTATTGGAACCCCGGGGAGTTCACAATCATTATCAGAGTCAGTTAAATGTATACAAGAATCATATTCCTCTATCAACTTATTGAGTGTTTTATTTCTCATAAGTAAAGAATTTTTAGGAATAGCTTCTTGCTCTTTAGAACTCTCATGATCAGATCTTAACTCGCTTATGTTTTCTTCTTCGTCTTGTATTCCAGATTGTTCTTGATCAAAATCGTTATCTGAATCTTCCTTCTCGACAGACTCATCATCAATAGAAGATATCTCATTTATTATCTCCTTGAATATTGACAATAGGAGTTATCGGTTCTTGAAGTTTCTCTTTAGGTTTATTAATGGATAATTGTTCATCTAATAGAGATAATCCTATTTTACAAACACATGAGGCTCCATCTAATTTACACAGAACAAATGACGCTTCTTCCCTTACTCATTATGTGAGATTTACTGGCAGTATAAAAAAAGTCGATCACGAGTTTTTGTTCCTTTGATTTTATCAGTTATTAAATGTCTATTAAAGAAATTTAATGATTTTTCTGCTAAGATCTCGTCACTATCATATTTGATCTATTTTTGTTTAAAACATTCAAAAATGCCATAGGAATCTAAAATGGTCGACGAAGAAAGGTGATCGATTAACAATAATGTGATATGATATCTAATATATGATTTTATTATCTGAGATTGATATAATTAATAAACTTTAACAACTCTTTACTAATTATAAGCTTTTAAGACTTTTTAAGATCGGCAATGCTGGCATATACTCCAAAACGGAGATAAAATCAGCGCAGGGGCCGTTAATTTTTGGACTGGAACGACAAGCCATCGCCAACATCCTATCAAGATGGGTGGTCGGGAGAGACACAGCAGATCAAGGCTTGTCTACTCTCGACTTGTTTACTTTCTAAGGGTGCATTAAGGAATATTTATAAATAAAATAAAAAACCATATGGAGTATAAAATTTATTTTTATTTCATTCATATATACATACATTTACATTATACAATATACATTATACATTATATATATATATATATATATATATATATATATATATATATATATATATATATAAACATATATTTAAAAAAAATTTTTTGTTTTTTTAATGCTTGCTAGCGGATACGCCCAGCCTGAAAATGTTATTTTTTCTGCCTGCTGCTCATATTGTAATCAGGTAGAGGCATAAGAACCAACTTGTTCTTCCACACTTCCTCCGGATTATAGGATGGCTCATCTACGGTGTCCCAGTTCTCACTACATTCCACGAAGTAATTTTCGTCGGTAGTTGCCCCCTTGTTACTGCTGCTGCATGTCTCAGATTCGTCATCCCAATTTTCGGCGCAGTGGACAAAGTACGGCTGTATTACCCCGTGATTCTAATGATCTTTATTCTTCCTATTTTCGCCGTAAGGTTCGAGGCATGGTCGAATGTAACTCGGCGCCTTCATATCTACAGTATCTATAGACTGTGTTTTTGCTGTACAATTTTTAGCACAGATGGATTTAATTTTTGACGAAAAACTACTTGAACTATTTAACAGAAGACGAACAAACTCTATAATGATGAAAAATCTATTCTGCGGGCTTTTATAAGACACTGTTTATGGATGCGAGAGGTAAACGGAGGCAGTTAGCAAAGAAAACAAGAATATATTGTATTAAAAATTTTCACAAATATTTTTCACCCAGAAAGTAAAGCAAAGATGTCGGGCGTTTCTCTTAGAAATAAAATTTGTGCTTAACAAAGAGGAACGTTTTCAAACAGTTTACAAAGATTTTTCACATTAACTAAACCAGACTTGAATGACATGCGAAAGATATACCGCTTAACAACAACACCAACATTGATGTCGGGGCGTTTCTCTTAGAAATAAATTTTGTAAATTACAAAAAACACAATTTATTTCAGTGCAATATAAAATATCACCAGAATTGTAAGAATGTATTGTATTAAAGATTTTCACACACACCCACACACACATAAAGCAAAGATGCCTAGGCGTTTCTCATAGTAAATAAATTTGGACCATTTTTATTTCAATTTAGTGTATAAGTTACTTAACAAAAGAATATATTATATTAATGATTTCAAACAGATACGCCGCCCACATGCATGTGCACACCTGCACGTGCCACCTGTATGCACACATGCACGTGCATACAGGTGCCGGGCGACACAGGAACACCTGTCGTCTGGCTGGCGTCGAGTGGAATATCTCACTACTTAGGATTTAAATGTTCGTCTTGAATTTTTTGATTATTCATTTCTATATTAAAGTTTTCATTTTCTTTTGTATAAAATATTGTAAGTTAAATCTGTGTTTATTTAAAAAAAGTAATTTGTTCTTTTTTTTAATCGAATTCTGTTTTTAATAATATTATTCCTAACAATACATCGAAGTCATTATGAAAATGGAATATATAACTTTTTATATTTTTATTTTAAATTTACTGTTGCAGGTATTTACGGTGAATGATTCTGGGAATTTAGTATAATTAGATTTTATGAATTTTGGGTTAATGAAGTTTTGTGCTGAACCTGTGTCTAATAAATTTTTATATTTTGCGACTTGGATAAATGGTAATTTCTTCCTTTCCTCCTGAAGAAGCTTTCTATGATGACTAGCGAAACGTCGAGCCCTCACTCGAATTTTGACACTGTCCAAACCCGGAACTCGTTTGATAAAATTCCTCATTAACGTTATTTTCAATTGTAAGCAACTTTTTTTTAGACGTTAACTTTTTTCAATATCTAATAAAGAACATGATACTGCATTTTTCAAAACTGTTTCTTAAATGCAAGTCGTAGTATCACTTTGACTTAATTCACACCTTATGGTTTTAACAGATTCATTATTAAATTCAACCTCCTCTTTAGATGCATGAAATTCTTCTTTAATATCAATGTCATTTTCTTCGGGATATAACGAATGTGATTCTTCAATATCAAATACATTAGAACTATTTATTTCATCTTTTATAACTGCTTTTGTTTCTTTCGCATAATCTTCCGTTTCTTCGGGATATAACGAATGTGATTCTTCAATATCAAATACATTAGAAACATTTATTTCATCTTTTATAACTGCTTTTGTTTCTTTCGCATAATCTTCCGTTTCTTCGGGATATAACGAATGTGATTCTTCAATATCAAATACATTAGAACCATTTATTTCATCTTTTATAACTGCTTTTGTTTCTTTCGCATAATCTTCCGTTTCTTCGGGATATAACGAATGTGATTCTTCAATATCAAATACATTAGAACTATTTATTTCATCTTTTATAATTGCTTCTGTGCCCTGAGCGAATCTCATAGTTGTTAAGTAGCATAACTGCTTTCCATGCATCTTCAGAGTTGCTATAGGTTACGAAAGCAAAGCCACGAGTGTACCCCGTAAAGTTAAGCATCATACGTACTTCGAACACGGGTGCTACAGATTCGAGCACAGGAACAAGTTCATCTTCAAAACAATCGCGAGAGAGACGACCAATGAAGACTTCAGATCCTGCAAAGTAGAGACTTAGTTAACTCCATAAACTACGAAATTCCAAATATAAATATCAACTCGGTACCTAATATCACTATCTGGTTAAATAAAATACCAAAAATACATTTCGAACTGTGCAAATTTAACAAAAGTGAAAAATTACTTTCAATCATTAATAGCAAATTACCACAACACAACAATATATCGCAATGCATTAAAAAATAGATGAAAAAAAAAACCGGATCAGCTGTAATAATATAGGATAATATATACATATTTAAATTACCTATAGCACAACTTTACTGAAATTTTTATGTTAATTTCGTAAATTTATCTACATTTGATTTAAAATAATTTTTGCTTGAAACATTATTCGACATAATTAATATGAAGTTGGAAAATCGTTATGTGAAGAACAAAAACTATAAAAATCATTATATAAAATTATAGTTCTCATGACTCAAAGTTTAGTGATAAAAAGACATTTAAGTGTCAATTGTTTTTTCAAATATTATTTAAAATATGCCGAGCACGATATAAAATAGGGTGTACAACTCATTATTTAAAAAAATCATAATTTAATTATTTTTTTTTTAAATTAGTTTTAAAATGCATAAAGTTACATATTTCGTACGACAAATTAAATGAAGTCACAAGGATGAAACGAAAAAATAGCTGACCGGCCCTTTAAATTTATTGTAACGTTCCATCTATCTCTAACTTTAGGTTGCTCTTCCTGACTTTCGCTTATGTTAGTATTCTGTGGTGATACTAGATCTATCAACCCACATCATTACATTTTTAATATTTACATTATCTCATAATACTGACACATATTACGAAAATTCTTTAAAATATTTTTATTTTTATTCATTTATTTAATTTACGACATTAAATCGGCATAATCTTCAAAAGTAAATAAAGAGTATATACAGTTTTCATTTTAAACTGGAGAGATCGGCATAAAACGATTAAATGCACCGCAATTACGTTTACAAAGGAACTCAAAATATTCATACATACATACATACATAACATCACGCTATATCCCATTAAATGGGGTAGCACGAACCCGTCAACATTCTCATCCTGACACACGATACTCGATTCGACCACATTAACACTTCCTCCATACAAACTCTTTTCTCACAACCAAAATCCATCAACACACAACAAACATTCATTCATTCGCTAGTGTACACTGCGCTTGTTTCTGAAGATCGTCTCCGCACAATTGCAGGTAAACACTCAAAACATCTAACCAATTAAACTAAAATCAAGAATCATACGCTTGTCTTCATTCATCATATTTATCCTGCAATTAATTTTCTCCAAACATTCCTATCCTGACACACCACTTTAGCTTCAACCACATTCATAATTCTTTTCATACAAGCTCGTTTATTCTTCACGCTCAGAATCTTTCGCTCACGCAACAACCCTTCAATCATATTCATCCATTTGTTCCTAGGCCGTCCACGCAAACTTTCACCCTCAATTTCACCAACATACACCTGTTTCACCAATCTGTCATTCGACATACGTTCTACATGACCAAACCATCTCAACTGACTTATTCCCACTCTTCTTACAACATTCTTCCCAATCTCACATTCTTCATACACCAATGTATTCCGGACACGATCTCTTCTAGTATATCCACACACACCCCGCAAATATCTCATTTCCACAGCAGTTATACGCCGTTCATGTTTCTTCATCCATACCCAACATTCACTACCATACATCAACGTAGGCACTAACACACCATTATAAACACTCAATCGAGCATCTCTGGATACATTCACGTTCCGAGTAAAGGTTCCCAGAGCACACAATATCTTACATCCAGCAGATACTCTTCTTTCAATCTCTCGATCAATACGTCCATCCCTCGAAAACACACTCCCCAAGTATACAAACTCATTTACTTGACCCAATCTCACACCATTCACCGAAACATTGCAATCAGTCACCAAATCACTCTTCTCAAACACTAACACTTTACATTTATCAACATTCAGTAATAGATTTAAACCTTTTCCTACTTCATTTATACTTAGAATCATTCCTCTCAATTGTTCTTCAGATTCACCCATTACAACTACATCATCCGCATAAGCTAACGCAGGCACTACACTGCCACCAATACGTACACCATCCGCCCCATTCAGCGACTTTCGTAACAACACATCCATATATAAATTAAACAACCACGGGGACATCCCACAACCTTGTTTCACGCCAACATCTATAGAAAACCAATCACTAAATCTACCATCAACTCTCACCGCAGCCTCGCTATCTTCGTATAATGCACGAATCGCTCCCAACAAATTACCATTTATACCGTACTCTAGAAGTACATCCCACAGAATAACTCGATGAACACTATCATATGCTTTTTTAAGATCGAGAAAGCCACAGAACACCTTCTTGTTCTTAGCAAGTGATTTCTCAACAATCATACGAAGAGAAAACAATTGATCTACACACCCTCTCTCAGGCAAAAATCCACCTTGCATATTACTCAACTTGGAGATTGTTAAGGTTCGTACCTTGTGAATAAGAATCTTCCCGTACAACTTCCCTACCACACTCAACAAACTTATCGCACGGAAATTAGTACAATCACTCGAACTACCTTTGCCCTTAAATAAAGGACAAATGATAGCACGTTTCCATTCATCAGGAGCTACACACAGTTTCAAACAAAATCTAAATAAATAAACTAACCAATCAAATAATCTCTCACCACCATACTTCAACATCTCATTCGTTATACCATCCAAACCAGGAGCTTTACCATTCTTCAAACGTAACAATGCAAAACTAACATCACTTTCATCTATATCCCATTCATCACTTCTAACATTTTCTCTTGACTTTTCACTACAACAATTCGATCCATTTACGCTACCATATAAGCCTCTAAAATACTCACACCATCTATTTCTAACGTCTAATTCGTTCCACAATAACTCACCATTCGCACTCTTAATCGCTTTTACCGCCCTTACATTACCACCTCTCAATCTCTTCACACTCAACCAAAACATTCTTTTATTCATAGTAAAATCATTCGTCATTCTTTCACTCATCAAATCATCAAAACACGCCTTACTTTCTCTCACTACTCTCTTAACATGTTTATTTAACCTTTTATATTCTAGCAAACATTCATCACGTAAACTTCCAGGCACATCTTTTACATGTAGAAATCGCAAATACGCTCTCTTTTTCTCTTCAATTGCTTCTTTCACTTCATCATTCCACCATGCATTCCTTGGACAAGAGCCTAATCTGGATTCACCACAAACTTCTTTTGCACATTTAAGAACTGTATCCTTAAATTTCATCCAAACATCATTTATGCTGCATTCAAAATTAGGCTCACATACAGGCAAAGATTCATTTATTTTCTCAACAAACAGATCTCTAATATCCTCATTCTGTAGTACACTAGATTTCACACGAAACATTTTTTCGGTGCCTTTTACCCTCATTCGCCAACATTTATCCAGACGTATACGCGACACCACCAAATAATGATCATTCGTACCCAATTCAGCCCCACGCTTCACACGCGTATCCACAACTAAACTTCTTAGTCGTTCATCATACAAAATAAAATCAATCACACTCCGCCTATTCTCCCTCACATTCTCCCATGTATACAAGTGAGCTAATTTATGTTTAAAGACAGAGTTGGAAACGAAAAGATCACGCTCTAAGCAGAAGGATACTATTTTCCTACCGTTTTCATTCACTCTCACATCACCATATTTACCCAATACATTCCCAGACATGCTTCTCTTTACTCCCACCCAACCATTCAAATCACCACATACGATAACTTTTTCACCTGGATCACACGAATCAATCACACTATCTAACAAATTCCAAAATTGATCTTTATCAAGATCACTTTCGGATTCAGTTGGGCCATAAACTGACACAACGAAGATTCTATGAAAGCCTACCTTAAGTCTCAGCCAAAGAATTCGCGATGAAATACAACTATAATCTCTTACAAACGGTTTCATCCTTTCACTAACAAGCACTCCTACACCATGTTTTGCCCGTTCATTCTCTGCAACACCCGACCACAAGCAAAACAATCCATCTACCTCTTCTTCATTACAGCCTTTCCGCTTTGTCTCGCTCACACACAAAACATCTACATTATACACACGCATTATATTCACCAATTCATTTTCTTTTCCATTTATACCTCTAACATTCCACGTACCAAACTTACATTCATCAAATTTCGCCCATTTATTCCTCATTAGAACAAAAGATAAAAGAAATAGGGTTCTCTCGGTAAAAGAAGAAGAAGTTAAGGTAGCTTACCAGGCTTATCCTTAACTATAAAAGAAAGGAAATAAATTACATTCACACACCTGTCAAATGTCAATCACACCTAAAAACAAATCATAATTCACCGTATCTAAGCGTAACTAATACAAACAACTAACTATATACAAGACAAAAAAAAATAAAAATAATTAAACTATTTTGAAAATCAAAGATAATACTTATCTTAGTAAAAGGATATGCACAAATTCTGGTGACAATCAATAAATATTAATCCAACTCAAAATAACCAGTCAAAAACCAAAATATGACCTGTTCTAACTGGTTTCACAAGGTTCGCACAGGGTTGTACAGCCCCATTCGCCGGTACGTGTATAATTAAAACAAAAAATTACAATCTTTAAATAAGCACATTTCCTTATTTATACGATATATTATAAATATTATATACAAACATAATCTAAACATTTACCTACATTACTCAGTTTGATTCAGTACAGGATATTGAATCTTCTTATTGAGGAACATAACTTGTAATTGGATAATTTAATTCGAATTAGTAATTTTTAAATGGTCAATCATAGGAAAAAACAAGAATAATTTTAGACTGAATACGACACTTAAAAATTGACCTGTTGTGACTATAGATCAGCGATTTGGGGTAGCCGCAGTTATAGATTTAATTGTAGTTATATGGGACAAGGACGTTTAATCGTTTTATGCCGATTCCTTTGGTTTAAATTGAAAATTCACCTCACGTCACTGTCAACCAATAGGATCACGAATTTGTTTGAAAATGAACCAATGAAATGTACATTTCGTCGGAATTTCATCACTAGTGAAATTGATATCGGAAATACCACTGTTAATAATATCCTTGGTTACGAATAAAATAAATGATATTTTCAATAATTTCATAAACGTCAATTCTACATTTGTTCAGTGTACATTTAATATTCAAAATTTTCATCACTGTAATACCTAATTAATAATGTGCAAATAAATACCTAACTATTCTTGTTAATTAAGTCTTGTTTGGTAAATTCTCAACCCGAATATAACTCGTAGTATGAAAATTGACAGATAATATTTTGACATCAATATACATTCGTTGTTACGGAAATAGGAAACACAACTCATAATTTATGTCAAAATATTTTCAGCAATTTTCATACTACTTGTTATATTATATATGAAAATACTATACGCAGTGTCGTACTTATCTTTATTATTATTATTATTATTATTATTTATTATTCTACAGGATAAATCCCAATTACAGAATAATATTACGAGTACAGAGTGTACAGAGAAATACATATAATATAAATTTAATAACATAAAAAAATAATACGCAAATAGAAAAAACAAAAAATGTGAAAAAAACAATACAAAATTTAATTGACACAAGCATTGAGTTTGCGTTTGAAAACAGTGAAACTATCGGATAAATCAAGCTCAACACAAAATGAGTTAAATACTCTACACATGGAATTTAGAGCTGAATGGAAATGAGAGTTTGTACGAGAATTTTCACAGCGAAAAGTAACCGAACTACGGACATTGCATGGTCGAGCATAAAAGTTAAGATACGTAAGTAATTCGTTATTATCTATTATATTATTTACCATTTTGTAAATGAATATAATTTGATGTTTAATCCGCCGCGTTTGTAAGGATTCAATTCCAAATTCCATCAGTAGATCATTGTAAGACATATTAGGCTATTTATGATTAATTCTAAAAAAACAAATGTTATAAAATTTTTTTTGGACATTTTCAAGAGCCGTAATTTGATACAAGTGATATGGATTCCAAATTACACAACCATATTCATGCTTACTACGAACTAGAGATGCAAATAAAGAAGTAAAACTTTTAATCGTTTGAAAGTTATATGTTGTTCGTAATAACAAACCCACATTTTTACATGCTTGAGATAAAATTGTATCAAAGTGTAAAGTAAACAAAAAATTGGATTGAAAATAAATACCTAAGTCTTTAACAAATGTCACACGGTTCAATGTAAAATTTCCCATCAGTAGTAAATAGGCGCCGATAGCCAGGCACCTATGGAGTGCGAGAGAGACAGACATATTTAAAAGGCAAGGCAAAGACAAAGACGGAATCCCTCGTGTATGACAAAGATATCTGCCTCTTCTTCCACTCTAAACAACTGTAAGTTAGTATTGTGTAGTGAATTGGCAATGTTGATCTCGCATTTGCAGATCTCGTGACGGGGGTGGTGGGATATTTGATGAATAGAATACGTTATAAGAGTTAATAATAATAATAATAAAAAAGAGATTACCTTTAAGTGTGCCGCCACTGAATGCAGCGGTATTCAAAATGAACTGAATAACATATTCAGTCGAAATAAGCTGACGTAGGGGAATCAGTGGCACCAACTAAAAAAACCATGAGCCCGTAGCCTATGTACTTATATTTATTTATAAAAAAGTTTTTATACATATACAAGAATTAACATATAAGTATATTTTATTGAAGCAAAAATATAAAATTGAACATTAATACACACTTATATTTATTTATAAACGAGTTTTATACATAACAGAGTTTTATTAGAGCCACCATTTTACAAATATACACACACTCAAATAAAGTAGAAATTATAATAACTATTTTTAAAATATTACATACACTACTAATACTACTACTATTAAGACCACTACAGTAATATAAATATTATATTTTTTGTTTCTTATTAAATCCAAAAGGTTTTGAATTATGTTCACTGTATTTTCTTTTAAGATATACTGGTTGATAAGTTTTTATTTGTTCTCGACTCATTACTCGCCATTGATTGGTACGAATGAATTTATTTGGATATTTTAAAACTATTGGATCTGTGTATTCTGTGACCAAACGAATTAAAGTATCAAAATTAACAATATTTTCAGTGCTAATATTTATTGTTATACCTTTTACTTTGTACTCTGTTTTAAGATTATTTTTATCTCCTTTAACTCGGATACGAAAAGAATAGTGCTTTGGCCCGCCAGATACAAATGTGTCAATGTAAGAAAGTTTACCGTATTTTTCAAGTTCATTTGTCATATCACCCAGATATATTCCATGCGTAGGCATCCATTCATTTGGTTTATGTGTATAAATAATACTGTCTGTGTCACAATAAAGAACACGAGTGTTAAGTTTATTTAGATATTTGTAAAGGTGAATTCGTGCCAACGCAGTAGTGTAAGTTGCAATAAAAATGTTTGTGGTAGGTGATGGTTGCAAATTTTTTTCATTTTCTTTCCACGTAATGTACATAATGTCGTCGTTGATGGGTATCGATGAAATAATTTCATAATTTGGGTTACAGAAATATGTAACAAGTTCTTCGTACGTGGAAATGATTTTAGTGTGTGTTATATCTTCTCTCATCCCAAAACGACCCCATAAACTATTTAATTGTAATTTTGATACAGATCTTAAACCAGGATTATATTGAATATTCTCTTTATCTAATTGTATACCCTCTCTATCAAAGAAATCTTTAATATATTTAGTTTTTAATATTTCATTATTGTGACATTCGGTTGGCCAATCACTTGCCTCTTGTTTAATTTTTAGAAATTTATTGACATAATTACCAAACAATCCACCGGATTTTGTTTTCTCATCATATTGAATAGTATTAAATTTCCACACTTCATGTGTTTCAACAATTTTGTAACCCATATTAATAGCTAAACGTACCTCATCAACGACCCATGTAGACGTAATTTCCCGGTCACGGTCACAGTGTGTACATGCGTCGAGACTCATATTTACACCACACGTACGACATAAAATAAACATACATTTTTTATTTATTTTCAAAGGCAATACCGGATGATACAAATCAATAGGCGGTAATATTGTACACTTAATTAAACCTTCAAATTCACTTATTTCGGGACATTCATCGCCTACATATATTGTAGGATGACCAATGGGATAGCGACCGTATTTGTTAAAAAATGGATATAAACTGCAAATATCTGAATAAAAAATTTTCTCATTTTTATCGTCATCAACCTTGTAATAGGTTGTCATAGTTTCGACTCGTCCACCATAAAAACTATCACGTGGATTTAATGGTTTTATTTGAACAATATCATTTGAACTTAAAAATGTTTGTAATTCAACATTACTTTTACATTTTTTCTCAAACTGACATTGCCACATTTCTACTATTTCATAACCTGCACTTTTTAATATATCAATTTTTCTAACAGTTGATTCAAATCGTAAATTTATGGTATCACCGCCTGTATTATACAAATCATCGTCTCGATGTTGTGGAAAACAAGTTTTGCAACCATGAAACCAGCACCCATAATATTCGAAAATTATTTTTCTATCATCAATTTCTGTATAGCCATCTACTTTAAACCCAAGCACAGTATGTTCATTTTTACGAAAAGCATGCTGTATTGTAATATTACGAACCTTTTCCTCCCACAATAACCAAACTGTTGCCTCATAAGAGAAATTATTACTTTGATTACATCTGTATCCGGTTGTTGGGACAACAGCAATTGTATTTTCTGGTAAATAATTTTTCCTATAAGTATATAAACATGCACTAGATATAGTAATTGATCGTCTAAATATATCTACATTATTGTTCTGCAGGAAAAGGTTTCTAAATTTTAAACATGCTTCACGTAATATAGTAACATCATTTTTACAATATTCTACTAATTCTTTTTGCATATCAAACACATAATTTGATTCTTTCATTTGTTTGTACCAAGTTTCAAAATTTACGTATTCTTTAGAACTCATACCTTCAATAGCGTAATATTTTTTTAATGGTATATGACCAATATATTTCATGTTTTCCTCTCGAATAAAGTAATACGGAAAATAACCTTTGTGTTTACAATATTCACCTTCTAAATTTAGAGTCTTTGGCATTTCACTTAGTTTCATAGGCAGAAAATTTAAACTATCTATAAAATTTATATTTTTTATACGAATATTTAATATTTTAGTTCCACGTATCAGTACATTTGGTTTTAGTTTTAATTTGTCAACCATGTATCTTAAAAGAAAATGACCATCATAAGACCTTAAATTATGGGCTATTACAATTATATCTTTTAAATTATTGCGTGGTAACGTTAAATAATCGAAAAAACATTTAATTGGATTATCACTGAATATATGTTCTCGAATGCCACAAGTATTACAAAACATAGTACTATTATTATACATACAATTTGAACAAGCCTGCTGTGCAATGCATAATACGGGTATATGTTCCAGTAGAGAGATTTCATTATTTATTTTCTTATCTTGTGTGCCAGTGGTGTTGTTTTTGAATGACGTATTTTGTGAACATTCCAAATCGAAAAAAATGGATAGAACCGTATTCAGTATGATTTTTAGTACTTTACAAACAGAAAAATTATTAACTTTTTGCAAATTACACACAATGCACCCTAGCATTATAAAATTGAACGATTTCTATTTAGAACTAAATAAAATTTACAACAATTATAACAATGAATTCCTTTTAGAGCCAACATTCGAAAATATGTTAGAATTTGAAAAATTAATAACAGTTAGTTGCAAACTAAATTCAAATAAAATTGTATATTTTCTAGAAATCCCTATTAACTACGAAACTGAATTCCAACTATTTCACCTTATTTCCATCCCAACCAAAGACCAGACTGAATTTGTAACCACCATACTGAATAAAAATTATTTCTCAAAAACCTCTGATAGTCATATTAAATCACTGAACGGCGCATGTACAAAAGGGAAACATCCACCAATGCCAATTGAAACTTAAAAACCAAATTTTAAAAAATTTCGAGACGTACCTTCGGCAAATCAATCATCTTAGAAGATTCCCAAATCAATTTAAAAAAAGCCAAATTCCATAATTCCAACGATAAGTATCAACATCCAAAATATTCAAGATCTGAAGTCACCTATAAACAAATTCGAAAACATACAAGAAAATTAAGACATCGAGGACATTATAACTCTCTATGTTATTGTTTTAATTACTAGTACAATTATTTTCGCAGTTTTTTCCAAAAGAAGGTTCTTTCAGAAGAAGAAACGACCATCCAAGGATCAACCCATAGAACTCCAGCCAGGGCCTTCACCCCGAAATCATCAGTTGAACATCCCCGACGATGTTCTATTCTAAGGAGGGAGGAGTTAGATCACGCGTTCCCATAAGAACCGCCGACCGCTGCACATTCCAGGCACAGCCGCCACTCTCTTTCCCAACAAAATGTAAAATTATACTATGTGTGCATAAGCACTTTTAGCACAACCTGTACTCTGTATTCACATTTGTAAGTCAGTTACTGTTGAGAGATTGAAGTATCAACTTGTATGAAAAATTTATGTAATCTTTCGTTGTCAAATAATAAATAATATTTTTTTGTAACCGTAAATCCCGTTTACGTTACTTATATATATTTTCGCACATATGAGTAGTTTCTTACTTTGCATTTGATCTAGTAAGAACAAACGTGCTTCGTTGCTTAATCAAAAAATTTTAACAAATTCTGAGTTTCTTATTTGGAAAGGATTTTGAATATCTCTTAACTGCCTGCGTATAAGACGTGTGTTCATTCTCCCTTCCTTTAATATTTCCTCTTCAACTAATGCTATAAAAATTTTTTAATATCGACAATCTAGAACAGTTTTGATATTAATTTAGATAAATTACAATTACTAACTCTAATGATAGTAAGTAAACTAAAATTACTTTTCTAATCGAATTTGGAAAAGTTATAATACTTTTAAGATAAATGAATAAATATAGAATTATAACATACATGTATAATGTATCATCTACTCGTTCATATTACTTCAAAAATACGCAAAATGACAAGAAAGTAAAAGACAAACATAATGTTAGAATGAGACAGGTAGTGTCGCAAGTGACAAACAGGACTCGCAAGAAGTGACGTCATACCCATTAGTTCTTCAAATGTCCGATAGATGGTTTACTATATGCATGTGACATATCTGTGTAAGTATGGGTGCCGCAAGTAGTCACGCAAGATACAGAATCAGTGTCCAGGACAACAAGCAGATTCAGACATTGTGTCATAATATAATGTTCCGTAATAACAATGCACTGTATAGTCTTTAAGTTTATGATGACAAAATTAATGCTTTGAATGCTCGCAAAGCAGCGTTTGAATATTAGAGAGTGTGTGCGTTTCCTTTAGGAATAGGCTATTAGTAATGACATTATTTTACACCTGTTCATTTTGGAGAGACTGTACGACCAAAAGCCAATCAAAACATCGATAAAATCATTTCCGGATGATATCCTGTAAAAAAAATATATAATTTCTTTTTAGTAAAAATAAATTAAAGAAATAATTATAATAAATAAGATCTTTATCGTTGTTATATGGATAACTTAGAATTGAAATCTGATCTTGGCGCCATCTATTGATACACAAAATGTACTATTATAAAATAATTAAGGCTGTGTACGAAACGAAGCGCCGCCGTGTTATAGTATTGGCCTTCTGTCTAATATGCAACTATTACCTCTTATAACCACTTTTATCTAATAGATGTCTCTGAGGTGCTACCGATTTGAAATATTGGTGTGTGTTTTGGATAAATTTACATTGTATCATTTTACCGGAGCGCAACGAATATACACGAATTCTGTTTGGTGAAATACAGTTTCGTGGATCGCGTCTATGTAGTGGTGATTTTGTTACAGGAGAAGGAATAAAGATTTGATGAATTATGCTATACTGAGAAAGTATTTTGCTCATTTAAACGCACATTCTATTTATGTTTTTGTGAAACAAAATATTATAAACATGTAAATTTATTGACAGAACTAACTGTAATATAAAGTTAGGTTTTATGTATTTAATATTTGAAACATTTATTATTGCTGACATTTAAAACATTTAGGTTGTTTCTGCAATGTTTGTTGCGTCATTTTATATCTTTACAAAAAAGATATTATTCTGTATTGGATATCAATGTAAAATACGGTTAAATAATAAAGAAATAAAGTAACAAAATTTTTGTCAGATAAGAATTTAAAACATTGAATGTACAGTTAATTTGAATTGTTGCGTCTTTTAGACAATATCAAATCGTAAATGTTTGTAAATCTGACGCCTGACTTATTATTTCTCGTATTGAATGTGTTGTGATATATTGTGATTGTTGCACTTGCGACATAAATTAAATATACTTATCATAAAAGAGATTTACGTAAGTATATTAGAATAATATATCATCTTTAAATTTCACAATGAGCGAATGGCCTTTTAATTTGTTTTATACTGTGAAGTGTCTCAGATCTCAGTAATAAGAATGCTTAATATTTAAATTGTGGTCATGGGAAATAAACAAAATGTTAGTTCAAGTAGAAGGCACAAATGAAATAAAGCTTCTATGAGCCAACAATCACGTTTTAAGACTAAAAAAAATACAACATTGTGCATGTAAGATTATAGTTGGTATTATTTACTTTTATCAATTGTAATTTCATATATTATTTGTAATGTTAGCGATGAAGCAAATTTGAATGTGACTGAGTGTCCATCTACTACAAACCCATGTAAAAATAATGACCCCTCCATACCGTCAATATCATTTATTTCGTAGGAGGAATGTGAGAGGTATGCGAGGATGTTTTACAGTATTATTATATAATTAGATAACTGAAATACAAAATGTATCATAAATGTGATTTAAATTCATGAAAATCCGCCACTATACAAGACAGTTTGTAGCTTTTTAAAATTAAATTTAAATATTTTTAGATTGAAAGAACATAAATTATGCATAGAAAATGTTGCAAAATCACCAGAAAATATTAAAATTCCAGGAAATATAATTGTTGAATTGCAATACGTGATTAATAAAACTCTTTCTATTCAATATCACCATTCTAAAATATGTTCAATAGAAAAACTTGAGATTATAGACGAAAACTATCGAGGTTCTGGTTTAGTGAGCAAATATATCTTCAATGTGGCTTCTGCTCTGCTATCAAAATGTTTGAACAAATAAGAGTTCAACAAAATATGCCAATATCAATGCGACAAAGTTGACTTTTCATTGATAAAAAACAATTTTTATTGGGCGCATCACCAGCTGGTATTCATAGTATAATTATAAATTATATATATATAAGTTAGCGAACCACTATTTCCATAGAAGACGCTGAATCCGCAAGAATCCCCACACAGTAGCTGTAGTCATATTTCATGTTTTATGTTTTGTAAAGATCTACTTTTGAATGTTTATAATAAATCATTGTGTGAAATAAACTTTAACAAAAAACTCGAATCTCAATTCAAGTTTCGTAATTGGCGCAGTCGAGTAGGATAGTCAAACGAATAATTATCGCAATTTTCGTTTCGTATTTACGATTAATTGAGTATCAAGAAAAACCCAGATTCAAGTACAAATTCAGACAGTTCCTCTAACTCACTTATTTTATCCCAATCAAGTAATATCCTTGATCAATCTTTAATTAATCACATTAATAATTTAAATTTAAGAGAAATGGCAACCCCAATTTTAAAAAGGGAATACATTGATATGATTCCTGAATTTTTCGGAGATAATAAACTTCTCCCGCGTTTCGTTGAAATATGCGAAAAGTTAGTAACAAATTTTACAATAATAACGATGTAAATGACTTTCAAAATGAGGATCTCATGTCGAGTATTCTCGCTAAGATCAAAGGCGACGCCGCAGTCAATATTTCTAGTTGTACTATTACCACATGGGCAGACGTAAAAACTGCTCTAGTAAATACTTACTCAGATAAGAGAGATTATTACACTCTAAACATCGAACTTTGTGAAATTAAACAAACGAACGAATCGCCATTCGAATTTTACAATAGAGTTTTAGAATTATTAAACTTACAAATTTCGTACTTAACAAATCACGTCCATGTAGACGAAGCAAGAATTCTAATAGCTTATTGTTGTGGTTTGGCATTAAGAATTTTATTAAGAGGACTAAAAGAACCCTTGGGCACTCTCATGAGAACCAAAAATCCAAAAGATCTAAACGAAGCATTAAACATGCTGACAAATGATTTTCAACTAGAAACAGCACAAAGATCGCTACAAAATTTAATAATAAACCTAGTTTTAAACCAAAACAAAGTTTTCATAATAATATTGGCAGATCACCACTCTTGAGAAATGTACCACAACATTTACAGCCACAACACTGGCAACAACAACACTCACAAACACAACATTCATACCCAGCACAACACTCACACCCAGCACAAAGACAAAATCATAATTTTGCAACAAACAAACCTCCAACATAAAACGTGTAAACGAATGTTTTCAGACCACAATTTAATTCACAGCAGAAATTTCCCAAGCAGACGCCTATGAGTGTTAACACGACACACATATTTACACCAAAATCAAACACAAACTTTTATCGTCCTCAAGAACTATATAACACAGAAATAAACGAAATACCAACTGACGAACACGAATACGATGACATTACCTATGAGCAAGATCCTGATTCAAATCCTGATATTTTGGAACCAGAATTTTACCCAGATCCTTTTTTAGAACTAGTAGCCTCGGAAACCACATAGAATTAATGATTTTGTCACAAAATCAAAGTGAGTTACTCTTCATCATCTTTCCAGAATTTAATATTAAAGCGTTAATGGATACAGGCAGTACGCGTTTGTATATAAATCCAGAAACTTCAGAAAAATATTTTAAGTCAAAAATTAAAAACGATCCGTTTCAAATAACAACAGCTCATGGAACTTCCACTGAAAAATTTAGCGTTTTGTTACCATGTTCAAAATTATTTAATAAAACCGACATTATATTAAAATATCATATATTTAACTTTCATAATAATTTTGATATCTTATTCGGATTAGATAATTTAAAACTGTTGGAAGCAAACATTGATTTAGCACGCGACAAAATTATAACACCCACACAAGAAATTCAAATTCAGTATCACAAAATAGTACCACATCCTCATTACATAAGAATTCCATCAAATTCAGAAAAAGTAACAAAATTTTACGTAGATAATATTGCAAATGGAGATGCGCTTATCTCTGAGACACATGTGAATAACTTGATAATACCAGAAGGTATTGCAAAAGTGCAAGATCATCAAATTCTGTACCCGCTTATCAACACCAGGGACAATGACCTGATTATAAAATCTTTTAATCGCAATAAAGCTCAGTCTTTAGAATATTTTGAAATAATTAATTTAAATTTTAATAAACAATATTCAAAAAAAGGCTCGTTAAATAAAAATGCTGACGCTCTTTCTCGTATCGAATTAAATGTTAAAACAGTAGAACCCGGTACCGAAAATCTTTTCGATTGGTATATCGAAAATTTTTACGAAACAGTCAATACAAACAATGATTCGCAATCTATGATTGTAGAACCAGATGATACTCAAGACTCAGACACAAACAACACTGTTCACTCAAATTTAGAAAATCCTATTATTGGAATTCCAATAAGTGAATCAGCTGTTAATGCAGGTAAAAACCAAATAATAATATCGGAAATATTACATTCACCCTCAAAACCTAAGATAACTAAATTGCACTCGGATAAAATGCAAATTAATATACAATTATGTAAAACAAATTTCGAAGCAGATTCAATAAAATTTATTAAAGAATTCGTAGTTCCAAAGGTAAAATGTTATTTATATTTTGAACATCCTGTTTATGAACAATTTACTAATGTCCTACAAAAACATTTCAAAAATGCGGAAATCAATTTTGTAAAATGTAACACAAAATTATTAGATGTAGAGAAGACGACATACAAGAAACAATACAAAATTACCACACGGGTAAGACCAATCACCGTGGAATTCACGAAGTTTACAACCAATTAAAGAAAAAAAATTACTGGCCAAATCAAATAAAGACTATAACAGATTACATTAACCAATGCGAAGTTTATTTAGTCTCAAATTATGAACAAAACCCAGTCAAGCCGAAATTAAACATAACGCCAACACCGAACAAATCTTTTGACACTATTCATATCGATACACTCAGTCTAGAAAATTGTAAATTTCTTACAATAATTGATGCTTTTTCAAGATATGCGCAAGCATACAGAATTAGTTCAACAAATGCAATTGAAGTGACAAATAAACTAACAAAATTCTTTTCTCATCATGGCATTCCAAAATTAATTATCTCAGATAACGGAGTAGAATTTAAAAATTGTTTATTGAAAGAATTGCTAACTTTACACAAAATCGATATACACTTCACTAGTTCTCAACATCCAAATTCAAACGGTCTCGTAGAAAGATTCCACTCTACTCTTATTGAGTATATTAGATTATTTAATTTACAACAAAATTTCAAAAACGAAACAATCGAACACAAAGTTCAGTATGCTATCCTAGCTTATAACAACACAAGTCACACTGCGACCGGATTAAAACCAATAGAAATAACAAATGGTCACTTAGAAACAAACTCACCCCTTGACGTAGAGCTAGAAAAACAAGTAACACAAGATTACATGTAAAAACACAAAGAAAAGACCAAATTAGTCTACCAGAACATTAACGAAAAAATGCATAACACAAAATCAGATTTGATAAATAAATTAAATGAAATTTCGAAAATTTACCTAACATTCCTCAAACCGTTTTTGTACAAATAATCAAAAAGGCAATAAAACAAAACAACCCAAATTTAAGAAAGAAAAAATTAAATCTAAATTTAAAAACTACCGAAATTGAGACAAATCCTAATGACAAAAAAACAACCAAAAATGCACCTGTCAAATATAAAAAGACCAAGGAAAATAACTCATAAAAGTTACGCTATTCCAGGTCCTTCCTGTTCACGTACTCCTACGGATTAAACATCAAGAATATTACACAAAACACAGGACTACTGACAATAAACCTAGGACTAGCAAAACTACAAAAAATCACACATACGTTCATTCACTACTACGATCTACAACCACTCTTTAAACAATATGACAGTCTGAATACACAATACAACAATCTTAAACCAACAATTACAAACAATAAAATAATTCTGAAAGAATTTGAAAACGATGACAAGATTATCCAATTTATTCAAAATTCTATTGACGAAAAAATTAGTCATTTATCAGTACACTTTCAAAAATCTAGATCAAAAAGAGGATTAATAAATGGACTCGGATCCGTAATTAAATCCATAACTGGTAATTAAGACGCTGACGATGAAAAACGATACACAAATATTCTAAACCATTTACAAAACAATCAACACAAAATAGACAATCAATTAAAACATCAATACTCTGTCAATAACCAATTAATCGATTATTTCAATCATACAATCGACACTATCAAACAAAATGAAATAATACTGAAAAAGAAAATTGAACAATTGACACATATTGTTATCGGTGAAACCCATGATCAAGAGAGATATTTTTTAAAAGAAATTTTTAGTCAACTAAATATTTTACTAACGTTAACTCTTAATACTCTGCAAGATATAGAAAATTCTCTAACTTTTTGCAAACTTCACGTTATGCACCCAAGTATAATAAAAACTAATGATCTGTATGTAGAATTGAATAAAATTTCAAAATACTATAATCATGAATTACCTCTCGAACCATTACCGGAAAAAATACCAGAATTAGAAAAATTAATTACTGTAAATTGTAAACTCCAATCAGATAAAATAATTTATTTTATCGAAATTCCTATTAATTATGAAACAGATTTCCAATTACTTCATCTCATTCCAATACCTACCCGATATCAGTCTGAATTTGTAACAATTATACCAAGTAATGAATATTATCTAAAATCAATCGATGGTCATATTAAAGCTCTAAATGGCGTAGGTACTAAAGGAAATAATAATTACCAATGTCCAAACAAAATGTCAGAAGTAGATGACAACTCCTGCGAGAAGAATATCATCTCAAGAAACAAGAACAAAAATTGCGAGTACTTAAGAATAAACATTAAACGAAATCATATAGAATCTTTAGAAGAAGTGAATCAATTTTTAGCCGTACTTTCTAAACCTGATGTTATTCAAGCTTACTGCAAGCACGGCGACGAAATAAATAATTTACAAGGCATATTCTTAATTAAAGAAGACGATTGCCAAATAAAATTTCAGAAGCAGAAGTTAAACTTCAAAGAAGGTACCTTTGGCAAACCAACAATAATAGAAAACTTCAATATCAAGCTTAATACTTCTACAAAAAATTACAGTCGACCTGAACTCCATCCAAGAATTAAAAATACCAATAAACAAGTACGAAGAAATAGAACAAGATCAAGACAACAATAACCTCATAAACTACCCCACGATAATATTATACGTAAATATTATCATTGCTGGCATCATCGTGACGATAATTTACGGAAGAAAATAGCTTTCAAAATCCAAATCAACCGAACGTCCAGACCTTCAATCGAGAATATCAGCCAATAAATCGAACCTGATTCTTCCCGATGAAGCTCAATTTTAAGGAGGGAGGAGTTAGCGAACCACTATTTCCATAGAAGACGCTGAATCCACAAGAATCCCCACTAGTAGCTGTAGTCATATTTCATTTTTTATGTTAGATTCTCACAATGTAGTTAGTTAAGAATTGACCTCTGTTTTGTAAAGATCTACTTTTGAATGTTTATAATAAATCTTTGTGTGAAATATTTTTTTTTTAAAACTCGAATCTCAATTCAAGTTTCGTAATTTATATTTACATACATATTTTATTGAAAATACTAATAGTTTGCTGCTACATTTCATGTTAAGCACTGTTAAGACCGATAGATATATAATGTTATTTTCACATGCGCGGCGGAACTGCGTATGAATAAGCATAATTATAAATGCATAGTTATTTAAAAGTATTGACAGTATTTACCCGACATTGGCAGAATATTTGAATTATATATATAATTTTTTTGTCTACATTATAACGGATTTTCCGAAAAAAATGGTCACCCCTCCCCCCAATTATTTTTAACGTAATTATATTTATGTTACAGATTTAAAAACTATTTTAAAAAGCACGTCAAACTACATAAATAGTGAAAATATTCTACTTTCGGTGTGACTCGCTCTTTCTTATTTTGAATAGAACAACCTGTATATCTTTCAAAATAAAAAGAAAACTAAATTCAATAGACTATTTATTTAAATTTGCCTAGATAAAAAAAAAACATGAAGAAAGATATCTATTTTTAACCAAATTTTCAAAATTTCCGCCATTTTCTTAACTCTTGATATAAAAATTAAAGTAACTATATGACATAAACACTAGAATAGTGGAATGTGGTTTATTTTGTGCATTTTTTCCAGATGCAAACAGGCATTTGAATTAAAAGTCTATTGAATTGGGGTTGTTTTTTTACGCTGATTTATAATTAAAAATGCACTTAATATATGTGGTTGAATTCGGAATGTCATGCAGAACTCAAATTTTGGAAAAAATTCCATTCGAAATAGGAAAGTTGGAATCACTATCTCGTTGTATCCTTTTGTCTATTTATGTAACCTTAGCTTATGTGTTGGTGTTTTTCAAACATTTTCAAAAACTGTAATAATAAAGCCTGTCCACAAAAAGAGATTAAAACAGAAGCAAGTAAATATAGACCTATTGCTATTTTGTCAATTTTCTCGAAAATTTTTGAAAAACCAATGTCTATTCGAATTATTAAATTATTAATTAAGAATAATTTATTAACTGATTGTAAATTTAGATTTAGTTCAACTAAAATGTGAGCTTTTAAATTATTAAAACATCTGTTTGACGGACCTCAGCATACCATTAGGATTTTTGCCGACTTCGCTAAACCATTTGATTGTGTTAATTTCGATATGTTACTAAATAAATTCGATAAACTTGGCATACGAAGCGTGGCTTTAAAATAGATAGAAATATAATTTTAAAATCGCAGTCAAATTGTTAAAGAATGTTATGTCAGATCTAAAAAAGTTATACGTCAGGCTTCTCCGCAAGAAACTTGGGTTCTGTACTAATATCATTTTCAATGGGTAATTTTAAAGGATCTCGAGATTGTTTTTGAAAGTGTAAATATCTAGAAACTTACTCCTTCTTTCATATTCAGGCAAATTTGAATTTAAAATATTCTTTATATCGTTATCACGCTGGCTAGATAGGTCTTGTTTGTCACTGTTACGTAAACGATTTAATTTTTTTAAATATTATCCATTATTAATTTTTAATTAAACTACTTAATACTCCTGTTATAACCGGTGTCAATAAAAATTGTAAAAATGCTGCATCGGATTGTACTAATATGCTTTTCTTCTGCTTCCAGTTTTCAACGCGTTTCGTAAGTTTTCTTAAAATGTTTTTATGTAATATAAGTTCAGACTGTTGTTTTCTATTAAGATAAATTTGACCATGTAAAATATTATAAACATATTCGCAGATACATTTAATTGAATTACAGTCAGTATTTTTTAATAATGCTAGCCAATATTTAGGTTTCAGCTTATATAGAGCCCACAATAATTCAATATTGCTGGTTATACTTGGACTCATTTTTATGATATAATCTCGGGTACTATGTCTTTGTGTTAGAAGCGATCAGCTGATTCTAATTGATTTTTTTGCACACACTGGATTTTGATAATTGTATAGTTTAAATTTTTGTTAGTTGTTAAGAATTTGTAGATATAGTTTGTTTATTTTTTTTACATTTAAAATATTTATATTTACTTAATTTCAATTAGATATAGTAAGTAATTTCATTCTTTATGTTAAAACTTGGACACTTAAATGTAAGATCACTGTCATAAAATTTTGCGGAATTTGAAGATTTAATTCTAAATAATGATTTTGATATATTTGGAATAACTGAAACTTGGCTGAATGATTCACTTAGCAATAATTTGTATGTTATTCCTAATTATACATTGTTAGGAAGCGACATAATAGGAAGAGGCGGAGGTGTTGGAATATACATTAAAACATGTTTGCTGAAATGTAGAGTAGATTTAAATGATAATTTTAATGGTGTTACTTCTTGTATTGAACAACACTGGTTAACTCTTAAAATCAATAATAAAGTTGTTGTAGTAGAAAGTATTTATCGCTCACCGTCAAGTAGTACTAGTGAATTCATTGATTGCCTCGAGAATTCTGTAAGCTATTTCTTTCCAATAGTAGATTATTTATTTTTCTTAGGTGATATAAACATAAATATGCTAAATATTAACAGTAGTGCAGTTAATTATTTTTCAAACTTATTGGACCAATTTGATTTGAAACAAATTGTTACTGAGCCGGCGCGTATTTCAAATATTTCAGAGACGTTAATTGATATCATAGTAACATCTGATGAAAATATTTGTTCAGAGGTCTGTACCATTGATGCAAGCAATGTGTCTGATCACATGCTTATCTCATTCAAAGTCAGTATAAACTGCAATATTCATCAACCCAGGAGGGTTCATGTTAGGGATTACAAGAATACTGATTATGTTATGTTTTATGAAGTCCTTAATAAGTTGAATTGGAGTAAATTTTACAGTAGTAGCGAAATAAATGAGAAATTAAATATCTTTAACACACATATACTGGATTTATTTGACACATTTATGCCAATCAGGAGTGTTGTTATTCGCAAACCGCCTTCGCCATGGATTACAGAAGTAATAAAAATATTGGTTAAATTTAGAGATAACGCCTTTGCTGATTTTAAAAGGACAAAATCTGAAAGTTCCTGGAAGTATTACAAGTCACTACGAAATCTCGTCACTAAGTCAATACGCCTTGAAAAACAAGCATATATAAACTATAAAATAAAACAGAACAAATCCAATTTATGGAATGTGCTCAAACAATTTGATATAAATATAAAATCTTCGATAAATACACCTGACGCCATATCTGATGTTAATCTGATAAATAATTATTTCATAAATCCTCTAATACTACTCAACCGCCCCAAGATACCCTGTCCTACTATAATAATAATTCCTACTCTGAATCCCAATTTTCATTCAAGCCAGTAAGCGAAGATGACATCCGCAATATTATACCTTCTATTCGATCAGAAGTTAATGGCGTGGGTGGAATTAATATAAAAATGTTAAAGCTCGTTATTCCAATTTTACTGCCCCAATTAACACATTTAGTAAATTCCTGTATAGTGCATTGTAAAATTCCAGATATATGGAAAGTCGCTCGTGTTACGCCTCTTCCAAAATGTAAAACCCCATCTTCTATCAACGACATGCGTCCCATAAGTATTCTCCCAACCCTGTCGAAAGTATAAGAAAAGGTTATGTATAAGCAAATTAGTTTATACATTAATGAACTAAATATATTGTCGGAACATCAGTCAGGCTTCAGACCAGGTTTCAGTACTTCAACAGCGTTATTGAAAATTAGTGATGATATACTAAATTATGTAGATGATAAAAAAAATGGTATTACTTGTTTTTTTTTAGATTTTAGTAAGGCATTTGATAATATTAATCACGACCTTCTGTATGTAAAACATAAATTTCTTGGATTTTACTATAACAGCTTAAAATTGGTAGAGAATTATATCCTAAATCGTTGCCAACTTGTATTGTTAAACAATGATAGTTCTGAATCCATGAATTTAACTAAAGGCGTGGCGCAGGGATCGATTTGCGGGCCTCTTCTATTTTCACTGTACACATTTGATCTGCATAAATGTGTCAAATATTCTAACTTGCATGTATATGCCGATGATACGCAAATACATCTGCCATTCAATGTCACACAGTATGATGATGCAGTTATTAAAGTAAATAGCGATCTAGAAAGTATATTTGATTTTTCTAAATCACACTGCCTCACTTTAAATGGTAGTAAATCTACTGTAACTTTGTTTGGATATAAAAGTAATCGTCAGGATTTGATCCAAAATAACCTCATTCAATTACAGATCGACAACAAGACCCTAAAAATTGATACAAAAGCAAATAACCTTGGGTTAATCTTTGACTGCGATTTACGATTTACTGATTACGTGACATTATTGATTAAAAAAGCATATTTAGCATTGAAAAACTTACATATTTAACTATTGTGATACAATCTATGGTCCTTGCTTAACGGTCACTGACAGCTACCGGATACAGAAAGTTCAAAATTGCTGTGTACGATTTGTATTAGGACTGAGAAAATTCGATTCAGTAACAACTCGACTGCTAGAATTAAATTGGTTAAATATGCAGAACAGAAGAAAGCACCACTTAGCATGTCTAATTCATCGTACTATCCACACTAAAGTACCATAATATATTTTTGCAAAAATCACTATTGGATCTAACTTGCATGACAGGAACTTAAGGAATCAACATTTACTGCATATTCCGTCACATCAGGCTGCCCTTTACCAACGCTGTTTCAGCTATAACTGCCCAGTTGTCTATAATCAGATTGCAGATAATATCAAAAAATTGAATATAAAATCTTTTTCCCAAAAATTTAAAGCTACTTTGATCAGTTATAATCATATATTTGTTTTGTACACTTGTTTCTATCATTTATTATATTTATTATGTATATATTGAGTTTTATCATGTGTTCTATTACGCAATACAATAATTGTAAAGTTTAAGTGTAAGAGCAGCCTAGGCTGAACTTTGCCAAATAAAATCGTTTTATTATTATTATTATTATTACCAAAATCTTAAGCAGATTTGTAACTTGGCTTAAACTTAAACTAAAGAAGTCCAAATGCTGGTAATGATTATTGTACTTTATCATTGTTCTTATTAACGGCGAGTTTTTATATGAATTCGATTTAATAGAAGGAGTGTAAAATAAGTTGTTATTTCTTGTTATTTTATTTGGAACAGGTTAAATCTGGGTAGAATCTCCTCATAACTAGAGTATGTTATATTAAACTTATAACAGAGCATACTAATAATTTTTTTCTGAATGAATTCAATCCTAGATTTATGATTGGAATACTGTGGGTTCCATATAATTGTACCATATTTTAATTGTGATCTGACGATGGAGGTGTATAACATGATCGCTGCATGAATATTATTAAATGATTTAATAGAACGCATTACAAAACCAAGTAATTTGTACGCTTTGCTTGTTATACTGTCTAGGTGCTCATTAAAAAGTAGTTTAGAGTCGAAAATAATACCTAAATCGCGAATGCTGCTATTCCTTGATAGGGAGATGTTGTTAATTTTATAATCATTATCGATTGTATTAATATTTCTAGTGAAACTAACAACAGAACATTTGTTTAAATTTAATGTTAAATGATTTGCACAGCAATAGCGGTAAAGACGTAAAAAATCTTTTTGTAATAAGCAACAGTCATTCTGATTTTCGATTACCCTAAAAAACTTTAAATCATCCGCGTATAGGAGAAAATTACTGTTTTGGAAGACGTTCATTATTGTATTTATATATAAATTAAATAGCATGGGGCCTAAATGAGATCCCTGAGGTACTCCAGAAGCTACATAAATGCGTCTAGATTTGAATCCATTACAGACAACAAATTGAGATCTGTTTTTTATATATGATTCAATCCATCTTAAAAGTGACCCATGTATACCACAATTAGAAAGTTTATGCAATAATATGTTATGGTGAACTTTGTCGAACGCTTTACTGAAATCTGTGTAGATTACATCAATTTGTTTTCGAATATCCATGTTCCTACTCAAGAATTCAGTAAACGGAATTAAATTATTTATAACTGATTTACCTGGACAAAAGCCGCATTGTTGAGGAATTATTATGTTACTGATGTCATTTTTTATTTCTTGAATGATCGAAGATTCAAAAATTTTGCTAAATATAGATAAAATAGATATCGGTCTATAGTTGCAAATATCGCTCATAGTACCAGATTTAAATATTGGGGTTATATATGACGTTTTCCGGATCATGGGAAACACGCCCAAATTCAAGGATTGATTAAAAATGATGTAAAGTGGTTCAACCAGGTAATGCGCACAGGTTTTTAATGAATCTAGGATGTATTCTGAAAGGGTATTAATTAAAATTTGTAATACCGGTGTTAGAGATTTTAAAGCTGCTTTTTTAATTATACATATTGAAATATATTTTATATATTTTACATGGCTTAATGGAATCTCGTCGCTCTGTGGATTTGAAAACCCGTATTTGATTCTAGCAGTCGATAAACTTTACTCCATATTAAAATTACCCATGTGACCTCCCTCTACTTTGGCAGCCGTAATTTGACGTCTGGCAATCGCACTTCGCACACACAAAAATATATCACTTATCAAAATCTGAAAGATGAAAAAATGAAAGATTTTTAGTACAATTAAATTTCAATTTATTTTATATTAATATTATGAAACCATTTAGTACAGTTTTGTAGATTTGTAAATAAATATCTACTTATATAATACAACAAAACTGACATATTTCATTTATAAATATCTAAAGAACACTGGAAGCAATATGAATGAGGAGCTTCTTAGTTCCACATCTCTGCTACTATTGTTGCAGTAAAAGGTCTCATAACTGAGATGCTGCTCTCATTCCCTTGTAACTGCCACACGATCCGAGTGCAGCACTGGGATTCTCCATCAACCAAAATCCATCTTCACGCAACAAACATCCATCCATTCGCTCCTGTACACCTGTATCGTAAATCTTCACTTACGCCCACATCTCTAACTACGAATCTATAAGAAATGAAGGCAGCTTGTTTAAAAATGCATTTAACACAATTGCAGTTAGACACTGTATAGTAAAGACTGAAAATGAAGAAAAAAAGATGAGGATGGAAGGGAGTATCTACCTGAGTTTGTTTTTGAAACTTAATTCCACACAATTGCAGTTGGACACTCTATAGTAAAAACAGAAAATGAATCAAAAAGATAAGAAAGGAAGGGAGCATCTCCCTGCGCTTGTTTTTGAAGGTGAACTCCACACAATTGCAGGTAAACACTCGAAAAATCTAACCAATGAATCTAAAATCAAGAATCATACGCTTGTCATTATTCATCATATTTATCCCGAAATTAATTTTCGCCAAACATTCCTATCCTGACACACCACTTTTGCTTCAACCACATTCATAATTTTTTTCATACAAGCTCGTTTATTCTTCACGCTCGGAATCTTTCGCTCACGCAACAACCCTGCAATCATATTTATCCAGTTGTTCCTAGGTCGTCCAAATTCAATTCTACAGGACCATAAGCCACCTACCCCATTACAAGTATATTTAAAATTTATTTAAAATTTATAAATAACGCTTGGTCGCTTATACATATAATATACATTCGATGTTTGACTGTCAACCAAGCTAGACGTGCTGCATGTTCTGACAACATTTATCTGCAATTATAAATTTAATAATAAAATAGTGAGTGTTGCCTCTCTCGTTTCTTTCAAAATGTAAACCCGTGACGATACTGATACAATTACTAATATGATTAGTAATTCAATGAAACAACTTATTAAAAATAAAGATTTCATCGGCTTAATTGTAATGGAAGTGAGTTGTGCTGTGGAACAAGTATTTCTAAACAAAATCGCAGCTTTAGAAGATGAGATAAAGAAACTGAAGTGTGAATCAAGTGACGTGAAAAAAGTGCACATAAATATGTAGGACAATTTTGACAAATTGGAAGAAGCTTCTTCACGTGAACTTGGTTCTAGGTGAAGAAGCGAGTTATGCCATACTGATGAGCTCTAATAAGAGCGAAACGCGTCTATGGTTACTAACTGTGCTGGCCAGCCTCTGACGATGCCCTTATAAGGTGACTTGGAGACTGAATTTTGTGAGATTTAGCCAAGTGTTTTTGTAATTATTTTTTTTTAATTAGAAATAAAATCAAAGTCAATATATTACTACGTAAAGGATGTAATAATAATTCATTATAATTTTTATTTAAAATTTCATGTCGGCCAGTCCCTCAGATATATAGGCTTCAAGACCCATGCCTCTAATTTAGCGAATTACACTGAAATGTATATGCCTTAGTTTTTACCTTTTTTTGAACATCCTGTGTGTTTATAATATTAAGCAGAGTTGAAAATCTAACCGTGCTTGCGCTCCCATTCATGCTTTTTTAGTATAGTTTATGTCATTCCGCGTTAGTATTTATATTTACCACTGACGCACACAAAAAGAGGTAGTTTTCAATTATATTTAATATTTATTTAAATGTAATTAAATAATTGCTATTTAAATTAATTTAGAAATGAATGAAGATTATCCTCTTATTAAAGAAATATTTATAAAATTTAATACTAGTCTTCCATCTTCAGTCCCTGTAGAAAGATTATTTTCTTTCGCAACTTACATAAATTGTCCACGACGACATGCACTGAATGACGAACTTTTCTAAAAATTGGTGTTCCTTAAAGGAAATGTTTTTGATGATCTGTATTGTTTTGTTGTCAGTTGTATATATTTTAACAGAAAGTTGTTTTTGTTGATTTTGTTTATTTTCATTCCACAATGTAATTTAATCACAAATGTTTAAACAAATTTGTTGATTTTGCATTTGCAGCTATATGTTTTAATTTCTGGACGTTCTATATGTTTATAAATTATAAAAAGTAATTTATAAATGTTTTTTTCTTACACATTATACCTAAGTAATGGATAATTGAAATAATTTTTTTACAGTAATTAGATTACCAAATAATTTAATTACTGTTTTTGTTAAGTAATGGAACACAACTTTTGTCAAGTAATTTGCCCAGCTCAGCAAAAGGCTATATTCGCTCTTAGAAAAAAATAATATACTGCATACTAATCAATTCGGCGTTTGATTGTGTTGATCACCAAATATTGTTAAATAAATTAGATAAAGTGGGCATCTGAGGCATTACCAACAATTTGCTTCAAAGTTACCAAGTATCATCCAGATCAATTAGTTTCAACAAAACATAAGGAAGACTATCACAGGAAACATCAACTCAATATGAAAATATAACGCACTCGAAGTGCCACAAGCCTCAAACTTAGGACCATAAAATGTAATCATCATGACTTAATTCGTGCTTCTATTCAAGAACATGTCATCCATGTCTTCTTTTGGTATACTATAAATAAATTAATGGTAAATTGTGAAAAAACAGTAATTGTTCACTTTCATAATCAGCACAATAAACAGTATTCTAGATTACTTATAAAAGATTTTAATATCACCAGTATATGTATTTCCGATCACATTAAACTTCTTGGGACTTATCTTCATGAAAATATGAATTGAAGTACTCACACAAATTATATAATAAATTAATTAAAATCGTTATGTTACCTCATATGTAAACTTAGGAATGATGTATCATTAGAAACACTTATAATGTTATACTTTGAGCGTTTTCATTCTATAATCTCATATGCTCTTATTCTTTGGGGTAACGCAACAGCTGCATATAGCGTTTTTATGTGTAATTCGCCTAATGGTAAATGTAAACAATAGAACATCATGTAAGAGCATTTTCAATAGCTTAATTATATTACCATTGCCATGTCTATATATGTTATATTTGAAAATAATGTTTGTATAAAAAAATTAAACTTATTTGTTACTAACTTGGAGATTCATATATACCGGATGGAACATCATACCTGTGTACATAGGCGATTAACATGAAAAAACAGTTTTTCAGTGCGCATTGCTCCCCAAATTATTTTAGGCAAAAATGCTTTAAATAAATGTTGTAGAGCATAAAATTCTGCATCTAAATCAATAAACAGAATTACATATCCATGCGCTGTAACGACAGAAATTAAATAAAAAAATATTTAAAATTATGTTGAAAATATCAAATAGCCATGGAAGTGAAACAAAAATAGATAAATACTTGACTTTTTTCTGTCAATTTGATTTTTTACCCCCGACAAATTTATCATTCAATAAAATTCCTACAAAAAGCTCCATACCTATTATTACGATAATAAATAACCAATTGTACATTTCAATGAAACGTTTATTTCTTATAGGGTTTGTCATGTAAAAATTTTAATCTATCTATTACAATACAAATATCAAACAATAATTCTCTCAATAAAATAGTCCCTACAATTTATTATTATAATAAATATTCAAATAAACCTCCGTTTTCAGCCATGTAATAACCAAGTCTATTGTAGAATGAATGTCTTACATTAGCGAGCTGTCTATTTGTGATTAAGGCGCACTCATCCACGATAGCTTCTCTCAAAGAATTAATATTTTGGTGGCGTTGCTTATAAATTTTACATTTAAGATGACCCCATAAAAAAAGTCGCAAGGTGTTAAATCAGGAGATCTGGCCGGCCAATTTAAAGTTCCACCGCGACCAATCCAGCTATTTGGAAATGCTTGGTTTAAATAAGCTCTTACATTTACTCCGAAATGAGCTGGGCAGCCATCTTGCTGAAACCAGACCTCCTGATTTTCGCGCGCTACGCCGTCTAATGCAGGGCCAATCTCGTTAATCTAGAATTCTAAGTATGTTTCAGAATTTAAGTTGCCAGCGATCTCAAATGGACCAGTAATATTACTATTAAAAATGCCTGCCCAAATATTAATTTTTTTAAGATATTGCGTTCTGGTGATAGTATTTAATCTTCGATTTTCTTGAGCCCAGTGCCTTTCATTTTGAACGTTTGGTTCATTGTTAAGTGTAAAGGTACGCACATCGGTAAAGCAAATAGATGGAAGAAAATTACGATCCCGATTGGCTCGTTCTTGCATATCTTCACAAAACACTCTCCTACTTTCTTCGTCAATGGGCGAAATGTCTTGATGGCATTGCATCTTATAAAGGTGGTATTTATGTTTTTTAAGAATTCGCAATACTGTAGAATGAGTAATCTCACATTCCTACGCTATTATTCTTGAACTTAATTCAGGATTAAAATTTATAAATTCCAAAACTCTTTGTTCGACTTCTAAATTAGTGCTGAAAAATAAATTGTCATCATCTATTCAAATTAAAATCTTTTCTAATAGCAAAATGTTACTATACCATATAAGAATATATATGTGATTAATATGCTTTATTTCTTTGACTTGTCAAATATTACTTCTATAATGTTTTCATCTGTCCAAGAATAGTATATTATTTATCTACGACCATAAATAATAATAAGAACAATTATAGAATATTAGTTAGGTTATCCGTAACATCAACTGTCAAACAGCAGTGTTACCGCCTAACAAATGAAAATAAACAAAATAAACAAAAACAACTTTCTGTTAAAAAATATACAACCATTGAATATATAAACTGTTAGTGTTTGTATATTCAATGATACAACTGACAACAAAACAATATAGAACATCAAAGACATTTTCTTTAAGGAACACCAATTTTCCGAAAAGTTTGTCCTTCAGTACATGACGTCATGGACAATTTATATAAGTTGCGAATGAAAATAATCTTTCTACAGGGACTGAAGATGGAAGACTAGTATTATATTTTATAAATATTTCTTTAATAAGAGGATAAACTTCTAACATTTCTAAATTATTCTTCTAAATATCGAAGTAAATCAAGTATATTTTATTTCTTATTAAATCGTAATTATTATATTTTATTTCGTCATGCTTCTCAAATGGGTCTTCATTAAAATTCAATATAAAATAAATTCACATGAGGAGTACTTTTCTTTAAGTGATTCATTACTATTTGAGTTTAGAATGTTAGTATTAAATAAACTTGTAACATTATTTAAAATAATGTTTATTATTGTTTTCGAATGGACACATGTGTCTGTTTCCTTCATAACATTCATCCACCGCAATATAATGGACCGTATTGTTACGGCTGGAATAATTGCATCTTGGGAGTTTATTTTATTTGTAAAAAATAAGAAAATTTATTTATTGGACCTTCAATAACCTTATCTAGAATAAATGCATATGTTTTAAACATACATCCTCACTTAATTTTTATAATTTCACATTGAATGACATAGTCTGCAACAGACATTCGAAGCGAGCGGACATACCGAGCGCCAACAGTGACTAATAATCAGACAACTCAAATTAAGTAATTAATTGTGTTACCCAACATTAGTGAATTACAAATAACAACTTGTGTTACAACTTAGTGATACAAAACAGTGCGAATCATGTCAGAAACTAGTGGTGGAACAATTCCCAATATAGAAAATGTGCTACAAAATCTGCAAAGTGAACTAGCAAAAATGAAAAAAAGAAAATGAAGAACTCAAGCAAATCATTGCAGAATTACAGTCAAAGATGAAAGTGAACCAGGGTAATCCAGACAAAGAGGAAGTGAACATAGCTAGTGAAACAGAATGGATAACCCAAAAATACAAAAACAAAAAGAGGAAAATAGAAAACCCACCAGAACATATAGAAAAGAATCCAAAACAGAAAAAAAACACAAACAGAGAGCAAGAAACGTAATCCACCCCCGATAGTTGTAAGTAACCTATCGGATTACTCAGTAGTAAACGAACATTTACAAAACGCGAACTTTAACTATAAAACTAGCATGCTGAACAACAACCAGCTGAAAGTGAATGTAGATTCAGATAATGAGTATAGAGAGTTAACTCAACTATTGAATGAATCTGAAATTTAATGGCATTCCTATGAGGACAAGCAATCTAAAAATCATAGATGTAACCAATAAAATAAAGAAGACTAAAATAAATAGAATAGATGTGGTCACTCCACTCCCGTTATTTATGCTGACCTTCCAAAACTCAGAAGACATCAAAAAAATACATGAAATACAATATTTGTGTCACATGAAAGTTAAAATAGAAGCCTTAAAACGAAATAATCTGATACCACAATGCAAACGTTGCCAACGCTACGGACACACTCAGAAATATTGTCAACGTCAACCTGCTTGTGTTAAATGTGCAGGTAATCACATCACAGCTGAATGCAGCAAACCCAAGACTACAGCACCTAAATGCTTCAATTGTGCCGAAGAACATCCCGCCAACTACCGGGGATGCATGGCAGCCAAAGAGTTGCAAAAGAGAAGAGACAACATAAATAAAAGCAACAAAATAAATAAACAACCAAGAACCTTCCAATCCAAGCAAGTCAGTGAAGAAATATCATACCTACAGGCAACACAAGATAAACAAAGCCCGTCAAAGCAAGATAATGACCAACAGTCAATAATGAAAATGATGCAACAAATAATGAAAACTTTAAATAACCTTTCCGAAAGAATGGATAAACTAGAAGCCAATAATATTGGTACCTTCGCCAAAAAAACAACTAATGGATAGGTCAGAACTACGTATTGCACCATGGAATGCCAATGGTATTCTGAACAGAAAACAAGAGCTAGAAGTATTCATGAACACACAAAACATTGATGTGTGTCTAATATCAGAAACACATATGACAAATCAATCTTACCTCCGAGTACGAGGATATAAAACTTACCACACATCTCATCCGGAAAACCAAGCAAGAGGCGGAAGTGCCATAATAATAAAAGAAACCCTGAGTCACTATGAAGAAAACCATCTACAAAGACAAGAAATACAGCTAACAGTAATCACAGTTAACTCTGTAAAACAAAAACTAAACATTGCAGCAGTCTATTGTCCACCAAGGCACAACCTTAAAAAGGAAAACTATAAAGATTTATAGTGGGGGGAGACTTCAACTCCAAGCACTTAGACTGGGGATCCAGACTGACAACAACCAAAGGAAGGGAACTCAGAGAAGCAATTAGAGAAAGAGGATGCAACTACCACTCAACCGGAAAACCGACATACTGGCCCACGGATCCAAACAAGACACCAGACCTACTTGATTTCTTTATATCAAGAAAAGTGTCTGCTAATTTCATTGATGTGGAGGAAAACTTCGACCTAAATTCCGATCACTCAGCTGTAATACTTACGCTGAGTGAAAGGATCATTAAAAATAAGCTAGAGCAACTTTAACAAATATAACAACAGACTGGGTAAGCTTCAAGATGGAGGTAGAAAATGAAGTCAAGTTAAATATTCAAATTAAAACTAAGCAATAACTCGAAATGGAAACAGAAAAATTTATCAGTATTTTACAAAAAGCTGCATGGAATAACACAAAAGAAATTACACATAGGACAAAAAGTAATAATAAGAGAATTAGTTAGAGAAAAAAGTAAAGCTCGAAGATGATGGCAGCAATCAAGAAATGCAGCTAATAAAACTATCCTAAACAACAAAACTCAACAACTTAAAAGGGAAATATAAAAACCAACAGAAGAATCGATCGATAACTACCTGGAAAATCTGTCAGCAGACGCAAAAACTAAATATTCCTTATGGAAAGCAACAAAAAAATAAAAACCAGTCCTCTTATAAAAAAAGAGGATAGTAGTTGGGCTAGAAGCAACAAGCAAAAAGCAAAAAGCAAATACCTTCGCTAATCACCTGAAAGGAACATTCAAACCTAACGAAACACAAACTGAAATCATAATAGAAGAAGTAATAAACCAAGAAGAAGAAGAAATTCCATTAGTTACTCCTAAAGAAGTTGCTAATGAAATAAATACAAATATGAATTCAAAGAAATCTCCTGGTTATGATCTCATAACAGGGGAAATACTAGGACAATTACCAAGAAAAGGAATAGTCATGTTAACCTATCTAATAAACGGAGCATTTAGACTAAAACATGTCCCTAGCGCCTGGAAAGTAGCTGAAGTCATAATGCTGCCAAAGCCAGGTAAACCACCTAACGATGTCAAATCTTACAGACCTATATCACTGTTACCTATAATATCGAAACTATTTGAGAAATTATTTCTCAAAAGGCTAAAACCAATAATAGAAAGAGAAGATCTAATTCCTACCTACCAATTTGGATTCAGAAGAAAGCACTCGACCATTGATCAAGTCCACCGTATAACTGATATAATAGAAAAGGCATTAGAAGACAAACAAATATGCTCGACTATTTTCCTTGATGTGGCACAGGCCTTTGACAAGGTCTGGCATGAAGGCCTAATTTACAAATTAAATAAACTACTGCCGAAGCAATACATAGATATTAACATCATACATCTCAGATAGATTATTTCGCATAAAAGTAGAAGACGACTACTCTGAACTATAAGATATAGCAGCAGGCGTGCCGCAAGGCAGCGTCCTTGGGCCAATATTATATCTGATATACACGAGTGATATACAACGACTAGAAGATGTAACAATAGCCACATTTGCAGACGACACAGCACTGCTAGCAGCCGGCTCAGACATCCAAGAAACTACCAATAAACTCCAACAAGCAAGCAACATCATTTGCAGATGGATGAAGAACTGGAAGATCAAGATAAATGAGTTAAAGTCAACGCACATTAATTTCACCAACAAAAACACAGAGCACTTATCAGTAAGATTAAATGACAACATCATCCCGTATAAAAATAATGCAAAATATCTCGGTATGACCTTGAATGTCAAACTAAAAATGGAAAGAGCAAATAAAGAAAAAAAGAAAGGAATTAGATATTAAATACAGACGGCTATATTGGCTCTTGGGACGTCAGTCTACATTGTCACTACACAACAAAATTATAATATACAACCAGATTCTGAAACCAGTCTGGGTATATGGCATACAGCTATGGGGTTGTGCCAGAAATAGCCAAATCAAATGTATACAAACGTTCCAAAATAAAGTGCTGCGGAACATGATGAATGCCCCGTGGTACGTGCGTAACAGTGACCTGCACCGTGATATTGGCATTGCAGATGTCGCGAGTGAGATAAAAAGATTCGCAACCAAACACGAATCTCGTCTGCACCAACATATCAACATAGAAGTAATTCAGCACGAAAACCCAACAAGGAGGCTCAAGAGAAAGAAGCCATTTGAGTTGGTGATTTAGTAGACAAGGAAAACTATTGGACATCATCGGGTGAACACTAGATTTATATACCTAGAGTAAGAAGAAAGAGGAAAAAATTAATGGTTGGCCTGTTAAAACCAGTTTTAATACCTCACACGTTGTACACTGTAATCTGTAACGTTTATGAATAAATAAAAAATAATAAAAAATTCATATTTATTAGAACAAGATATCTTATGTAAAAAAAAAACAATACATTAAGAAACAAGTTTTTTTTACACTCGCTTTAATTAGCAATAAGGTTAAAAATAGTTTATGAAGTGTTTGTTTATGTTTCTGTTTATACAGGTACGTAATTACTGGAAGTGCATTCTTATGTAAGTAAAACAAAATGTGTGTCTTTTTTAAATGAAAACTATCAAATTGCTAATTGCTTCCAAGGTGATCGAAAAAACTGTCGATTGATTTTCTATTATTTTCAATATTTGAATGCCATGCCGTACGTATTGACTACTTTTCAATTAAACAACATAACGATTTGTTTGAGATATTTGACAAATAATTATAAAATAAAGAAAAAACTGTTAATTTTTGGGTCACTGTTACGGTGAATATACGAGTACGTATAGTATCCATGTATTTGCTGTAATACTGCTTAACACGCAAAATAATGATATACTTGTATAGTATTACGAGTTCTTCAATTTTATCAAATATACAGGGTGTTATATTTTAATAGACCCAGCAAATATCTCGCTTATTTATCAACTTAGCAATTTCTTTCATATAACATGACTTATACAGCAACATGTAAGCTAGTTGATGACGGATGTACATTCATGATATCATTTCCGGTTTATTAGTAATTAATATCAACTTTGCAATTTCAAATAGAACATACTATATTTTTTTACAAATTTGAAAAGTGCATCAAATTTGTTTTACAATCATGTAAAATAATCCATATGTTACATTATCAAGAAGTAAAATGGTTGAGTACTTTATTATACACCTATTTGGAAAGAGAATAGTGAGCCATGACTGTGGCTTGAAATAAAACAATTAACTAAAACAATTGTAATTACTATTATTAAACAAAATAATATTTGTTTGTCATAATAATACAGAAAATAAGAATAAGGAACACTTCTTCTTCTTCTTCTTTTTCAGTTTCAGGTAAAAATATTTCCGTTGATCAGAAAAATAAATATTACTTATTTATTTAAAAAAAAAAAAAACAGACAAAATTAATTGTCTTTAAATGCTCACTTGGTGAAACTAGGTTTAATAATAAAATATCAAAATAAACACTTGTCTAAGTCTCACAAAATTCAGCCTCCAAGTCACCTTATGAATTCATAAGGTGACTTGGAGGCATTTTTACACAGGCTAGCCCGTTAAAAGTCTCGTAACCCAATAGAGGCAGAGCTAAATAAACAGTTCTTTATTATTCAAATGCCCAGAAAATCTTTTTTCAAATACAAGAACTAACTTTAATAAATGGTTAACAAAAAGAAAAAATATATAAGTTACATCATCACCACATACAGTGACATACACACGTTGCATATCACATCCGTTCCCAGGGTGCTACTTGACCCCTGAAACTGACACAGTTGATAAGACAATTTGTAAGCACTAGCTGTAGTTAGATAGATAGAATCTTGTCTTGTACTGAGGAACACTTCGTAGTGTCAATAAATAGAAGGAGAGTAATTTAAATTTAAAATAATAAAATTAGTTTTTGTAGCATAACCTACTTTTTAGCAGATCTCGGTAAGTGATATATTTTTTCGCGTGAACTGCAGTTACCAGCCGTTAAATCACGGATCCCAAAGATATTAGTGGAGGAGGAGTCACAGAGGTAGATTTCAATTCGTGAAAATTGTTTGTCGGATGTGGGGATCGAACCAGGGTTCTCAAGATCCACAGGCCGACTCGATGCCACTGAGCCACCTACCCCATTTAGCAGTTTCAATTCACACAAAATAATTATTTGTTGCAGTCTCTAATATATTAACGGAAAAAAGTAGTTTAAAAATTTAACAATTACAACGTTCATTTTGAACTGTACCTTCGCTATTTTTACAAAATATAGCTGGTAGCTGTAGCTTCGGTATATTTTTAAAGAATAACGGTAGCTATAGCTTCTCTAAAGAACTAGTTAGAAGTACAAAATTCGTTGGGTCTCGATCGGTGACTGCCCGTCCGACAAACTAGCCAATCCGCCACTATTTACTTGTTCAAGTTATATAAGACAGTTTGTATATCGTCTACGAAATTTTCTCAAATCTTCCATTCAATAAACGTTTCACCTGCATTAACTATCTCAACTAATTCATACTTACACTTCTTAAAACATTGTCCTCAGTCTGTTTGCCTGTAATAATTTTTATTTTAAAACTACGTGTACCATATGTTGGATTTTTTTTGTAACAAAATATGCATTTCGTGCTCTTTTTAAAGGAATAAAAATAATAATTTTATTAATAAATTAACTCGCTTTATTAAAGTGAGCTATTAATTTAAATCCCCATAGCACCTGTCCTATATCTGACAAAGATTTATAATCTTCTTTTTCTATCGTCCTTAACTGATATAGTACCTTTAAACTTTAAGTTATACTTATATACTCATTTTACGCATAATTCAGTGTACTACTTAGCAAATATTTTCTGGAGAATCCAATCAAAACCGAACGACGGCTCTGATTGACAGTACATGGTTCATGGTTATATTATTGTAATTTATAAATGAAAACCATAAACATTGTTATTTTAAACAGTATCATTGTCAGACATATAATATCCATTATTCCTTTTTTTTATATAATAATATGCTTCGTTTGTAATAGTGTCCGTAAGTATAACCAAGTAAGTGATTAAATTCGTGGATGGTAGTACTTTCGGAGCTCTTATTATGAGGGATTTAGAAATACAAACTAATTTTAATATTGCGATGGAAAATAAAAAACTGATAACATTTTTATAAATTAAGTAATTTGCATACACTATTTTTCTACAGCCAAATTTAATATCCGAATTATTAAAATAATCGTCGTCCTTGAATATAAAAAAACAATTATAACTGTGTCTGTGCCATAATGAGTATTGTTATAATACAGATTATACATATTTAATAAATAAATAATTACATTATGGATGTAGAGGGAATAATGTATTTCGTGTCCATAACAATTTATTTGATAAAATTGATGAACTCGTAATACTATACAAGTATATCATTATTTTGCGTGTTAAGCAGTATTACAGCGAATACATGGATACTATACGTACTCGTATATTCACCGTAACAGTGACCCCAAAAATTAACAGTATTTATTTTATAATTAAGTGTCAAATATTTCAAACAAATCGTTATGTTGTTTAATTGAAAAGTAGTTAATACGTACGGCATGGCATTCAAATATTGAAAATAATAGAAAATCAATCGACAGTTTTTTCGGTCATCTTTTGAAGCAATTAGCAATTTGATAGTTCTCATTTAAAAAAAGACACACATTTTGTTTTACTTACATAAGAATGCACTTCCAGTAATTACGTACCTGTACAAACAGAAACATAAACAAACACTTCATAAACTATTTTTAATCTTATTGCTAATTAAAGCGAGTGTAAAAAAAACTTGTTTCTTAATGTATTGTTTTTTTTTACATAAGATATCTTGTTCTAATAAATATGAAAATATTAACTTTAGTAAAGAGTGAACTGTTATGCCAATAACACAGAATTCAGTGTAGTTATGTAATATAATATCAAAATAAATATTTATTTAATTTAAAATAAATTACAAGGGTTATATTTAATTATGAGGCTAACGGAAATTCAAAACTTTTATAAAAATAAAACAATTTTCATAACTGGAGCAACAGGATTTTTGGGCAATATATTAGTCGAAAAGTTATTACGTTCATGTTCTGAAATAAACAAAATTATTTTACCAATTCGAGCTAAAAGAAATATTTCACTCGAGGAGAGAATGCAAAAATATTTCAATGATAAGGTAACTAATACACACCTAGTTTTGATATTGTAAAAAATAGTTGCAAATTAAATAAAGTGGAACCTGTAAGGTGTAACTAATATAATTAGAATTATGAAATAGATTACTTGTCTGCGAAAAGCTAGAATAAGTAAGTCAACTTGATATACGATTACCAGTCTGATAGATAAATAAAATTTGTCATCAAAATCGTATTTTTTATTTATCGAATAAATAAACATATTTTATAATTAATCTTTATTTAATTTAAATAATTTTTTATAATATTTAAACATTTTTTCCATATTATACGAGTACCTACTATAATGATACTTATACTGCCGTTAATAGTTATTCGATATGATCAAAACTAATGAACCTAACATTTTAAAGAAAGTAGTTTTCTTGTCGACAAATTTGGAAGAAATTAAGTTTGGATTAAGTGATGCGGATTATGATTTCGTAAAATCTTCTGTGAATATTATATTTCACTGTGCGGCAACTGTAGAATTTGTTGCATCTTTATCAGAAGCAGTAAAGACCAATATTAAAATAACACAGAACATTATCCATTTTGCAAAAGATATCACAGATTTAAAGGTATGTTCTATATTAACATTTTTGACATAATTGTAGTATTTTATTTGTTTTTCATTTTAGGCATTGGTTTATGTATCTACCTGTTGGTCACATAGTATTTTGAACTATATTGACGAGAAAGTACATAATTTATCATATAAGCCTGAAATTTTATATAATCTAGTGGACCATATAAACGAAGACATCTTGACAAAAATATCACCTATGTTACTGAACAGCTGGCCAAACACTTACATTATGACAAAGAATATTGCTGAATGTTTAGTTGATGCAGAAAAAGTCAACTTACCGGTGGCAATTTTTAGACCAGCAGCAGGTAAAATAAATATTATTTAATCCAGATAATTATATCTCAATTTAAATTTAATAACAAAATCATAATGAAAGTAAGTATAAGTGACATGCAGTCCATGGAAGCGTTGCTTTCCATAGAATTTTGAAATCTATTTATTTTTAAATTTTCTTTTTATTGAATTTTTTTTCAATACTGTAAATAAAACCAAAAACTATCGCATCTATTTGATTTCGAATTATCGTACATGACCGAGCTCAACCAAGAGTTGGAAGCGTCGCTTGGACATATCAAATAATTTATTACTGATAAACACATCGAGGTAACTATGTTGGACGAAGACTATAATTTAGGCTGGTGTTGTTCACTTGTGTATATGTTTCGTTTAATGTCAGCTAATTTAAGAAATATTAAGTATTGAGACATTGACATATTTGGGGATGTGTTTGTATTTTTAAAACAATAAATTGTAGTCAAGTGTGACAAGATTCGACTGTGTCAAATATGAGGTCTTGTTATATATATATATATATATATATATATATATATATATATATATATATATATATATATATCGTAAAGCATCCAGTAACAGTATTGCATTAACGTATTTAGAAATAACTTTATATATTTTTATTTTTAACGTAAATGTATGCACCACCAGAATGTTCTGAATTAGAATCTACTCTAATTGAATCGTATTCTTTTATGTTCATAATTGTATCTGAAATGTCATTAGTGATGATGTTTTACTAAATATTGTATGCTTTGCCAGTTATTTACTAATCCTTGAATATTTAAGTTTGTGTTTCATCTTTATACTATAATTGCAATTGCTATTTGACTTTATGGTGTTAATCGCTCTTTTCTAATTGTGTCGATTGCGGTTGATCTCAACATTTTATTGTGATAATTAATTTAATTAAAAACAATACAAATATTTATATATATATCGCGATTTTGTTACGGCTGGCGCCGTTTCTCGCTTCCAATTCGCCAAACTTCTCTGTCCATCCAGTCTTCTTCCTGGAGATATCTTCGTTCCATAGCTTTTCTTATGTCGTGATGCCAAGTATGGTTCGGTCTGCCTGGTCTTCTACGTCCATATGGGACCCATTCCCATATTTTCATAGGCCATCTTGTGGTATTCATTCGCTTCATATGTCCATACCATTTTAATCTTTTGCTGTAAATTGTATCTAGTATGGTTCCTTCCATATTCATCTGTTCTCTTATTGACTCATTTCTAACGTGCTGCAATTTTGATATTCCACAGCTTCTCCTCCAGAAATCCATGTCAAGAGCTAATAGTCTATTCTCGTTTCTTTGACTTAATTCCCAAGTTTCACTGCCATATGTCGAAATACTTTCAATCATCGACTTGTAGATCATAACTTTAGTTGATTTTTTTATTTCATCGCTCCAAATAACAGGGTTTAGTTGTCTTATAACTCGTTTTCCTTGATTTATTTTATTATTTATATCTTCATTGCTTTTACCATTTTCTGATATGGTATTACCTAAGTACTTGAAGGTTTTGCAATTTTTTATTGTATCATTTGATATATTTAAGTCTCTTCCAACTTCCCCTGCTGCCAAATATTCAGTTTTTTTAATGTTGATACTTAGACCCCATTTTCTATACTTTTCCATTAGCTTTCTTATCATATAGTGTGAATCGTCTTCATCTTCTGCTATCAGAACCTGGTCGTCAGCGAATAAGAGTGCGTATAATTTATTTTCGCCGATTTGTATTCCCATATTGCAACATTTTTTCCTCCATAGTGTTAAAGCTTCCTCTAAATATATTTTAAACAAAGTTGGTGCAAGTGAGCAGCCTTGGCGAAGACCTTTGCTTATTGCAAATTCGGTAGATAGTTTATTTCCTATTTTTACTTTGCTCGTGCACCCTGTGTATAAGTTTCTTATAGCTTGGGTGTATATTTCCCCGACACCACTATTTGACAAAGCTTCCCATAACTTACTTAATGGGACGGTGTCGTACGCTTTGTGTAAATCTACAAAAGTAAGGTGCACCGCTTGTTTGCGGGCTAGTTTTTTCTCCAGCAGTATTTTGATACTGAATAAACCATCGGTACAAGAGCGACCAGCTCTGAATCCATTTTGGTCCTCTGACTCTTGAATTTTCGTCTCGATACGGTTTTTCAGAACCTTTCCATATAATCTAGCGATGGAACATATTACACTTATTCCGCGGTAGTTAGTGCAATCTGTTCGAATCCCTTTCTTAAATATGGAGGACATGTAGGCCATTTTCCAGTCTCTTGGAAGTGGGTCATCTCTAAGGCATTTATTGAATATTAACGTTATTATTTCCAAGAGTTGTATTGGGGCAGCTTTGATCAGCTCGATGGAAATTCCTCCGGGACCTGCTGCTTTTCCAGATTTCATTGCTTTAAGCGCTCCTTGGACTTCGTCCATTCTAATATCATCAACATTTTGAGATATGTCTTGAGGTACATTACTTTCAGTCTCTATAGACTCTGGTCTAATTTCTACATTACTGTCAGCCTGTATAAACTCTGGTCTAACTTCCGTAAGAAGTGTTTAATAATAGTTTTTCCATGTTTCTAAATTTATCATACAGACTCCGGATTTGTCCCGATTTTCAGTTTTAAGCGCTTTTAATGTCTTCCACGCTCTATTTGCTTTTGTGTTTCCTTTGCATTCATTTATGTTAGCACATGCATTTTGCCAAAGATGGTTTTTTGCTTTATGTACAACTTGTTGGACTTCTTTACGGAGACTACGATATCTTTCTTTATCCTCATTGTCGCGTGAGGATATCCATTTTCTGTATGACTCCTTCTTATCCGAAATTAGCTTTTCTATATCCTTTGTCCACCACTGTGGTTGATTTCTTTTGTTTCTATTCTCTTTTTCTCCCAGTGCCTCGAAAGCTGCCTCTTTAATACAATTCTTAATTTGACTGTATATATTATTGGCAGTTGAGTTCACAATCGACCCTAGTTTATTAGACAGTCTAAGTTGGTACAGGAATTTAATAGAATCATCCTTTAGTCCTTCTAAATTAAATTGCTTCTCGTCTAATGTTGTAGATGTTATATCTTTTTTTTCTTGATTAGCTTGTGTTCGATATGGAAATATTATTTTTGATCTTAAAAGATAGTGGTCTGATCCACATTCTGCGCCCCTCATTACTCTTACGTCCGTGACTTGGAGTTTTGAATTTTATTTAATGATTGAGTAGTCGATAATTGACTTAATTTGTCGAGTTGGTTGTCTCCATGTATATTTACGAATATCCTTGTGCTGAAACCAACCGTTCATAATCCTGAGAGAGTGCTGATGACATAATTCGATCAATCGTTCCCCATTGTTATTTAGTACATCTTCTCCAAAATTCCCTACTACCGGATCGTTATTTCTCTTTCCTACCCTGCCATTCATGTCCCCTAATAATATAATTTCTTTGCGGTTACTAATCTGTTGTAGTAACCCTGTCAAATCATTGTAAAATTCATCTTTTATATTGCAAACGGCATCTTCATTGGGAGCATAAACCCCTATAATAACAACTTCGCGGTCTTTTAAAGTCATTTCGACTTTCATGATCCTGTCATTCACTTGTTCCCAGGAATTAATACAGTGCTTCAGATTTTTCCTTACTGCGACAGCTATTCCGCTACGAGCTCTTTCGTCTTTGGGAACACCACTGTGTATATAAATATAGTTCTGTTTTATTTCCGAGCCTCTTCCTTTCTGTTTAGTTTCTGGCAAAACAGCTATATCAATCTTATGGTTGTCCAATTCTTTCATTATTTCTTCTGTTTTGTTTTTTATTCCTTGTATATTCCAGGTACCTAAAATCATTGTCCTTTTCCGTGCTAAAGTTCGTCTTCGTTTTAATCCTCCTGTCCGAGGCGTAGTATTAGAAATTTTTGCATAGTACTGTTTTCCAAGGAGCAGGGAGCAAACCTACTGCCTTAACCCGCATGCATGGAGGGCCTGGATTTTTTTCGGGGTTGACTCCCTTAGCCAGGCAGATTCAGTTCTACGAATCCCTTCTTCTTGATGCCTGCTTGGCACTTGCATCCGTCGGTAAGAAAACCCGGCTACTCTCTTCGGACTAGTAGCGGGGCCGATCCTCCTAGCATTTGTACTAATCAACTGCGAAAGCAAGCAGTGATCTACGGTGCCGCCTCGTGAAGGCTGCTAGTGAGGTCTTGTGACATGAGAGGCTATAGTTTACGAAGACCCCGGCGTGCCTGCGAGTCTTCCCGCATCATTGTCACCTGCCCATAGGGAATAGGTCCCTATGTACCTTCAGGTCTTCAGGTAATGTCGGCGTGCCTGCACGTTCCTTATCCCCTTCAGGTATGCTTGGACTAAGAGCCTACCTAATCAGCTCTTAGTGGTAAGGTAGTATGAAGCCTACACCCACCCACCTACAAATATTTATAATACGAAATTTTATCCATAAACTGTGTTTACCTGATAGAAAACTGATTATAATTCATCTAGTTTAATTAATGTTTCTTTTAAATCTGGGGTCCATTTCTTTGGAGACATTTCTTGATCGATGATAGGTCAAACAAAGTCGAGTAGCAGATAAGATGGCGGTTAAGTTATTAAACAGGGAATACGCGCTCAGTGCGCAGGTCGAGCATGAAACTTGAATCAAAATTGGATCCGGATCTAGTTTTTAAAGACGTTTCTAGTACGAAATTTTGGTTGAAATTTTTTCTTAAATTACATTATACAAGTAAACCAAGTTCTGGCAAAAAAGTATAATATAATACAGGCTTTACTCCAGGTACAGTGATTAGTATTCAAGTTAAGGTTTAACATTACATTAGTTAAGTTACAGTTTCTATATTTCGGAGTATTTTTACAATCTTTATCTTTATGACCTATCTAAGCTCTTTTTCCGCAATACTCTTCTTTTGATTCACATTTTTTGCATGTAGGGATCCCATATGTCACGAATAGAAGAAAAAACATTATTTTAATACAAAAATGCGACGTGGTACTTAAAATACGTGGAATTTTATGTTCTACTCTTTAAGTAATTTGCATATTACAATTTTAATAATAACAACAGTTAATTATTTTATATACACATATTCATAGATCTTTATATTTATTTTAAATATATTTCAATATGAAATGCACCTGCAGGAATTATTCACTTCGCGACTTAAGTTAATCTGTAATAATACTGACACTTAATTATTATATTTTTTAATTTATTACTGAACAATATTACAAAGTCATATAATACTGACAATTCTGTCTATACAAGTTATCAAACTTAAATAAAAACAAATAAAATAAGCTCAAGAGGAGGTATGGCCATGTTTGGTTATATCATATTTAAGTGGCTGCGTGAAGTTAGCAGCTGTGTAAACTATTTATTATTGCCCAACACTTAAATTGTAAAAAAAATTGTTTTGTTAAATTTAAAGTGAAATTAGCAGCTTCAACCGATTTATTATTGTCAACATTTAAATTTGTAAGATAAATTAATCTAGATATTAATATTTAAAAAAGAGAATATTATTGAAACTAAAAAGATAAAAAAATCTTGATCAAAAACATGTTCTCTATTAAAGAGAACTATAAGAAACCTACTCGTAATTATGATTGAATTTCCAGCATTTAAAACATTTAAATATAGGTACACTTTCTTCTACTCTATATTTTAGCCATCAAAACTTCACTTTAGAATCCTTATTAATAATTCTCCTAAATGTTTCACCGTCTGTTTCCATTATAACGTTTCTTCGATGACTTCTATTTTTAATGTTCTTTGTTATTTTCATTTGAGAATTAGATTTTGTATTTTTAGTTCGTTAATAATTTTCTCATCATTATCGTATTTTTCGCCTCTACCAAAAATTTTGGTAACTAGATTTCATTTTTTAGATAATTTACTTCGTATTCCTTTTCCATTTTGTTTCGATCTTCATTAATTACTTCATGTTTCCTTTCCTAATTCTTCCATTGATTAATAATCTTCCCTTTACTTCCATTGCGTATTCCGCTTTTTTGTATTTTTTGCTGAGCTAGTATTTTTCTTGACTACCGTTTTTATTTCATTGTTATTCATGTTTTATTTCTTCGATTTGATTTTTATACATTTTATATTTTTTTAAAAGTTTATCAGCATATAACTTTTTTGTATCTTCCTGTTGTAAAACATCTTTGTCATTTGATGTAAATAATCTGATTTTCCTTTAGTTTTTAGTATTGCATCGTTTATTTCGGCTAACTTTGAATCATTCATTATTCATATCTACTTTATACGTATAATTAATTAGAATTTTAAATTTTGTAATTAGGATACCCATAGGGTCATTTTTATATCTTTCGTAAGTGTATTTTAATTGTTTACATGAGGCTAAACAGTCACAACCGCTTTTTGCAATTTTTACACATTTACAGTAAAATACTTCTCTACATGGTTCACTGCTTTGAATTTCATCTTTTTTATCGGTACTTTTTTGACATTTTATACATTTTTTAATAGCCACTTTGTTTAAGGTCATGAGACCTGCCCATTAATAATATTAATTTTCTTATTGGAACGTTCTTAATTGATCATAATCAATCCTCCGTTTAGCGTCATTACGTTTTCTTTTTAAAATATAGTATTTAGTCCAATACAATGCCAAAATATGCTCTAGGGTCAAATATAACTCCACTCGGTTCTTAATTTAACAAATATAGTTACCGTAAAGTCATACAACTTGGGACAATTTTGATGAAATTTTAACTGTAGCTACTTTATTATATATATTACAGTAAAATAAAAAATACTAGTATGTGTAGCACATATATCTTTGTAGTTTTACTTACGAAATTTTAATGTAGATCGTATAATTATTGAATTAAAAAAACTGTCCGTCCCAAGTTGCCGTACTAAACATACAATATGGGACACTTCAATTTTATGTGATTTTAGTGGAGAAAATATATTTTAGGACAAGCTGAACCATAGTAAGTTAAATTGGAGCACTTGAAGGGAAAACATTTTTTTTTCTTTTTCAAAATGATGCAGAACAAAGGCCAAGAGAGTAATGGTAATATATGTATATAAATAAATATGTGAACTTCTTTCAAGTCAGCTGATTCTTATTTATGGCAATATACTTTGGTCAAACATAAACATACATACTCTTTTATAAACATTTAAATCGAAACATAAAAAAATAAAAATGCAACATAAACTCGATTAAACAATAAGGCAAACATATGTATATTCAGTATATTTTCAATGCAGAGTAGACTTTGGCATACCATAAACTTCAGCAGCGTAACACAAAGATATTCTGCCAGAAGCTATTTTTTCCAATGTTTCTTCCAGGTTGGTGTCGCTAAAATCTTTGTATTTACGAACCCCGAGTTTTCTACGACTTCCCATCGTTATAGTATATATTATAATAATATTGCCAATTTTCTCTTAAAAAAATCCCGTTATCGATGGTTTCAAGTTAGGTTACGTTTCATAGTGTTCATATATTTAAAACACATAACCATACTTATAAAAAAATACCATAAGCAAATTATACTTAAAACACAGAAGATACAGCATATACACTTTAGGCTTATATTTTGAACGTATTTTTACATTATTATATAATATTTATTTAAGAACTTACTCTCGCTTTATTTTTTCAACACAACTGGACATTTGAAGAGCAAATATCTGATTTATCGGCAGAATTTTTTTGAAACATTTCTATGTTCTGGTAAATGGCCGCACTTGATTTCAACTAATATGGAAGTTTTGTCCCAAGTTACCTGCCATTCCCAAGTTGTATGACTTTACGGTACTCAGTTTGCAGTTCACGCCCATAAATATATCACATAACGAGATTTGTTACGGGATAGTGCCACACCCAGTAATGGGCGAAAGGCGAAATGACCTATTTATTTCATTTTTTTATTCGACACAAATATATACATTCGCAGTCAAAACACAACTGTATATTACATCGATCCGCTTGTTATAAATGCACCACATTCTGTATTTATATATTGTGATTTCTCCTGGCAAGACCATACAAATTGATCTGATCCAATTTTAAAACCGATTCATTGGACCGATTTAATATTTACGGTTCTGGTAAGATCCTTACACTTGATTATTATAGGAAAAGCTTTATGTTGCAGTTTAGGTTAATTAAAAATATGCTGGTTCAAACCGGTTTGGATTCATGTTCTAGTTCGATTTAAATCTAACTAATGTTTAAAGAAAGTAATTTTTTAAAATAATTAATAAAATTCAACACAAATTAAAATTGAAATGCATAATTAGTAGAAAATTAAGATATGTTTGGTTTTCACCACTTTAAAATTATCCCTTTCGCTCCATCTCCACTATATCTTTGAAAGCCGTGATTTGACTGCTGGTAACCGTATTTCACGCATTTTCCGAGATGACAACGATGTCATCTAGATAGACGAACACGTATGGCTCGAGGTCGCATCCGAGAACAGTGTCGATAAGATTCTGCCACGTAGCTGGTGCGTTGGTCAAACCGAACGGCATACGTTTGAAGTGGAATAGCCCACGTCCCGGAATTCTAAACGCAGTGATCTCTCGACTTTCTGCCTTCAGCGGAATTTGCCAATACGCAGATTTAATATCTAATGAGCTAATATAGCTCGCTCCACGTAAACGATCTAAGATGGCGGACACGTACGGAATAGGATATGCGTTCTTTTTTGTTACCTTATTCACCCGCCTAAAATCTACACAAAACCTATACGTTCCGTCTTTTTTTGGTATCATTAAGATCGGGGAGGACCACGGACTCGTCGAAGGTTCGATGATGTCGTCTCGGAGCATCTCATCCAGCGCGGTCTGAATGTGCTGCTGCATTACCGGAGATACAGGGTAATACCGTTGCCGGATTGGTTCTGAATTCTCCACCCCAATCTCATGTGCAACTAAGTGAGTGCAACCTAACACTGACCCCATGATTTTCCACTGTTCCTCTAAAAATTGTTCCAAAACTAATTTTTCGTCTGGTTGTAGATTAAACGAAGATGGTGAACACGAGTTCACGGATACCGGTTCGCTAGCAGAGAAGTACCACTCGTCACGCCTTAAGTCCGGCACTATCCCCATGGATCGCCAAAAATCTAACCCCAGAATCAAGGTGTGACTGACTGACGGAACCACTAAAAACTTCACCAAACGTACTTTCTCTACCAAACGCACTGGCACCGTTACAGAGCCCAAGCTCCCACAAACTTCTCCATTCGCAACAATACAATCAGGCGAATCTTTCTCAGCTAATTCTAAATTAAATTGTTTTATTACCTCCCAACCTTTTGTCCCTACGATCGAGCGAGACGCTCCTGAGTCTAATAACCCTATAAATTCTGTTCCAAAAATAGATATCTTCTGATACGGTCGCTCATCGTGACTTAAGTGTGAAAATATGTAATCTAATATAACCGATGTTTGTTGAAATTGTGATTTGCTAACTGTACTAATTTCTGAACTGACCGAATTCATTGTAGGAAGGCGAACACGGTCCCTCACGGCCTTCCGTTCCCGTTTCCCGAACAATTTCTACAATTTTGTGTCGTGACTCCCAATTCTCCGCATCTAAAGCAATGAATACGTCGCGGCTCCTTACACTCCCTACTAATATGTCCCGTATATCTACAATTCCAACACAACAATTTCGTGGCATTAGTGGCTCCAGAGGCAACAATATCGGTAGCGGCAAGACGTGAACTAATGCGCGGTCGCTGATACGCTAAATCAGTTTCAAGCGATTGACTGACAGTAGGAGGTGGCTTTAGGTTCCGTGTACGCGTGTGGAGTGATTCTAATTGACCACAGACCGTGTCCAGTTCTTCTACTGAACTAATTTCGCGGAGACCAAGACCAACTTGTAAATAAGGGAGTAAGTTGCGGCGTATTAGAGTGATACGTTCCTGAGTCGGTGGGCGAGTACGTAAACGTCTGAATAACCCTTCCATACTAGCTATAAATATCGCGGCTCGTTCCTCACTACCTTGAGTCCTACTCCTAATTTCATCCCATAACGTGAATTCGTAATCGCACGGTAAGAATGTGTCACGCAACGATTGCACTAATTCATCCCAACAATTAAGGTTATGATATTTTGCTCGATACCATATCAAGGCTTTTCCTGTGAATAACTCTACGGCAGACCTAAATAATTGTTCCTTACTAATAGATCGCGCTACTCGTAACTCCTCAATCCTCTCAAGAAACTTTGACAGGTTTGACTCGCCATCATAAGTGATGTTCCATTTATGTACTGGATAATAGGTCGAAGTACTGGGTGTGATCTCGTTTCGCGAAAGAGGTGAGCTCATTACTGACGCTAATCGCTCAAGTACGTGCGTTAAATTATTACTATCCGGTTGTGACAGTGAAAGTACATTTTCTGAACCGCGTGCTGGTTGTACGGCATTCGCGTCTAAAATCGTCGACTGATGTTCCGTGTCTATTTCCGTATCAGATTCTAGCAACGATTGCTCATGTTCTGAAACTAAAATCGCAGTAGCTTGTATTGAGAACTTGTGTTTGGATTCTTTACCATACGTTTCACATTGCTGAACTAACTGTTCTATGGTAGTTTTCTGTTCGACAGTTGCTTCGCTAATACGTCCTAACCTCAATCTCACATGTGTCAAACGCGTGCGAAGTCTCACATAATCGCTTTGATATTTCTCCTTACTAAACTTTTCTAATAATTTCCTCAATTCCTCTAACTTTTGTGCACAAATACCAATCTCAGAAGTCGGATCTAAGGAAAGTATACCGGATTCAAGCTCAACTGGGGTTTTACTACGATTTTCAGATTGCAAACATTCGCTTAGTATTTTACGCTTTTCAGCCACGTTTCCGTCCGTAGTGATTCCACGTAACAAAAGTTCATACGATAATTCATCTGTTAACAAACGGTGACTATCCATACGTAATTCCATCTTAATAATATCTAAACTCTAACCTAATTGTTCTAATATAATTTTTTTCTAGAATGAAAGAATGATGTGATATCAATGAACAACAAAATGAACTAACCCAACTAAATGGAGGTGCTAAATGATTCAAGACAGTAAGAACATACACGACGTAATATTCCAAGTTATTAAGAGGGGGGCCCCACGTTGTAGGGTGCCAATTTATAACGATGCTCACGCGTTGTGGGCCTCGTCACCCGTCCGGTCGAACCTCGGCTAGGCTCAAGTCGAAGTCGGTGTGGGTACGACAATTTTATGTGATAAAGCTCGGGGCGCCAGACGATCTGTGCCTCAACAGTTCGACGAAGGAGTGATCGTCAAAACCTACGGACGGGTTCGGCGCTAAAACGATTTCTAAGTATCGGTGGGGAAGTAAACTAGTCGTATACTGAACACAATTATACATATATTGAAGGTAACTTATACAAACAAAAATAATGCTCGTGATAGTTGTTAACACAGTTACTCGACAGGATAATGAGACGTGGGAAAATCCAGTCAAGGATACACGCACCGGAGAAGATGACGGGTTTTAAAGCGTAGTGAAGGGGCGCTGTGTCCACTCTAGCACGTAGGATCGTTGTGGTTGCCAACGTGGCATAAAACTGAAACAATACGGCGCAACGAACGTCGATGAATCGGAGGTACCTGCGATGTATACGACGGTAGCCGACAATACTGACTCTCAATCAATCCTACTACTACCACGAAGCACGAGCTACACAACCCTGGTGCAACAATAAATAAATAAACTAAATGGTGCCAACAGCCGTAGCTTGACTAGACTTCTTACAATAGCGAGACAGGTAAGAATTATCAGTCGTGAGTACTGAGCGTAAATAACAATATACAATAATGTAAAATAAAATGATAAGGCTTAGCTGTGCTCTCTCTGCCGAGGGTAGCCAGGACGTTGCCGGTGGGCGATGACTGGGTGCGGTCCGTCCACGGAGGAGCGTGACGTAACAGGATCCAAGGTCGTTCCTCAGGAATGACTCGGTCGCAACAGCACGAAGGCCCAGGAACAAACGATGAAGATGCGTGACGTAAAATGTAGCTCAACCGATGAGTGTGAGATGCGAAACCAACGCACACAAACGGAAGTCAGGAGAAAAATTAAGACATAAAAAGTAAAAATAGAAATGTGAATGAAAATGAAAAGCCTGAAAACAAAACCTAGATTAGACGACTTGCATAGTTGATGACACTTGTTTAATATATTGAATTTAAAATAAACGATTTAAAGAAAACTATACTAGTAATTTACCTGAGTTGGTATGCGGCTTGAGGTGAATTTTATGAAGCGAACAATGATCCGGAATATTCCGTACTTAATAATTAATCTAATTATTAATCTCTTGGAGCGGTAGCGACGCTGATCCAGTAAACTGGGCAATTTCGTTTTAAAACTTATCGCGAATTTGCAAAAAAATGTCGCACAGCTCTCTCGCTCAAAAACTGGTTAAACAGTGAAAAAAAAATTAGTAAAAACGTTAAAAATTACGCATTTCCGCGACAAGTAAAATCTAGTAAAATACCAAAAGTGTCATCTACCCCTGCAAGGCGTCCATCGTCGAATGGTACGACAGCATAGCAGCAACAGTTGCATACGCTGCCGTAAATAGCTAGTGTCCTGACTTGCCGTTGTGCAGCACCGGAGATGTCAACAGAAGGTGACGGTGAAATGTTGACAGATGACTAAATGATAACACAGGTGATTGAACAGAAATAGAGCAGACATAAGGTAAGTACAAAAAAAGGATGAGATGTAGTCAAGAATGAAGTACAATACTAATGTTATGATTTTCAGGTGATTATAATGATGATGAAAATGAACGATGTGGTGAATCCTAAATCTAACTGTAACATATATTGCACTAATATGTCGCTCAAATTTTCTATAAATATTTTCTTTCATTCGTGAAACAATTATTAATATAATAATAATGTAAAAATAAAAATAACATAATTTATATTAGTAGTGTATTTCTCAACTTGAGGACAAAGCTCACAATACAAGTCACCACGGAAAGAAAGAAATCAAATAAGGCCAGTAATTGACATAAACGATTTTCACGAAGGTGTTTTAAAATAAATAAATAAATTTTATATTCAATTGAAATATTGTCACCTACCCTGAAAAGCATATTAGCAAAATTTTAAAAAGATACTGGTTATGAATGATATTCCGAATGTCTTTGGAACATAGTAGCAAGTGTTACACTCTCCTTTACCGCGGCTAGCTAATGATTGTACGATTTGCATTTTTTTACTTTTACGACAGATATAAATACATAAGATGGAATTATTTGTATTTTTATTAATTTTGACAATATAATAACAAACTATTAATTAGGTGTCATTTATTAAAAAAATAAATTATGTAAATTCTTGAAACAAATAATCTGTTTACTTTAGATTGGTAATAATTTCCTGTATTATAAAATGCTGAAGATGATGGGTTAACCATCGAAACGTCGAAATTGAATTAGTCAAGGATCCTAAAGCCAACATATTCCTCTCCAAAATTACATTTTTTTAGTTTAAAAAAAAAATGTATTTTTTATTTACAAGCAACAGAATGTTATATAGTTTGTACCTGTACCTCGAATTGCAAAATAAATAAAACTTAAATATTTTTTTTTAATTTACAAAGTACATCTGTGCCTTGAGTTGCCAAATAAAGGTAATTTTTATTAAATAATAGTAGTAGTAATAACGAACTAACCACATTATATTTCAAAAAATTGAAATAACAGCTAAACTATAGAAGTCATAGTAACACAAATTGGTTCAAATCTTGATTATAATGTAATTATATAAAAAATTTAAATATACACGTATTTATTAAGCAGAAGAGGCACGTCATCAAAATTTGTAACTAGAATAATGACGTCAAAAGCGGCTACGTTTATAGGGTACACTAAAAAAAATTAAAAATCAAAATGTAATGTGTGTTGCATAAATGTATAATAAATTTTTAAAACACTTTAAAATTAGAAATGATAATTGTAATTGATATTTAAAATTTGTAGTAGGGCACAGTAGGATTTTAAATAATAAGAACATAAACTTATATTTACATATTGCATAAAATTATTTATTGAAAATACAAAAAACGTAATAACGTGAAAATAAATTTGAGTATCGTTGTCACGAGTCACTGCTATCTTCGTCGCTTTCTTCTTCGGAGCTGTCGTCCTCGGCGTTTATTGAAATTATCAGCGGTGCAATATCCTCCTGATCGAGGAATACCTCTCGATCGTACCACTTTTTAATTTCTTGGACAGTGTGGTCCACTGTATTTTTCCACACTGTTGGAGTTACGGTGTTCAGCGCTTCTGCCCACATAGCCAAAGTTTGACTGTCACCGTAACCATCGCGGCCTATGTGTTTATTGTAATAAGTTTTGGAAATGCCCCAGATATTTTCAATAGCATTGAAAATGCAGTGGTACGGCGGCAAACGTAGAACCCGGTGACCACATTCCAGTGCATATTCATCAATTATATGTTTCTCTTCAATTTTATGTCTACAATACAAATAAGAAATGTTACATTATTTTTCTGTTCAACATTTGTTAAGAGAAATATAAATTCAACTTACTCTGCTGCTAGATCAAGTAGTTCCCTTTTAAATATACATTGACTAGAATCAATGTTATGTTCTGTAAGCCAATTTTTTATGTTGGGCTTAGTCCAATTTTCACGCGGATTTTTTTCTTCTATCTTACTGTGATAGGACGCATTGTCCATAATTATAATGGATGGTCCCTCCAAATTCGGAATGAGTTGTTCCTTGAACCATTTTATAAAATTGTCATGGTTCATTTCCCCATGGTAATCATCAGCCTTTGTCTTAGAAGTAAAAATTAATGATGCATTAGGAACCCAACCGTCCTCCGTTCCAGCATGAAGAATGATGTACCTATGAATATTAAAAAAAGTTTTAATACTTTGATCGAATAATACACCAGTTGCATTGACTAACTAACCTTTTTCCTTCAGACGTTGTTTTCCGTTTCACGCTTCTTACGTCCACGTCTTGCCAACTTCGGCGAGCAGATCCTTTTTGAAAAATCCACGTTTCGTCTAAGAAGACAAATTTATGTGGCGTTGAATCATTAAAATTTCTCATAAAATTTGTTAGAAAAAATATTCTTTTCGACTCAATATGTGGCAGCTCATATATGGCCCGTCTGTTGTCGTCCTGCTTCCATGAAAATCCAATGTTTCGCAATACCTTGGTTATACTGGAAAGCGATCCGTGAAAAATGTCTCTAGATTTTAATACTGCAAGCAATGTTTTGCCAGTCACGTGTGATTCTAGAAAGAAAACATATTTATTATCATTTTTATTATTATAAAACGTCATTATTAATAAACTTACTGTTTGCGTACATCTCGTAAATCACGTTTCTTATTGCAGTTTCAATAAATGAATTAACTTCAGTCACTGGTCTTGCTCTCTTCTTGGGTTTCTTCGGCGACGATAGCTGTTCGCCTCTTGCAATTTTTCCAGATATTTTATGGACAACTGATTTTGATATTTGCAGGCTATCTGCTGCTTTCTATAAATGCATAATTGATTTAAATTTAGATAACAACAAGTAAAAGTTATAAACATACCTCCCGAACAGCATTTAACGGTAGCAGGGGCCCACCATGTGCCAGCTCTTTTTCAAAATATGCAATTACATTTGCAATAAGCATTTGCGACTGCTTGGATAATGCTTTAGGCATTATTATTAGGTTATGTAAAACCACAATACACCAAAAGACTCAAATAAAACAGTGAAAACGAAAATCACAATTGAACACTCAAAGGAATGAAGTGACGGTTAACCACAGATTATTATGAAATAAATAACTAAAACAACGAAGCACAACTCGAACAACAGTTACTGTTTGTATTGAAAAATACAGATTTGATACGCAACAAGGCAACAGTAATGAAATTCGAAGCAAAAACAACGATTAAAGTAAATTAGTGTTGATCACACGGAACGGACAAAAGCAGATGACAGATGTAATCACGCGGTTTAGACTATAAGTGTAAACGTGACCGTTTACAGTTCCAGTAGTACCAACGTGTGGTGAAAAAATTAACTACAATTATTTTAAATAATTAAAATTTCATTAAAAACATTACGTTCAATTTTTTAATAATTGTAAATTTAATTAAAATGCATTTTTCTTATAGTATGCAAAAAAAGCATTTATTTTTTCTCTTTTCTAATCATAAACATCACTCGGGCAATACTACAAGTTTTTTTTCGTTTTGTAAGGTTTTGATGACGTGCCTCTTCTGCTTAATAAATACATGTATAACATTGTAGTTATGATTTCAGTATTTAAATGAAAGTTTCAAACGCAATTATCTCGAAACTTGCTTTTTGTTGCTTATTTCCTTATCATTATAAGCCCTTCAATTGTGCACTTAATGTAACATAATTTTATAAACTTATGAGTATTTAAGGCATTTAGTAGATTTTATGAAACACCATTCGTTCATTTATGGCATTTTCATCACCGTGGAATGCCTTCTATACAAAACCCAATTCGTAGAGATTATAACTTTATTGATGTGATTAAACGAACTATAAGTGACCGAGAACAATACCGATATTATTTAATTTTCATGCGTTCGACCATGCCATCTGACTGTGGGTGTAGAGCAGTTGTTCTTGTTTTGCGAATGTTTAATAGCTCGCAGATCGCTTGAACAGAGACGACTCAAAGTTTCTACCTTGGTCCGAATGTAGTTCCAATGGTACCCCGAATCGGCAGATCCACTTGTTGACAAGTTCTTCTGCTACCGTAGCGGCTTCTTGATTTGGCAACGCATAAGCTTCAACCCACTTGCAAAAGTAGTCCATCACCAATATGATGTATTTATTTCCTTTGTCGGATTCTGAAAATGGACCAGCCACGTCGATTGCAATTCTTTCAAACGGGCTCCCAACATTATACTGACGCATTGTAGCTCTCCGACGTCTTTGCGGTCCATTGCTTGCGGCGCAAACTACACACTTTTTGCACCACTCTTTTACGTCCTCCCGACAATTAACCCAATAAAATCGCTCACGCAGCTTCTGAACTGTCCTCGTTACTCCAAAGTGTCCTCCTGCAGTTCCATCATGAATCTCCTTTAATACCTCCGGTACTCTTTTCCTAGGGATTATGATCTGCATCTTTTGCTCTGTAGCCTCAAGACCTTCCAGGATACGTTTCAGTAGTCTATTTTCTATAACAATGGAGTCCCACTGCGCCCAGTACGATTTTACGGTTTTAGAGTGTCGTGCAACTTCTTGCCAGGTTGGTTTGCGGCCTTCTTTCTTCCATTCCAGTAAGTATTTCAATTCTGGATCGCCTTCTTGGTCTTTCAAAACTTCTTCCGTCAGCCAATGATCGTCTATCACTGTGGTCCGTAAGATTGGGACGGACTTCTCCTCCACACGGGTACAGTGTTTGCAGTCCTCTGAGCATGGTCGTCTTGATAATGCGTCGGCGTTACAATGACTAATTCCAGCCCTATGCTCGATGATTAAGTCATATTCCTGTAGCCGTTCAATCCATCTTGCTACCTGCCCTTCCGGATTCTTGAATTGTAACAGCCACTTCAACACAGCATGATCAGTCCTCACCAGGAATTTCCTTCCATACAGGTATTTGTAGAAGTGTTCAACGGTTTTAACAACTGCCAATAATTCTCGTCTGGTGACGCAGTAGTTACGCTCCGGCTTCGACAGAGTTTTGCTGAAGTAGCCGATGACCTGTTCTTGTCCATCTTGAATTTGCGATAGGACGGTGCCGATTTTAGCATTGCTGGCATCTGTATCCAATATGAAGTCCCCGTTGGGTAGAGGATAACTCAAGACTGGTACTGTTGTTAGGGCTCGCTTGAGGTTGTCGAAAGCGTCTTGGCAGTCTTCTTCCCACACAAACTTTCGTCCTTCCTCCGTGAGTCGTGTCAGTGGCTTAGCAATGTTGGCAAATCCAGAAACGTACCGTCGGTTGTACGTGCAAAGACCAAGAAAGCTTCGCAATTTATGTTTGTCATTGGGCAGTGGCCATTTCTTTACTGATCGGATCTTCTGATTGTCAACGGCTATTCGGTTTCCGGACACAATATGTCCCAGGTACTGCACTTCTTTTCAAAAGAAATTACATTTCTTTGGACTAAGCTTCAAACCAGAACTTCGCAGTCTCAGGAATACCTCCTCCAAATTCCTCATGTGATCGTCGAATGTTCTTTCGACCACAATAATATAGTCAAGGTACACCAAACAGGTTTTCCAAGATAGCCCTTGCAGTACCGTTTCTATGAATCGTTCAAACGTGGCAGGGGCATTGCAGAGTCCGCACGGCATTACTGTAAATTGCCACAGTCCAGCCCCGACAGAAAACGCAGTTTTCTCTTTATCCGTTGGTGCCAATCCAACCTGCCAGTACCCACTTTTCAAATCCAATGTTGAAAATATTTTCGACCCGGCCAGCGTATCCAATGTGTCATCTATTCGGGGCAACGGGTAGCTATCCTTCCAGTCCACGCAGAATCGTGTTGACCCATCTTTTTTCTTTACCAACACCACTGGTGAGGCACACGGACTGCTTGAGGATTCGATGACACCTTCTTTTTTCATGTCTTGAATAATTTTCTCGGTTTCCTCTCTCTTGGCCAATGGTAATCGTCTTGGTACTTGGCGGATGGGGCGTGCATCGCCGGTGTTTATTTGATGCTGGACTATGTTAGTTCTACCCTTGGTCCCACAGCTGGTGTCGAAAACGTCTTGATATTCCGTTATTAAATTTCTCATTCTGATATTCTGGTCCGGGTTTCATTTCCGGCAAGATGTTGACAGTAGGTTGGCCAGTTCTGCGGGAAGTTTCTTTGATGGATTTTTTGTAACTGATGTTCGTCTGATAATGGAAGTTACTGATGCACAATGTCCTAAGATAGTTCTCTTCTTTAGTGTAACTGGATAATAATTCACATTCATTACTCGAACTGGTACTACATTTCCAGTATGCACGAGAGATTTTCCCACCAGTATTCCTCGAGTAGTCGTTTCATTATGATTACCAGCTTCTAATAACATGGTACATCCTGTTGGAAGTTCACGTTCCAGGTGGGCATCTACAATAATATCACTTCGATTTAACACGACAGTATCTTCAGCTAAGGTTACACGTACTGTGTCTTCTCCTCGGGGATGTAAAACGATCTCTTCACCATTGATCTTAAGTGTGCCGCGTTTTAAATTTAGTTCGACACCATTTGAGTTCATGATGTCCATCCCGAAAATGACTTCGTCTTCAATGTCAGCTACCAGGGCTCGGTGTTTAATTCGTGTATTTCCGATGGAGATGGTAAGGTCTGCTTCGCCATGGATGGTAGCCGCGGATCCAGTTGCTGTGCGCAGTCGCCATTTTATTGATTCAATCGTTATCTGTTTCTTGAGAGTATCAGGTCTGATGATGGTTTTTGTAGCACCTGTATCGATCAGCAAGGCATGTGTTTCCGGTCGATCAATCCATCCACAATGTTGCTATTTATTCTTGGTTGTAGGGATGCGACATGTCCAGTTAGCTTCAGGTCATCTTTATGATGGATCGACGTTTGCCCTCTTACGGCGACCCGCTTTAGATTTTCCGCTGCCTTGCTCTTTATTTGTTCCCCGCACATGCCCTAGCTCTCCGCAGTTCCAACATAGAAGTTGTCTCTTCTTTGACAACATTTCAGTCATGACACGCCGTGCTGCTTCCTCCATAGACTCATTATGATTTTCCTCTACGCCCTCTATTGTGCACATATTGCCTTGCCGTCTTGCAGCGTGTTCTGCCGCCTCGAATTCCAATGCGCTGGCCAAGGCAATGGACAGGTTATCTCGGAGACCATCAATGAATCCTTTTACAGACAGTCGTTCCAACACACTATCTGGGGTGTCAGGATATGCTAGGCGAACTAGACGAGCGATATCAGATTCAAATTCTTGTAGACTTTCATTTGATTTCTGACATCTATTTCTCAGCTGCGTGTGATACACTTGCTGCAGATGTTCGTGTCCATAACGCATTTCCAAGCGTTTAACTAGTTGTTGATAGTTCCAGCCGCTCTTCTGGAGGAATTGTTTGCAATATATCCACTGCGTCACCACGCAGCGCAATGATCAAGGCTGTTGCCTTCTCAGATGACGACCAATCATTAGATACTGCGGCAGCTTCGAATTGGGCTTAATAATTAGGCCAAGATACCTTGCCATCAAACTGTGGTGGTTTCATGTGGAATCTACGCAGTGATTCTTTCCCCTCTGTCACTAAATCTTCGACTTTTTCGTTATTCAATGGCTTTTCACTTGATGTCGCTCTCTGAATCGAGTCATTAATTTGTTTGACAATTGGCTGTTCGTGATTCAATGATGGACTCATTGTTGCCAATCATGCCTCTATTTCTTCTTTAACATTTCAAAATTTTTCTTTAAATTTTTCTTCAAAATTTTTTGAATGTTCTTCAAATTTTTCTTTTAAATTTCTAGAATGTTCTTCAAATTTTTCTTCAAACTTTTGCTCAAATTTAGTATCCAAATTCGTGTCCAAGCTTCTGGAACTTTCTTCTAATTTGATTTCCAAGCTTTTGGAATTTTCTTCTAATTTAGTTTCCAAACTTGGTTCCAAGTTTATAGAAGTTTCTTCTAATTTGGCTTCCAAACTTCTGGAATTTTCCTGCAGTTCTTCCTTCAGAGGTTTGGAATTTTCCATAAGTTCTTTCAGATTTTTGGAATTTTCTTCGGTATTTCTGGAACTTTCTTCCAAATTGGCTTCCAAATTTCTAGAATTTTCCTGCAGTTCTTCCTTCAGAGTTTTAGAATTTTCCATAAGTTCTTTCAGATTTTTGGAATTTTCTTCGGTATTTCTGGAACTTTCTTCCAATTTGGCTTCTAAGCTTTAAGAATTTTCCTCTGTTTTCTTGGAATTTTCTTCAAATTTTTTGTAGATGGAGTCCAAATCGCCCGGAATTTCGAATTCATAAGTATCCACTATTTCACCAGCTTCAACAAAAAATTGACGAAGTCGCTCTTGCAGTATACTTTTCTTGCCTGTAGTGTCCAGATCACGTTCTTCTTATTTACTCTTGAGATCAGTCACTTTTAAATCACTTAGATTACTTTTCTCGAACCCATTTTTATTTATTTGCACTTAAACTTCACTTTTAATTCACAAAACACAACCGCACATCTGACACCAATTGTAACGTTTATTACAATTTCGGGTTCGGTGAAGTTTATTATTAAATAAAACACGAGTAATGAAAACACTAACAAAATATTTATTTAAAACGAAAATAATGTAGTACAACTACTAAGACATATATTTATATACAACACGTATTTATATTCACAACAAAGTATTTAGCAACGACTTGCACTGTTCACACTTCAAATACAGAATGAATCTAACCAGCCGAAACTCTCCCTTATATACTGGAACAAGATATTCCAGAATATACGAGAGTTTCTGGAACACGGTAGAAGCATGACGCAGAGCGAATAGGTTCGGACTTGTCTCTGTATTGCGTATGAGACAGCGTTGAATTCGCAGCAGACGCGTCGACTGTTCCAGAGGGACCAGGGCCGTACTCGCTACAGTAATGACATTATTTTACACTTGTTCATTTTAAAGAGACTATACGACCAAAAGCCAATCAAAACATGGATAAAATCATTTCCGGATGATTTCCTGTACAAAAAAATATATAATTTCTTATTAGTAAATATAAATTAAAGAAATAATTTTAACAAATAAGAACTTTATCGTTGTTATATGGATAACTTAGAATTGAAATTAATATCTGATAAATCAATGTTAGATCCTGGCGACATCTATTGATGCACAAAATGTACTATTATTAAATAATTAACAAATATTATTCATGCCCATATAAGGTCACTATAAAAGCAAATGGCTGTCATATTGATTATTTGGGACAGTTATATTTTTAAATATATAGATTCAGGGTTTGCGACAGCATCGAGGACAAATAATATATGTGCTTATAATCGATAATTAGTTTTAATGGTACTAGTAACATTTTAGATACCCTAGTACAAAGTTAAATAGGTTTGCGACTATGCATAGATTAGAAACAAACAGTTATTTCACACTTAATCCACATTCATATTTTTTATACAGCACCTCATCTTTCTCTGTCTATCAATCTTATTCATTCATCGAATATAGAAACTGCAAAATTTACACATGCCTAGTCTGATCTGTTTTTTTTCTCAAATCTTCTTTTCCTGAAGGACCCTAAGCCATCGGATATGTTCTTGACAAGAGTACAAGCTATATGAGTTGGCGCCGCCAGCGCACGGCTTTTTGAATATTGGAATTTATAATACTGTTGTTGTTTGATTGTGATGTAGGTGGCTCAGTGGTATCGTTTCGGCCTGTGAATTTGAGAACCCGGGTTCGATTCTCACAGCCGACAAACAATTTTCACCACATTGAAATATCCCCTGTTTTTTCCTCCTCCACGAACATCTTTGAAGGCTAATACCCGCACTTCACGCTAAGAAATATATCACTTACCGAGATCTGCTACATAATTTCATGAATTTCCTTTACCTACTATCCTTTTGTAATATAATCCTTTAAACTTTATTATTGAATATTTTTTTCACTTTTAACTTTAGTATTTTCTTTTATTTCTTCGATTACAATTTGATTTTGTCATAATAAATTCAATATCAAAATAAAATAGACTTTATTTATTATTATATTAATTTGTGTAAATTTTAATATTAATCAATTTTGACTTAATGAACAATATGTAATTAATTGAATGATTTTCAGATGTGTTGATGCATAGTTAATCTATGCACCGATAATTATTACGGCATTAAAAAAGTTAGGAGATTTGCAAACATAAATCAGGAAAAAGTAAGTATTAACCATCATAGTCTATTATTTTATTTTCATACTGTACTTTTATGATTTACGAACTAGATAATATTAACTAGTAACATTAGTGTTACACATTGTATATAATGGTATGTCTTAAATTGTTTTATTTTACTTGTATTTATACCCAAATTATTTTGTTAATATCAAAAATATTTAAAAAATATTATTTATATCAAACACTAAAAAAGAATCATTTTATTGACAATATTTTTAAGTATTAGTTGTATATTATCTCAAAAACGTGCCCCAGATAATAAAATAAATGTACTTCACGCACATACATTCATACAGGATGTAAAATAAATATGTAATATTGAAATTATCTTCTGAAATAATTCTTTAATCTAAATAGGTAATTACAGAAACATTTCGAAGTTTTATGAGTCCGGATATTTTGGCAAAATAAGGTATTTTTTATCGATAGTAATTTTTTCATAAGGAAAGAGACGACATTTTTTAAAAAATTGTATGCTATAATTTATTTAATTTCATTAGAAAGAACATATTTTTTCTCTATACAAATTATCGGAAAATAATAATGCTTTACTTAAAAAATACTCGTATATGAGATAAATCGTGTTGAAAATTATAGAATTTACCGGAAATGGATTTTAGTTACCATAGATAAAATAAACTAATATCATAGAGTCGGTTATCATTCTCGTTATAACATTATCATTTAGAGAGACAAGAATTAAAGATAATCATATTTATCATCATCAGTAACATAAACAAAAAAGCGAATGAAGGAAGTTAAGCCAAATATTAAGTGCCTGCTGGAGATATTTGGTATAAATGGCTGATTATCAATTTTTTTTTCTAAAAGTCATGAGAAACATGTGGTGTTTGATATCAAATAAAAAATGTAAAATGGAGATTTCGAGCAAAATAGTCAAAAATTGTGACCGATACATTGTCAGTTGTTTTTCCCAAAAGTTAATAGTTAGTATTAAATTAAATATATTGACAAGGATGTCGAGTAGAATAATCTAAAATTATCTTCGATTGATTGATAATTTTTTTTTCTAAAAGCCATTAGAAACCTCCTCGTCTATGTCCAATAAAATAGCCAAGATTTGTAAGCGACTGAGTGTAATTTGTTTTGACCTAAAACGAGTGGATAGCCAGTCAATTTCTAAAAATTAGTAAAACAGTATTTTGTACAATATCAACACCCGACTAGGTGGTGTATAAAGTAACAGATTTTAAGAAATACTATTCTTCAGGATCCGTGGAGCCTAGTAAATTATCTAATTAAATTAACGAAATGTCATTGAATTCTTGTCAGATGTGTGATGTTTTCAGCATATTTAATTTTTATAAGTTTGAGGGTTAAATTTTATTGTAGGATATTTCAGGGGAACATTAAGCGTAGCTAAAATTTAAAGCAAATTTTGAATATTTTATAGTTCAAACATTCTGTAAGTGTTTACATATTTTAGAGATGTTATTGACAAACCTATTTCTCTACATTCATACTTGGATATTTCATTTTGAAATGAATGAATATTTGTTTCTCTAACACGGGAAACTCTTGCAGATATTAGCACATTAGTTTCAGGCTAATTTCAGTGATGAAATACGAATCATGTAGCATAAAAATATGTACTTATATTTCAATTATATTTATTGGTCAAATGACATACGAAAATGCACGCCAATTTTGTCAAATGGGACTATTTTGTTAAAAATGTCCAAAATTTGTTTAAGCTATTTCTTCATACGTTACAAGTATTGATTCCGCAGGTCAATTACAATTAGCAAATATTAAATTGCATAACATTTAGTTACACTGGTATATTTTAATTTATTATTATTTTTAAAACCTATTACTTTTAAAGACTTAAATGTTGAACATTTGGGTCTTACGCACATCTAGAATTAAAAAAAATACTCTAATTATAATAATCCATTTATTTATATTATTATTTATATTCTACATAGAAAACAAGAAAGAAACGGCCACCATTGCGCATGTTGCTCATTTTAACACTTCAAATACGATATAACGCTAAAATAGAAACATTAATGAATTTAGGGAAAATGTTTTAATATAAATGACACATATTAATTGTTATTTCTAGGCTTAATACAAAATATATAAATTGAATTGGCAACTAAAGCTGTGTTGTTGTGGTGTGATGAACAGTGGAAGTGCGAGGCAGGATGTCCAGAGCTATCCAGTCCGACGTGGCTGTGTGGTTAGCCTGACCGGCAGCGAGCATGCTGGCTGCGGCGCTAGATGACGCACACTCTACTTCAGCAGACAAGCGCTGCAACATACCAACACGTTAACAAAGTACTGCAAAATATTCACATAAGTTACCCTTAGTTTAAAACAGTGACTTTATTTGTTTATTTATGCTACTCTGTACAACTTAAACTTTACCCAAATTACAGTATAGGAAATGGAAAGAGAGCAGATTCAATAATGAAGTATATTCAACCACAGGCCGTAACTCATTTACTGTTTGAATTAAGTAAGTAAATAAATAAGTATTATAGGAAACTTCTTGTTCTTCATCATCATTCTCAATATAGTGTGAAACACGTTGAAGTGAAGATGTTGGAAGAAAATAATTGCAATGTTTGTGATTCTACGGTAAGTCTGTTATACTATTTATTTTATTATTTGCAAGTTTGTGCAGTATATCATTAGTAAGTCATATGTGGTATGTATAAGTATTTATCATCATCAAAAATCAATCCTATGAAACTGTACTAAGCTTAAAATAATACATGTTGGTATAAAGTATGATATTGTTCACAATGTCAGTATGGGGTATATTCAATCATCTCACTGGGGGCACATTCAATCGCTGGTTAAATCAGTCTCATACCTTGGTCAGAAAAAAGTAAAATTTATTGAACTATAAATATTTCAGTTCGTAAGAAAATATAAAAATAAGACTAATAGAGCCAATATACATATAGATGAAAGTAGTATTAAAAATGTGAATGTGGTGAAAACTGAATCAAACTCAGGTTTTCAAATCCACAGACCGACTCGATACCACACAGCTATCATACGTTATCTAAGTATGTATTTAAGTGCAACATTAATTAATATTCTGAGCTCTCGTTTAAAGTTCTGGTTAATTAGTTTAGACTCGGCTGTATATTTGACAACTTAACATTAATTAATACAGGAAATAATTCCGCTATATTGTCTATGTATTTTAAAATTTTGTAGTGTTTTATATGTCAAAAAAAGTAAATATTATTGAAGTATAGATGTCAATGTTTAATGTATAGTTCGCATTTTAATAAATATACAATGACTTGGTTTGTGTTTAGGGTCCCTGGCTAGATCGGCGTTGCTATTAAACAGCCATTTTACGAACTGAAATAATCCAAATAAGGTCAACTGTATACACGGTCGTAAATGAAACATAATTAATCATCTTAAATATTGTTATTAACAATATAAAGGTAGGTTGTTTACCTCATTTGGATTCTGTAGCAGGTCTTGGAGCGTGCGGACAAGACACGAGAACGTGGGTCTGCTTGACGGCCGCTCGCACCAGCACTCGCGCATCACTTGGTAGCTGCACACATGAACACCGGTCATACAATGTCACACACACTATGTACTCGGCTCTTACATTTCCCTTGTGGAGTACTCGGGCCGCTCCAAGCGGTAGCCACTCTCCAGCTTCCGGTAGAAGCGAAAGTCCGCCTCCAACACGGCGTACGGGGTCCGCGCTAGGCTGAAGAGCTCCCACAGCACCACGCCGAATGCCCACACGTCGGACTGCGTGGAGAACGTCTTGTCTCGGATGGACTCGATCGCCATCCACTTGACCGGCAGCGGAGACTGTTGGAACACATACAATACTTGCAGCTGCACACAAATAACACTATACAACTGTTGCTCACTTGAGATGTCTTCTTGTAATAACCACTAGAGCTTAAAGTCTTCGACAGCCCGAAGTCACTAATCTTCACCACGTAATTCTCGTCTAGCAGAACATTTCTCACCGCTAGGTCTCCGTGCAGGATCTGATTGGAGGCGAGGAACTCCATGCCTCGCGCCACTTGTAGCGCCCAGCGCAGCAGCTGCAGCGTGCTAACGCCGCCCGAGCCACGACTAGCCGCGTCTAATGCACACACACACACACACACACACACACAACTCTTGCATATAATGAATATTTAATATTTAACAGATCGATTCTGTAAAAAGTTTTTTTAGCCAATCTTCAATTTTGGCTTAACTAACCTTACTCAAATTCGATGTTGAAAGGTTTTTCTAAATCACATTTTAAAAAGTTAACTGTAACAGATTTATATTTAGGTTTATTGAAAGTATTTAGAAAATATAGTTTAGCATAGTTTGTCTTAATCAAAATTTAAGAACAACTAAACCTTTTTAAAGTATCGGGCTGTTATACCTTGTAAAGATTCGTTGTCATCATCGGGGAAACAAATGAGTTCCGTATCTGGATCTATTAAATTAACGAAATTAGAACGATTTGCCCTGAGATAGTTGCTAAGGCTGCCATGTTCACAAAATTCAATTACAACAAGCAGATTTCCTGAAAACATTATTGTGATATTTGAAATATTTAAATGAAATTGAATTTTTGTTTACCTTCCGCAATTTTGTCTGTAAACGCACCCAACAGATTGATCAAGTTGACGTGCTTCTCAAGATGACTCATTATTTTGAGTTCACATATTAAAGAATTTAATTCAATGAAGTTACAGTTCCAGCATCTTGACAGCAACAGTTTTTTCTGATTCACCATCAAAAAAATTTGTAACTGTTGCTTCGACCACAAGTCCAAAATAACCTGAGCCCAAATTACATCCTGCAAATAAATTAGTTTTCGTTGTTTGTTGTAAATTAATTTATAATTGCTTACCTAGTTTAATTAAATTTCTTGGAATTTCCCATTTTGTATCATATGACAGCAGCGCAGCTTGCTGGGATATGTTTAAATATGGATTTACATGTTGTAATTCTCCAGCTTTAAACTTAATGAAACCAGCTTCAGTTAATACTTTTTGCAATTTCTGTACAATAAATAAACACTCAGGTAAGTATTACTATTAACAATTGAATTTAATAACTGTACCTTGTGTTTATATGTCCTTCTTGCTAGTAAAACTGATGCAACAATAATCAGAATAATCAAAAACAAAACTATTCCATAATAGGGAAGGAATGAAACTGAAAATAAACAACAACTGATTTATTGAATATTTTAAAAGTGGTTTCGGTACTCTCAGGATTAAGGTCAATGCATGCGCCTGCTAAAATTTGCACTCTTAGTTCGCGGGATATAAATAATATTTTGAAAACGAATTTATTCTGAAGATAAAACAAAATTGAGGTATAGTATGGTCACACATGTAATAAAATTTACTATAAGTACTACAAATATTTTGATTGCGCCTGAGTTGACACATTACCTGTCTGCAAACGTAGGCTGGCGGCGCGAGAATCTCGTCCAAATAGATTTTCTGCTATGCAAGTATAGAGTCCAGCGTCAGACCGCTGTACATAGTAAATAGTGAGTTCTGAATTGTCAGCAGCGAAGCCAATGTGCTGAGCAAATCTTTGTACTTCAGTGGTATCCTGTAAAGGTAATTATTTCTGTTAGGGATTGAATGTATCGGGACTGGTGTACCTTCATCCAGGTGATCACGGGTTTCGGATCACCGGCAGCAGAACATGTCAGGTTTACGGTGTCCTCGAGTACCACGGTGATTTCTTCTTGCTCTTTGAAGCTACTCGTTACAAATCTGGGCTTTTCTCCTTCTAAAATTACCACAATTATTTATTATTAATGTTAGTTAGTATTTCATGGAGATATAATATTAACTTACTTTTAACCAAAATATGTTTCGTTGTATAATTTCCTCTATTTGAAGAATAAAATACATTACATGAGTAATTCCCTTGATTTTCCTCCGTTATGTTGTCAAATTTTAAAACGATTTCACCAGTTGTATACCGGACATCTCGTATATATTCTATGTTCAAGTTCTGTGCGATATAAAATACATTAGAGGAGTCATAAAATGATTATTATAAGCAGAACCATTACTTGAATATTTGTATGGTTTGGTGCTATCCAGGACATTTGGAATCCAATATTATGGTTAACAGCCACTTTACATCGTAGAACTAATGGTTGTCCAATGTATGCGTAGTAGTATGTCAAATTGTGTATGACTGGTCTTCTTACACCAAATTAATCTGCAAACAGAAATGATTCATGAAACTCCAATTTGTCAGTCCATGCTGCAAGTTGCTACACTGAATATTTTCATCCAGAGACGGACTGGTCTACTAGGCGATTAGGTGCTAGAGCGCTGATTAGTCAGACGCACAATTTTTTTAATACTTTTTTTATTCAAGTTACATTGTATTTTGCACCACATGTCTTTGTAAGACAAGTATCATATTAAATATAAATATATACGTTTACACAAAATTGTAATAAGATATTACACTACATTTTCTTTAGACAGAGAGGCAGTGGTGTAGCTTAAAATTTCAAGTCTCTCTGCGAATATTTTAATTTCTTGGAGATAAATAAGTATGTCATTTGTTCCAAATAAATAGAGACATAGCGATATTGTCATTTAACATGGAATAGTATATTGTAATACTAGTGAGGGAAGGGTTTAATTGTAAACGAGTACGAGCGTCAGCGAGTGTCCCAATAGTACGTGATTGCAATGACTCTTTCCCACATGTGTTACATACTATTTTTTCAATATTGAACTTGAAAATTACATTTTTACATTTGCGTTACAAGAAATTTGATAATTATGTTATTTAAATCAAAGGAGTTGTTTTTGCAAATGCACTTTATGTTTTCCATGTCAAATCACATTTTCCACACTCAATTTACTTGTAATAGTAACCGTTTCCTTCACTAGTGAGGAAATTAATTAACTTTCATCACTAATGAGGAAAACGATTACTATTACAACTTAATTGAGTGAAGAAAATATCATTTTCACAAGTAATGTTAAAAACATATTTTTTTTTGTTAATAAAATATCTGGTAAAGAATTGTGCTACCAAAATGCATATGATAATAGTAAATCCCATCGACACACCTTCATTACAGATTACCGAATTTAATTTTTACTTATTCGAGCAAATCTGTTAACTGTGATTTTTTGTAATAACTGTTACTTTATTATAAATAATAGAGTTAGAAGTTTTATCAAAATATTTTAATTAATACTTTTAATTAGTGACGGTAAAATTAGGTAAGTAATCTGTATTAAATAAAGTATGTGGATATTTATATTAAAAATGAAGATGTGTTATTAGTTAGATTAAATATTAATTACATATCTAAATCGCTGTAGACTTGTAAAGTGTGAAAATTGTACGTTTACTTTAGTATTATATTATTAGAGTTCGTAATGAACTCCATAAATAGTTTTTATCGATGTAAGTAATTTTGGATTTCTCTTAATGTATTTGAATTTTAATGTAATACGTATTCTACAACCTACATACATATAAGAAAAAATTCAAAATATATAAGTGCTCGTAAATTACTTTTGCATAACCGAAACCGTTTAAATGAAATAAGTTTACCGAATCCTATCGCTGTCTAAAAATGAAACCTCAAAACCCTTTTAGTAAAACCCGTTCACCAAAACCGATTGTTGTAAAAAATCAGAAACCTAAATTAAAACAGAAGTTTAACTAGCAATTGAGTCAGTGATCTTCAGCTAGGCTACACAGATCCTGATGAAATAGCTATTTACATAACAAGTGCGTGGATGGTGTAAATTAAATCTTCATGCACGAGGTTTACACAATGCTTTTTGTAACTAGCAAAATCAGTTTAGTATGCCATAAATTATTATTTGTTATATGAAAACAAATTTATTTTTCTTATAAAATCTTGCGAATATTTATTTTCAAATAAAATTTCTGAAGTACGGGAAGCTGTAAATAACGCAGCAAATAATTTACTAATATAAGTAAAGAAAGAAGTACGAACCCTAAATTTAAAAATTGGTGCACATCAAGGAATGTACAAAATTATACCGTAAACTGTTTATTGGCTTATTTCTAATCATTACCGTACAATAAATTACTATGGCCCATATATTCCATGTAAAGATCTTGTTTAACAGCCCTAAAAATTGATCATTTTTTCTATTACTTTGCGCACTAGTGCGCAAAATCAAACTTTATATCAATATCCAGGATAACTTAAACGTTATCTTGAGGGATAAGAGTATACAAAATATTTATTAAACCTATTACTTTATACATCACCTAGTTGAATATTGATATTGTAAAAATTACTGTTAACTCTCAGACCTTTCATTAGAACTAAAAAAAAAAGTATATTTTCAATACCCATTAGATGAAACAATTGACAATAGATCTTTTGGCTATTTTATTGAACATTTCTTTTCAAAACTTATAATTTTATGCCAAACACGATAAGGTTTCTAATGGCTTTTAGAAAAAACAATTGACAATCAGTGATGATAACTTTAACCCATTCTACTCGACGTCTCTTTTAATTTGATACCAAATACTACATATTTCTATTAACTTTTGGAGAAACATTTTGAAATCAGTCACAATTTTTGACTATTTTGCTCAAAATTGCTTTGTAACATTTCTCAATCGATACCAAACACAATTGACAATCACTTGATCATAATTTTAAATAATTCTGTTCGAAATATATCTTTAAACCCTTTAGTTTGATAACAAATACAAAAGATTTCTAAAAACTTTCAGAAAAAATAATTGACAATCAGTTGATTACAATTTTTAATACTTCTGCTAGAAATATCTGTTCATAACTTTTTTGATACCAAACACAATAGCTTTTTAATAACTTTTGGAAAAAAAATTAAGAAACTCACAATGGCAATTAAATGAACTAGGTAGTTCCGTAGTGATTGCGCCGTGAAGCCACTCCAGGACCCAGGACCTCGCTCAACAAACTTAAAAGAGCGCGCAACAAAATCACGAGGGGTTCGATAGTCGACTATAGGTTTCGTAATCGCGCTATAGAAAAACGGCGAAAGCTCTAAACGCTTCCCGAAATAACACCAACTACGAACCGCAGCGCCAACGTCGCGCATCAGTGAAAGCAATGTCGAATGATCAGATATTTACAATGCTGTACAAACGTGAAATGACGAACAGAATGAATAAACCCAAAAATAATGAGTGATCGCAGCTAAATAAACTGAGGAACAGAACGCACAGTCCTCCAATGGTAAGTATTACAAATTTATAACAATCTTAATTAAACGGAGCAAATTTTAATTGATAAATTCTTATCTTCGTTCCTCAGTTTATGGTCAGATGGAGCGCTTGGACTGGTGACGTGTCGGTTCCAAGATGGCGGACCTTGCGACACACTCGCTCGCTCCTGTGGCGAAGGTGGATAATTTTCCCCTTCAGTGAGACCACGGATCACGGAATAATACGTCCAACAGTCCGGGGTGACGCTGTGGTCCTTGCGTCCCATCAGCCAGATGAGTAAAAGGGGCGCAAAATACGCAATGATACCACCACAAGAGGAAAAAGACAAGAAAAAATAAGCCTGAAAAGAATATTGACGGTTAAGACACCCTATGAGAGACGTACGCCACTGGTTTTACAAACCAACCGTTAAGTAAATTAAGTTTTAAGGGGTAAAGCCACTCTAGACAAAGAAAAAAAGGGTAATTTTCAAGATTTTTTTTAATGAAATCTAAACGTGCTGCTTAAGAACTGTTTTTGGATCTTTATTTAGTGCTCTTTAAACTTTATTTAAAAATTTTGTTTAAAGAAAATATTCAAAATTGTCGTCAGAAATTTAAAAAAATGGCGACTCCTCTCGTCGCGTAGGGCAAATCGGGCGAAAACATTCCGAGAATAGCAATAGACCTGGATCAAAAAGGGATATGTTTTCTTAATCTCTGATGTATACTAAAAAACTACGGGCTGGATTTTGAAAATTTAGATTTTTAACAAAATGGCGCACGTTTGAAAAAAAGTTCATTATTCGGGACTAAATTTCTGTATAAAAACGACCATAAAAAACTAATGAAGCACTTTAAAAAAACCCCCCCGTAGTTTTTGAGTATTTTATATCTAGAATAAGAAATAAAAAGATTCAGCACGATCCATCAATTAGTATTTCAGATTTCTTTTCGTCCGATGTTGAAAATATGATTTCGAGAAAAACGCGTTTAAAGTTTTGAGTTATATATATATATATATATATATATATATATATATATATATATATATATATATATATATATATGTATATATATAAATTATGTAAGGCCTTGAAAGTATTTCACAAACATTGTAAGTTGTGACTTGCTGCATCAGCCAAACACCCAGTAGTTTTCCACTAAGTTAGAAATAAGATAAATAGCACGTCTCATAAGATAAGATTGTTCACTTGCTCTTGTAACTTCTTGAATGCACACGTACATATCATTGTAGTGCAACAAAAAATTAATAAAGATTTTTTTTATTAAATATTAAATAAATCAATGTTTAATTTATATATATATATATATATATATATATAAATACTAGTACTAATAGATATATGCTTTTTTCCCTCTGAAATACTTCCGCGCGGCATTTAAATTAATTGTCCCTTATTCCTAAGGGTTTAAACTATAATCTAAGCAAATAAAAAATATGCATTTTTAAATTTTTTTAGAGATCTCAACCAAGACGTTAAATTTAAAATCATATCACGAGAGCTATACCAAAAAAAGGATTAACCTTACCAATGATCGAGGACGGCTTTAAAGTGATAAACTGTCGAGGGCCTCACAAATCCGGAATACTCCGTCGAGTTAAAAATATTCTCTAGGTTCGGTTACCGCAAATCCAAATACCATTTGCCTCCAATATCCAAATTCTCGAATCGGTAACACGACCACACCCTTCAAAGTTTACAATACGAATTCCTATTTCTTTGTGAAAAAGCAATGTTCAACACGATTCAAATTTCAAGTAACGTCCGGTACAATTAAATCGCGCGGAACCAGAAGTGACTAGCCTTGGCGCCTCTCTCATATGAGACGTGTCCACCGCAATACTCGTAGAATACGCCTCTGTCCAAAGGGTTGCCTAATTTAGGGCGAATAAAAAAAAAGAAACCAAATATAAGAAAGGAGATAGAGATGATGTCAACAGTTATCGCCCGATTTCCATTATTCCTATATTAGCTAAAATATTTCTAAAAATCATTAAGATCAGACTGGTAACATTTCTGGAGGTCATCAAATTTATAATAACAGACAATTTGGTTTCCGGAAACATCGTTCCACCATTCAAGCAGTTTTGAAAATTATCCAGAACATTGTCGAAAATTTAGAAAAAGAACAACATACTACCATTACTTTATGTGATTTATCTAAAGCGATCGACTGCGTGTCACACACTGATTTAGTTTTTAAACTTCAGCACTATGGTATACATGATATCACTTTAAATTTTGAAGCTCATATTTATTAAATAGAAAACAAAGTGTTTACACAGGAAATAATTCTTCTGAATTATTACCAGTAATTCATGGTGTACCACAAGGATCTATTCTTGGGCCGGTCTTTTACCTGATTTATATAAATGATTTTCTTCATTTTATGTCGCCAACAGAAGTTGCTCAGTTTGCTGATGATACAAGTCTGCTAAGTTCACATAAAGATATTTCTATGTGAAATGAGCTGGCGCGAGATGTGCTACAGAAAGAGGAACAATGTTTTGTTGCTAATAAATTTAAATTAAATTCTGAAAACACACAATTGATCACAATTTTTTCAAATAAAACTCTACAGAAAGGTGAATTTGTGTAAGTGCTAGGAATTTATATTGATGATCGCTTAAACTGGGGACAACATGTCATTTTATTGACTAAATAACTAGCAAGTGTAATTTTTTTAATTCGTAAACTGTATCATGTGTTAAGTTTGGAATCCTTGCTAACAGGATATTTTGGTCTTTTTCATTCCTGCTTACACCATGGTGTTATTTTGTGGAGAAATTCTCCGAAAGCAATCCTTCAAAAACAAGCTATACGAACAGGAGCGCGCCAGGAGCATGCGGCGCCTGTGTCAAAATTTTTGATGGCGCCCCATTAATTAAAAACATTTGTATCAAAAACTAATATTATAAATATTTTGCATGCCTGGGTGATAAGAGCCCCAACAACTATAGGTTCGGACACTTTAATTTTTAATTCTCTAGTAGCATTTTTAAATAATATGTCATGAATAAACAAATATTGAATAATTAATTTGAAATACTATAATTTTTAGGCTTATGTTTAGGGACATTTAAATGACTGTTTTTGTTATATTCTTAACGCATTGAAATAAAAAACACACAAAGATTTAAATCGTCTGTGTAAACTTTTTGATTTAAAATACAAAATTACAAACACAAGAAAACAGATAAACAACAATAATAAATGAAAAATATAATATTTATAATATAAACATAATACATATTATACGGTAAATTAAATACAAACAATGTAAATAAGTCATTAAATAAATTTTACTTTCCTAGCTTTTAGCAAAGAAAAAGGTTTGGATAATATCATGAATATCAAGTTTATCCAGTATGACAGACTCAATTGAAATTATTCCGAGATCTGATAATCTATTTTGCGCCATTGTGGAGCGTAAGTAACTGTTTATGATTTTCAATTTCTAAATAGACCGCTCCGCGGACGCAACTGACACAGGTAATGATAAAAGAATACGGAGTGCTACAGTAAAATTTGGACAAACTCCTACTAAATCATTTGAATAAATATACTGAATTATTTGGGATATATCTTTTTTTGAATTTCTTAGTAAATACTTGACAATGTAAAATTTCTTCACATAAATTATCTGCGTCAATATCGGACTGATTTTCATGAGTTAATTTCGCTTGTAATTTTTTGCAGCAAGATAATAGATATTCTCTATTTTGTAAATTATCTAATGAATATAAAAATTGGGATGAATCCTTATGTTCTTTTAATAAAGAAAATCAATCTTGTAACGAAATTAAAGTTTGATCTATTATACAGAAATAAAAATTTACTTAGAATGAATTTTCAGGATTTACTATAGGTTGATCTTCATGTTCAGAATCAAATTGATTAGATTTTTTACGTCGTCTTAATGGCCTCGTACTACGAAATTAAGTTTCAAAGTGTCAAACTTTTCAACAATTTCTGCAAAACTAGCATCAGATCGATAATTTGTTAAAAATGTATTTAGTTCGTTTAATGCATCCAAAGCAAGTTGCAAATTTGTAGTTTGAGATTGAAACATTTTACTCACAAAATTTACTTGATTTAAAATATCATACCACACTTTAACGGAGCAAATAAATGTAAATGTAGAAATTTGTTCTCCCAGACATTTTGCTTAGTATTTAGATTGTTCGTCGACTCTTGTGTGGTCATTGCAAATTTAAAATAATGCATCAAAAACTTCTGGTAAATATTTATAGAGAGGCTTTATGGCATCAATTCTACTTGACCAGCGTGTTTCGGATAAGGGCTTTAAAATTAAATTAGTAACATGCTTGATTAAGATATTGCATCGATTAGTAGACGCTGAGAAAATTTTTTATAATTCTTGTAGGTACTATATTAAAAAAAAATTACTGTTTCATGGTTGATATTAGCGACATCATTTACAATTAGATTCAGGCTGTGATTCGCACAAGGAATATAAAAAGCTCGCGGGTTCAAATCTAAAATTCTTTTTTGTAGGCCAATATTTTTGCCGCGCATGTTAGAGCCATTATCATAGCCTTGGCCTCTTATATTATTGATGTCTAAATTTAATGTTTTTAATAGATCAATAAGAAATGTTGTTAATTCAGTCCCTGTAACATATAAAATTGGATAAAATGCTAAAAAATGTTCATGTATTTCAGTCGATCCTAATGCTAAATTGAAATGAAAGAATCGAATTTTATTACAGTTATTTGCTCAATATGAGTGCAATCTAATATTATTGAAAAATATTTATTTTGTCGACATAAATTTATAATATGATTATTAATATTAAAAACCATTAAGGAAAGTATTTCATTTTGGATTTTGTATCCTAGATATGTTGGCATTTTGTGAAATTCAGAATCGCTATTTATACGTCGTGTGTGATCCGATATAATAGGATCAAACTTTTGTAGCATTTAAATACATTTAAAAAAATTACCATTGTTGCGATTGTAAAGATTATTGCTTTTGCCTCGAAGTGCTAAATTTTGTTTACATAAAAATTGAATTACATAAATTATTCGCTTTATTACTTCATACCATTGTTTACTTCAATGTCTAATATTGTTTGCTGTAAATAATCAACAGTAGTTTTATTTTTGAACGATAGAAGCAAGTCTGTCCATTTTTATAGTTAGTAAAGTGAGTGGAAGTTTTTTTATGGCGGTTCAAGTACATTACTATATGATGCCAGTCATTAAATCCCGGAATAAATCTATTTTGCTGGGAAGGTTCGAAAAGTGTACAACAAAAGCAATAAACATTATTTTTCGTAATTGAGTAAATCAACCAATTTCTATTACATTCTTCACCATTTTTTAAGTTTCTCTTATAGTAACTTTCAGAAAATTTTTGACTCAACAAATCGCGCCGAAAATTAAAGTTTTTTATTTGTTTAGGACCCGTTTTTATAATAGCTTGCCTAGATATGTGAGATATTGGTTACGATCAAAGCCCTGGGTCTTAAAATGCACATTTATTTATTGTATCTGTACCTGTCTCTTTAGTATAGTCCCCAGATCCAAAAACAGGGGTAACTTCTTCAACGATTTGATAATCTTCACTGGGAGTTGGTCCTGGCTGACTTGGTATTTTGAATTCATCTACACTGCAACCGGGTACTGATTCCTGAATTGAATTTGGCGGATAATCTTGGTCAGTTCTGGTCGTTTGTTTCGTAAAATACTGTGTTAATCTTGAAACATTTTTCTCTTGTTCTTCTTGGCGTCTTTTTTTATTAATTATATTTTGATGCCCGGAGAGTTTCTTTTTCTTTCTTTCATGAGACATATGAATAAAAATATTCAATAAATGTAATTATTCTAATACCAAAAGTCTTGTTTGCGTTATTTGCTTCAGTTTTGCTTTAATTATAGGAAAGTATTTATTGCTTTTTTTCTAGATTTTGCAAACATGATCGCTACCCCCATTGGAAAATGCGTATTGTTATGTATGTATGTTTATTTTAAATGCAAAATAGCTTACCTTTAATGTTCTTGATATTCTTAAATTCACATTCACTCACAAATATTTTTAAAATACAAGGTACATAAATTCTACACTAGTGCAGTACTGCTTACTGAAGGAGAATGAAGCAAATAATATGTTTGTTCATTCATAGACGATTTCAAGTAATGCATGTTTTAACAAGACTAAACGAGTTAGAACGCTTCATTTTGTAAATTCGCGCGTGGACAAATTTCCGCCGCCGCGTCTCCCGCGCGCTCCAACGGCTATATATCCATCGGCGATTTGATATGAAGAGTCCACTATATACATGATATAACACGACTATACGAACTATTCATGTTAGAACAAGAATAATTACTGAGATCATAAATAAGTCATTAAAATAATAATAATAATAATAAAATAAGGCGATATTGAATTATTTTAATTGCAACCTATAACGAATTTTGAATTTTTATAATTTATGTAATAAAACCAAAAACAACCTTTTTAAAAACGACTTTTAATTTTGATACAAGAGCGACTTAACTCGTTGAGAGCTGAGTTCAGAGTGACAAACAAGTTATAATCTAACATATAACAGTAAGAGTTTATAATCTTATTCCTAGAAGTAAGATTAAGAACAAAGGAAATATAATTACAATTAGTGATATCTAGATTAAATATAACTTGATAATCACAATTAGTTTTAATAATAACTTCACCACTTCACCATGTTGAACAGTTGGTACAGGAGTGTATTGACGCAATTCTAACTCCTTGTCAAGGTATAATGGCACTAAGATTAAATAGTCTATTTCATAATTTTCTAGTTTGCAATAAGTTGAAATTAATTGTTTCATTTCAATAAAATTCAATTCATCTGGAAACTCAAACGCTTTATGTTTAATTATTTTTAAAATATTTTCTTTCAACAAATTTTGAGGTATTATACTTTCATGTAATTGTCCCATATTACAGAAACTAAGAGAAATCATTATATTATTTAAAGTATTTTGAATAATTTTATATAAATGAATAATCTGGTTCATTACTTCTTTTACATACAAATGATCAATTAAGGTAGCTTCTTTGGTTAAAAAGGACTGCATATTAAGGATTCTAGATTTCAGGATTAACTGATTATGTTGAACGTTATCCATTATTTCATTAAATTATTTAATTATTTGTGTATTAGTAATATAATTTTCTAAAACATTTCTTTTTATTATTTGTTGTTTCTCTTTTAAATTTTTAATTAATTTATCATATTTTTCCGCGTCTTCATTATCTAAGTTTCCGGAGATTCTTTTTATAATTGTGCCTATACCGTTTATTAATTAGTGCGCCAGTGTTGTTTGTTATGTCGGTCAAATATTCGGTAGCTGTTCCTGATCTGAGCAGGACGAATCGGAAACAACAGTTTCTTTGGTTACCTTTCTTGGTCTTTTTATCTTTGAGATGTTATATTTCTTATCTTTTGTGGTCATTAAAGTTCCAAATTGTGGTTGTAATTTTGCTACTGTGTGTGGAACATATTTAGGTTTAGTTATTTTACCTGAATGTCTTATATTTTGTTTAATTTTAACTTGATCTGATATTTCAGGAATAATTTCTATTTTATCTTTATTACATTTTTCTGCGATGTTCTCTTTTTTATTTCCTAATGTTTGTTTTATATCTTTATAAACTATTTGCATTCTATATTTATGGGTTTGAACGTAATTTTGACTAAGATGTTTTTCAATATCTAAATTAATGTCATTAGTTTTAAAATGACCGAATAATATGTCAACTGGTTTGTAGTTTGTTGACGAATGTATTGTATTATTGTATCCTATTATCGCATAATTTACTCTTTCATTTAAATCTGTACCTTTATATTCTTTTTGCAAATTTAACGATCTTAAATGTTCAACTAACGTTGAATGAAAACGTTCTATCTGTCCATTCGAATTTGGATTATCTAAACTTATAAAATGAATATTAATTTTATGTAGAGCTAAAAACTCTTTGAGAACTGCATTGTTAAATTCTTTTCCATTATCACAAATTATCTTATCTGGCGTGACGTATTGCGATATGAACTTTAATAATTTATTCGCGATTTCAATTGAAGTCATAATTTGTAATTCATAGGCCTGTGCAAATTTTGAAAAACTATCCATTATAGTTAAATACTTTTTTCTTTCCAAGGATATTACATCCATATGTATTATTTCCAATGCTTTACTACTTGTTGGTGTTATTCGAAGATTTAATTGAATTGGATTTCTTTCGTATTTGCTTGAAGGCAAATGTCACAAGTATTAATATAATTTTGTACTGAGTAATGAAGGTTAGGCCAATAATATTTTTCTTTCATTCTTTTTATAGTTTCAGAGATGCCTCGATGATTAGTTTTACTTTCGTGAAACATTTTCATTATATCTATCTGTTGTTCTTGTGTAGCCACGTCATCTAATTTATTTTTACAGCTGATTAATTCTATACTTTTGTGTAAGAAGTATTTGTGTAGGGTGTCATTTACATTTGGGTACAAATTATCATTGAATATACAATAATATCTCGTATTTGGTTTACAGTAGTCTCTTAGAAATGCTAAAATGCTTTCTGGTAATTTTATTTTCGGAATATAAACTTTTAATCTAGTTTTCTTTTCAAAATGCCTTGTTATATTTACTTTTAAAATTGGAAAATCTGTGATATTAAATATTATCTGATTTTTACCTACGTTGATTGAGGTTTCAATAAATTTTATTCCAGAGACGGGTTTTTTTTTGTCTCAGTGACATGTTTGGTCTGTCTCGTCTGATTCTGATGCATTTGCTATATTGCTATCATTGTCTGAGTTAATTGCAAATTGTTCTAATTTTTCTGGTAAGGAATAGACAGTAATTTTAATATTTGAATCTACGAATACATTATGAATTATTATTTTAACTTTTTCCCATGATAATCTATCTAATCCGCAAGCAAGTTTCGGAATAGAAATAGTGTCTAAATTATTTTTAATTAAATACAATTTTAAAGTTTGTAAAGTTTCTTTTACATTTTTATATGTGGGTTTATTTTGATGTCTTTCTTTTGTCCCTAAATGAAACATTAAGTGTTCATTTGGTAATTTTTGTAATAATACGTCTGTAACTCTTGGTTTTTTAAATTTTGACAAGTAATTTTACTACTAAACTTTTCATCTACTTTTTTTGCAATTCCTCTTCCTAGTTCTCTATCAGCGCTAATACAATGGGCTAAATTATCTTTTACTTTTAATAAGTCTCCTTCTTTCTCTATAATTTCGAAATTATTAATTTTTACTCTTGATAATGCATCTGCATTCGTATTTAATTTACCTTATTTATACTCTATTTTATAATCAAATTCAGAAAGTCTCAATTTTCATCTTAAAAGTTTTGAATTTGGTTCTTTCAGACTAAATAACCAGGTTAAAGGTTTATGATCAGTTACTATAGTAAATTTTACTCCATAAATATAAGGTTTGAAATATTTAGTTGCCCAAACTATGGCTAATAGCTCTTTCTCTATTACAGAATAATTAATTTCGTGTTCATTAAGTGTTCGACTTGCGTATACTACAGGAAGCTCTTTTCCATTTACATGCTAGCGTCTGTCGTAACTATAAACTCCTTATTAAAGTCAGGGTATTGAAGAATAGGATCATTGATAAATTTTTTTGTACTAATTTCAAAACTATTTTTATATTCTTCATTATTAATGTCTATACTAGCTCCTTTTTTTAATGCTTTAGTGAGAGGTGTCGTAATTTTCGCAAAATTATTTATAAATTTCCTATAATATCCTAACAAGCCAAGAAATGATTTGATTTCTTTTTGCGTCTTTGGTATTGGAAAATTCTTTATAGCTAATATTTTATTTGGATTGGGTTTTACGCCATCCTGTGTAACTACGTGTTCTAAATATTCTACTTCTTTCCTAAGAAATTCAGATTTATCTAACTGCACCTTCAGATTAGCTTGTCTTAAAGTTTTAAATACTTTTTTTATGTTATCTAAATGTTGTTCTAAACTATTTCCAAGAATAATGATATCATCTAAGTAAACTAAACATGTTGTTCCAATCAAATCTTTCAAAACAAAATTCTGGATAGGATATTTGTCGTCTATGGTCCTATTATTTAAATTTCTATAATCAATAACCATACGATACTTGGTTTTACCTGAAGCGTCGGGTTTTTTAGGTATTACCCAAACTGGGGACGACCAGGGTGAGTAGCTATGTTGTATAATTCCGTCTTTTAGCAGTTTTGAAATTTGTTTTTGTACTTCTTGTTTATAACAATTGGGGTATTTATATGTTTTACTATCTACGGTTTTAATTTCATGTTTGATTTTATTCGTAAATGTAAGTTTATCATCTTCATTATAAAATCTTTATAATCTTGTATAATTTTTATTAATTCACATTTATTTAAATGACTGGTTCTAAAATTGTTTAAATTAATTGGTTTCTGCGGTGGTGAAACTATCTTATAATTTTTTGTAAAATTGGGCATAGCTATATTATTTATCTCAATTTCTTCTAAAGTTTTATTACTCACTAGAACTTTGAAACATTTAATTTTAATTTTAACTATTCTGTCAGGGATTTCAAAATATGGATTTATATTATTATTTTCTAATAACACTTCCGAATCTTTCTCATTAATAAAATAACTAACAATTATTGTTTTAATTTTAATTTATTATTATAATAATTTAATTTATATTCTTCTCCTAATAAAAATATTTTATAATTTACTATATCATATTGTGCGTATTATAATTTTAAATCTTCTAATCCAATTAATAAATCAAATTGACTATGAAATTCGAAAACATAAAATTTTAATTCAATTTCGCCAAAATTAATTATTACATACTTATCTACTCTAGATATACCGTGAGCGGTTGATAATACAAAGTTTTCTTTGAATAGATAATAGTTATTTGTATCACTAGTCCAGAAACTGCTATTTTGCAAATGTTCGTATTTAAAGGCCTCGCCTGCGGCTCGTCCTTTCAAAATATACTCGCACTCGCAAAATAGTTTCTGGACGTGTGATACACAAGATTTTTCGCGCCGGCGTTTTTGTAAATTTAATAAAAATGTTTAATTTATGACTCACATTCTAAATGATAGGGAATTTTTTTATGTTGCTATTATCTAATTGTCAGAACTGTACTTTTAATTTTAATTAATTATTTATTGTTCATCAAATTACATCTTCAATAAGTTTAATTACACTGTACACTTTATTTAATAAACATAAAACATAATTCATTTCTTTGTCTATTTCACGACTTGTCATTCCAGTATTATAACCTAAAAAATCAACATATTTTATTTGGATTTTACATTGCTAATTCAATTATAATTACTTACAATTTTGTTTAAAATATATGTATAAATATTCTGTTTTCTTGTATTGAAAATACTCAACTATGAATATTTTATCATAATATGTTTACCCCAATGCAATATTTTGACATTTCGTACGTTCAGGAGTTCGCTATACTAGTGATGCCAACATATAACCATAAAAAGTCACTAATTTTTGCCGGCCCCGGCCCGCAACACATGGTTTCCGGACGATTTTTTGTTATGTAATACTGCTAATGCCGGACGATGGCGCGAAAAATTCTTTCTGATATTTTTTAATTATTGAGGGAATAATAAAAGATCTAGTGCTGCCTGAATCAATTAAACATTTATATTTATCTAATTGTAAATATGGTAATTGTGTTGGATTGTCGATATTTGTTATTCCGTAAAATTTTGATCGTCGGTTAGTTCTAAAAAATAATTATTTTCTGATTGGGATTCAACAGAAATTTGTTGTTCATAATCAACGTAATTTTGTTCAAGTTCGGTTTCATACTCTGGTTGTAATTCATTACTCGAAAATGAATCTTGTGAGTTTTTTTCTACATTAAATAGTTCCCTTGAATAAAATGTTGGTTTTGACTGTGTTTGTCTGGTTGAGATTGACATTGGTGTAGGTTTTGTTTGTGATTTTACATTGACAGGTCCTTTAGGAAATAAGTTATTTGGTTTTGGTTGACTAAACTGTGGTAATTGCATGGGATATGCACGAGGGTATGTATTATGTGGTATTTGTTGTCGTTGGGGATAATATTTTATATTATTTGATTTGGTAGGTGTCGGATTTTTATTTAAATTTATGGAAGAAGTTCTGGATGCTTCCAACTGGTAATCATTTGTAAGTAATTTTAAAGCTGCATTCAGACTTTGGGGATTTCGAGTTTATAGGAAAGATCGTAGCGGATCTTTCAGTCCTCTTAAAAATGCACGAACAGCTAAATTTTGACCATATATTATAAATGAGGGTCTTAAAGTTGTTTCTAATTGTGTTTCTACGTATGCGGTGTGAGCATTTAATAATTCTAAGATTTTATTATAATATTCAAAAGTGTATTCATTACCTTGTTTAAGGTTAGTAATTTCAATAGCAAGAGTATAACAATCTCTCTTGTCTGCATATGTAGTAATTAATACGGTTTTAATATCAATGCATGAATTTATAGAATAATGTGAGATAGCTTTCGCTGTTTCTCCTTTAATTTTATTTCTGATATTTGCAATTAATACAAAATTATCATAATCATCGGGATTTGCACAATTGTGAAATTTATTTATTAGTGCTTCACTCATTCGAATGAAATATGCTAGTTCATTTGAATTTCCATTGAATGTTGGAACTGTGTCCAAATATCTTTGTTCTAACTGTGCCATTTTAACTGACAATGAAATTAGATTTTTGCAACAATAGTAATCTGTACTTACAATATTGAAGCGATGAACATGAGATGTCACGTATCGGACGTCTAGTTCGGTGTTGATGACTCTGCAGTAGTTGGTGTCTCTTATGCTTCCTTACATGGATTGGGCACGCTACCGGCTCCTGTTGTCGTCTGCTGATGGTGGTACTGGATCGGTTGATGAATTTGGATGTTGTAGAAGGATTCACTAGTTTGCGCACATATGTCGACTTATAACTTGATGTGTGAAACTTCAAAATTCGCATTGCAAGTACATCGTAAAAACGAACCAAAACGTGTAAATATTCACGTAATACGTAATCGTTTAGTTTTGCTTATCCTACCAAGACTGCGCCATTTATGTTAATAAAACCAAAAACAACCTTTTTAAAAAACTACTTTTAATTTTGAAACAAGAGCGACTTAACTCGTTGAGAGCTGAGTTCAGAGTGACAAACAAGTTATAATCTAACATATAACAGTAAGAGTTTATAATCTTATTCCTAGAAGTAAGATTAAGAACAAAGGAAATATAATCATGCTGAGTAAGGGTTCTCAGATACTTAGTACGTTATCAATAAATCAATTATATAAATCCACCCCTATTAGATGTGAGCGTCACCTGGAAGATTCAGTTCTTGCAATAATTCAACTATATAAATTATAAATTTTTAAGGCGCCTTTGACCTCTGGCGCCTGTGTTTGCTGACACATTCGACACGTGAACGGCGCGCCCCTAATACGAATGATTTTAGGAGTTAATATGAGAGAACACTGCAAAATCTTTTTTGTTAGACTCAAAATATTGCCGCTGTCTTGTTTATATATATATATATCTAATTCACTTTTAGAAATTCATAAAAATAAAGATAATTTCATAATTATGCAACAAGAAATTCAAACTTAGTTCGCTCCCAGTTTTATAAATTAAGTCGGCGGGCAGTTATATTTTTGTAGGTTTTCTGTAAATTAATATCGAAGACAAATTTTACTTGGTATGACGTTTATCTTGAAATGTTTAAATAAACTGGAAATCAATTGTTATAGTTCTAAACATATGTGTTCATTCCTCTAATACCTAAATCAATTTATAAATTGTATCTCACTTGTCTAGATATTGAAATATTTGTACAAATATGTTTAAAAAACGTCAAATGTGAAAATTTTCACTGTATAGCAAAGCAAGCATTTCGGGACACTCTGTGATCCTTGAAAATGAAAAGTTTTTAATTAATTTCAAATGAAATATACTTTTACAAAATCTGAGTTACCCAAAAGGCACTGTTCTCAAACATTCTTTAAATCTTGGGAATAAAATCACAACAATAGTTCAAACCGTATAAGCTGTAAGTTGCCATCCATGTAAAAGCGATAGAGAATTAAGTTGAATAGTATGTGTGACTAGCGATCAGCCTGGATTCTCCGTGCCTCACGCTAGACTCCGCGAAAACTGAAGTATGGTTTCGTTTGAAACAATTGACGGGCGCAAATTTTCCATTTTTTTTTAAAGTTCATCTGAAAGTCCTTCTTATGCCCTTTTATATGACCCCAAAGACGATATGATTCGAAACACTATATTTGAAACAATTGACGATCGTAAGATTTAAACTTTTTCTATATTTATCTGCAAGTTCTGCTGAAGCCCTTTCATATGACAACGAACCTGATATGTTTCGAAATACTTTATGATTAAAACAATTGACAATAGTAGATTTTCAATATTTTTCATTTTCATCAGAAAGTCCTTTCAACGCCCTGTTAGATGACACCAAACACGGCATGATTCGAAATACTTATGTTTGAAACAATTGACAATCGTAGATTTTCATCTTTTTGAAATTTCAACAGAAATTTCATCTAAAGCCCTTTCATATGATATCAAACTCAATATAATTTGGCAAATTTTATACCAACTTTTTAAGTTGGAAAGATTAGCTCTATGGTGGTGGCTCTATTTCACATAAAATGATAAATTTTGTCCAATATGTTTGTAAATATATGTGTATGAGAATATGTGCATGAAAGAAATACTTTTTTTCACTACTAGCCTAGTAACATGCCATTATTGACTTCGTTTTGAGTCGTGAAATTATTTTTCTCTACCGCGTCCTTAACCACGGTTAATAATAAATTATTATTGACCTAGGTAAATAATGAGAACTGTCACTTTTCAAAGAAATTCAAGCTTCTGAACTTATTTTACTTGTTAAAATGGAAGGAAAAAATTAATTCTGAATTTAAAATTGGCGCCTAATTTCAAGTCGGCAATTCCAGTCAAATTTCAGTTTGAATAGTAAATATCTTTCAATTTCTAATAAAAAACACACAAGTTATGGCTGAAAACATTATTTTCACTTTTATTTCGCACATGCTGTTATAATATATTCTTAATCTATGATAAACTACAGGCGCGGTGGCCGAGCGTGTTAAGGCACATCTCTTAACATACTGTGACGTCACCCGAGCCAAGGTTCGTCAGTTCGAATCCGCCTGTCGACAATGTGTGATTTGTCGTAAAATATAAAATACAGTTACATGTAAATTAAATTTTGAGTATTCGATTTTATGTTTTTAAAAAGAATACTAAAATCTTTATTAATATTATAACTTTATTATAATTTGTATATGGTTACATATGAGTCACAGTACTTGACTGTACAGAGTCTACGATACAAAGAGCGTGCTTATTCACTAAACTAGCCTATTTATACATTTCTCTTATCTTCTAAATATGCAACCTATGCTAGATGATATTATGACTATTATCTTGAAACAACAGGTTCAAGATACATAATTTACATTTCTCTTATCTTCTAAATGTGCAACCTATGCTAGATGATGTTATGACTAATGTAATGAAACAACAGGTTCAAGATACATAATTTGTATTTATCACACTCGGGCGCTATAAGCTAGTCACTTATACGCCTTAAATAATGTAGCATATAACTACGAAAACCGGCAGTACGGCAGTGTAAAAACTGCGGCTCGGTGTGACCGGTAGGCCCAGGCCCGATTTGGGCTGTAGCGCCACAGATGATGATGATAAACTAACCTGCTTCGCATATTGATTTTGTTTGAAAAATATTGTGTTTCTTTCGTACAAGAAATGTGTTTAGCGCCCTGAAGTTACTAAACTCGGCAAGCCTCGCCCAACTAACTATTACTCTCAGTGCGCAAAACTATATTGTTCACTAGTCATTAAGTACATAATTAACTATTGTTGTATAAAAGTATAATGTTAATATAGGGAGTGAAATGCATGATATTTCATGAGGTGTATTTTACACCGATGGAAAAATAGTATTATCTCCGGAGGTATATGCAATTATATTACTTTTTTCACACTGCAAGTAAGATTAAATACGAAAAAAGTAGCTTAAAAATCTAATTTATTTCAATTTTTATTAACATATTAGTTTTTGAATTATTAGTAGTCTTCGACAAAAAATATAATTCCTTGACAACAGCAAACATATGCGTAAACTGGAATACTAAGGATACAGCGAAGAACCCGCGGAAAACTGAATCCCAAGATAATGTTGATGCAGCTTCTGTAGCTATTCTAACTTTATTACCAACGAAATCATGTAAAGTTGTACGCTACAAAGAATGATGTGCCGAAAAAAAGCACACAAGGAAAAAGTAATGTTGACGTATTTTAATGAAAAATCTAAATATCACTAATTCTCTACCTTATGAGCTCAATACTCCATGATAAAGTCATGTCTTTTAATCAACAACATAATTGACATAAGCACTTATCCGATTACCATTAATATCAATAATTGTGCTGCGGTATCTTTTATTATGAAAGTATATAAATGAGTTCTTAGTTTTTCTTTATTTCATTCGACTCTATTGTACGAGTATTTAATTTATATTAGACAACTGAGCTGTCGTAAAATGTCATTTCAAAATGACAACCTTAAAAAATATTTTTCAACGTTTTTTGATAACAATTTGAAAGTATTAACAATGTTAGATAAATAATTTTTATATCTTAGAACCGGTCAAATATTCCCGGTCGTGAACAAAGTAATTATACTTGTCACGTGCACAAAGTACTAGATCTGGACAAGCTTTAATGTACACTCTTGCGACAAATTGTCACTTGCGCACGAGCTACGAGCACCATTTAAAATTTAATTTATTATTTAATATGTAAGATTTTTTACACTGATCTGTGTTCAGATTTTAATTTACAATTATTCGAGTTGAGAATGGATCCAAACATAGATTCGCAACGTCGTAATTTAAAAACAAAAAACTTTAAAATAAAAGGCAGGCCATCAATCCAATCAACGAAGAAAAATTTTTGTTTTCAATTACGATGATTTTTCGGCTTAATAATAATTTCAATGGTATTAAATATTTCAAAATAATAAATAATGTTTCAAAACATTCCCATTTTCACTATTTAAAATTCTCACCGTGATGTAGTAAAATACTACGTTATTATTGGATGATATATCATAAAGCAGAATTGTCATCAAAATTTGTTGAGTATCTAGTTTTAAAATAAAAAAATATATACATAGAGTAAATGCCAGTGTTATTCCCTAGTTAATAAGTCCCTAAATTATTAACTTCTAACTATATATATATATATATATATATATATATATATATATATATATATATTTATTTATTTTAATTAAACCGCTAGCAAGCATATCTTTAGAAAAATATTATTTCCTAATTACAGGTCCTAAATTAATATTAAAAGTTTGTCTATTTAAACCAAGAATAGGACGTACATTCGTAGCAAGCTGTTTAATATAAGTAAAGTACGTACCATGAACAAAGACGTATATCCTGCTGGATCTTTTGAGGGTGTCGAAGTTCACCTTTGTTCCGTGGCAATAGTAGAAACCGACATTCTCACCAGACACGTTATACACAGTCAATATAATCTCATGTTTATAATCTACTTCTTTGTCATTGTAGATACCGGTTATGTTGAAATACTGTAAATAGTATAAACAATATAATTAACTATATTTTTATATTATAAAATAATACAACCTATAAATAACTGTGTTAATTACTAACTAAACATATTAAAACTGTATTATGTAAAGAAGGATTTAAGGACACATATTTTGTTGTATATTTAAATAAACTCTGATATCCAGACTATGCGATAATAATGTCAACTTCATCGCTTAATTTGCTGCCAAATAAAACTAAAATAAATTAAATAAATTTAAATCGCATTAGTGATACATAAAATATATTATAAAAGTGATTAATTTTTGTTTTCAACTTACTTTACTTTTAATGCATTTCATTCATTCACTTTTGTTCTATTCTATTTTATAGTTATCTAGTTTCCATCTGGCTCTCTTCTCTGTTCTATTCTGTTCTGTTAGAGATACATCGCGGCGGGCCCCAGAGCCAATCTTGATTTATTTACATTCTACTAAGTATTGAATAAGAATTATTCAATATCCGAACAGAATCGCCAGGCCGGGCCATGCACCCTAGACAATACACTACACTCCGCCCAGTTTCTGTCAAGAGCTGGATTGACCTGCTTATACCTTAGTGTAATGCAAATCAGCCGAACGCCACGATACACAAACAAAGTTTAACGTCCAGCGGACTCCCCAATTTCAAAGTAAAATCAGTGTTGGGTGACTTTTTTAATGTAGGATTCTACCACACTTTGTTGCTTCTTTCCAAAATGCAGTTAAAATGTAGGGCTGCCTTACTAGTAGTTGAGTTGCTTTCCCAATTTGTGTTGCTTATTTAAATCACTGTCTGAGGATCTCATTGTTTCGTATCTTTTATTGGTGGTTTCTTTAATCTATTTCTTGTTTCCTGCCATTTCTTTCCAGTCATCATTTGTTATTCCCGTTCTTCTATTATCTTCTACCAATGTTGTGTTTCATGTATTACACGGTCTTCCCACTTTCATTTTGGCTGCTCTCAATTCAATGCTTTTTGTAGCACGTTCTGCTGTGGTCTTCTGAGTATGTGTGCCCACCATCTAATTCTTGCAATTAGTATTTTCTTGTTTACAGATTTTTTGTCGAGCAACTTCCTTGCTTTTGGTATTATTGTATTTGTTGTTATTATTTGTTTATTACTTATTCTTTATAAGTGTTTTATGATACTTCGCTCTGTTCTTCTGATTGACTGCCTGTTTCTTTTTATCTTTGCTCGTCCTTTCATTCCGTAAATTATTATTGGTGCGCTTATTGTTTTGTATAGATGTTTTGTTATTTTCCAGGGTAAATTATGTGTTTCCGCAAACTTTAATATTGTCCTTGTTACCCTGTTAGCCGGTTTGGTTCTTTCCCTTACTATGCTCGGTCTACAAAGATGATTATTTATGTTTGACCCCAAGTATATCGCGTTACTAACTGAAATTAGTTTGTGGTCGCCTATGATCCCGATACTTCCATCTGTAGTACTTGGCTGTAGTGGTTCTTTTAGTAGTATTGTACTTTTCTTTTCATTTATTTCCAATCTCGTTGGTTCTATATTCGATTTTATATCATCTAAAATTTGTCCAGTTCCTTTTCATTTCGGTTATCATGGTGAGGCCGTCTGCGTATGTCAGTACTAGCGGTAATTGGATTTCTTGTGTAACATCATTTATCTTCATATGTTGCAAGACTTCTATTGTGGTCGTGATTATTTCGTCTAGGATAATAGATAATGGACATTCTTATTTACTCCTTTTTCTTTATTTAGGAATTCTATTTTTTTGTTCATACAATTGAGTGACTGTCTTTCATGTATTGTTGCTTTTATGATTCTGTTTATTAACTTCTTATTAGAACGTATGTTGGTTTACTGCTGCTTTGTTTCTTTTCATTTTATGTATTTATATCTTTCCATTAGTCTTTTTAGTGAATGTACTAATTCCAGGTTCTAAAAGAATTTTTCACATTTTTCATAAACTTCGTTTTGTGTATTTTCCTCGTTTTAACTAGGTGTCTTGCTGTGGTTAACGAGTTTGGTCGTTTCTCCCTCCAATATTTTGCTTGTTGGTTTTTTGCCATGGCTTTTCTGCGATTCGGGGTCATTGGTGATGTGACTCGTTTCTACGTCGTTTCTGCCGTATTTTTTATTATATCAGAAATATTGTACCACATACAGTTTTCCTTCGATATAAGTTATCTAGTTTCCGTCTGGTATGAATTTTTTACTTATGATTAGGACAATAAAATATATGATAGGATTTTATTTTCATGCGACTGAAATAACAAATGGATAGAAATATTTTTTTTAAACTAAACTATGACTACTAGGTTATATGTACTTTATAGATATGAGCATAAACTACATATTAGGGATGATGTGGCATTTTTCGAAATAAACTGCATATTTTGTCTCTATTTGTATTTATATGATCGTCTGTGGTGCAATTGTTCAATTAAAAAGTTACGTCAAAAATCGCTTTTAATGGACGTCAATTGTTGAATCTACGGATGTACCATTATTGGAGTTTTGTTTGATGATTTTGTTAAATAGCACTGCGGTGCTAGACAAGACAAATTATAGCACTATTTATTTATTCTTGCCTAACGACTTAAAATCTAAATTTTCTATTAAGATAGTGTTTTTTTTTTATACCTATATCATTTATATAGTCATTCATATTTTATTTCTTCTCTATTCTTCATCCATGTTTCACCTTTTATTAAATCTTCCATCACCACTGTATTTTTCTTTCATCTTTAACCTCATTTTCACGTTCGTACAGCAAATGCCGTAAGGTTTATTCTCGCTTTTGACAATACCTACCTGCATATTTGCCCTTCTTCATTCATCCATTATTTGTTCCTTTTCGCTTCATTCCCACATTAGAATCTAGCCATTACTTTAATGATTCCTTTTCGTCCTTCCATTGGTAGAGTTATGGTCAAAATTTCTTTGTATATGATGTTATAGGTCGATTTGTTTATATTATTCCGCTGTTCTTGTTTTAGGCTGCGTTTTCTCTTTCCAGTATTCCTTGGTGTAAATTAATTCCTTGGTTCCATCTTCTCTCCACTTCAATAGTTCACAATCCATTTCTCTAATAGTAATATCTTCGATATCTTTAATATTGTAATTTCGGGTTCGGTGAAGTTTATTACTAAATAAAATACGAACAATGATAACACTAACAAATTATTTATTTAAATGGAAAATAATGTAGTATAACTACTAAGACATATATTTGTTCATAACACGTATTTATATTCATATTAAAGTACTAAGCAATGACTTGCACTGTTCTCACTTCAATACAGACTGAATCATGTTATTTCTACAATATTCCAGAATTTCCAGCTCATTCTAGAAGCATTTCCATATTTCACGGATAAGTCACCGCTAAAACGCGCGGCGAACTCCATCATACGTCGACTGTTCCAGAGAGAACAGGGCCGTAATCGTTACATTGCCCTCTTCTTAAGGATGTTTGTCCCGAAACGTTTTTGCGCCATGACGATATCTGCACGTTGATCCCCCCCCTGTTGTAACAAGTCTAAGTCAGCCCAATTAAGACATACATATTAAGTAACTTCAATAACTGGGTCATGGTGTGACATGTAATATATAAACATTATAATAATAATAATAATAATAAAATATATTTTGCGAAGAAAAAATACATTTCTTTACAAAAGTGGATTTGTAACATTTTTTGTTTTTATTTAAATATAATATAAAATGCGAATAGCAATTAGTTGAATATAATTTAAGTAAATCATAAAATTTTACAAATTTAGTGCAAATGCTCGTAATCTTAATTCTTGAGGAAATGGTGGATGTCAATATCTTCTCTTTTGTGAGTTCACCCAATAATGCTGCGGTATCAACAGAAATGGGAGTATAGTTCTCGATGAAGGATGATCTGAATGGAGTATATATTGGGCATTGGAAGAGGAGATGATGTAGATCGTTGGGCTTATACATGTTGCATATATTGCATATCTCGGTGCTGTCAAATCGGTGGCTCGTTCCTTCAAAGTTTATATAAAATAGTTTAGGATTTATTATCCTTAGTTTGGCAGAAAGGATAAGGACTTTGTATGGGATAACGAGTGCTAGGTGATTTTGTGTAACTCTGTAGTGCTTGTAGCTTTTATTGTACGATGAATCTAGTATTCTATGGGTGTCGATTTTAAATAGAAATTCGCTATATGCGATTTGAATGTTATTCATTTCTTCTTTCAGCGTTACGTTGCTTTGTTTATCCCAAACCCATTCACATTATGCTATGGTAAGCGCTGATTTTAAAATGTAGGCCCAGTTGTATTTAAGTTGTCTTTTCTTATTAGTCAATACCTCACTATATATAAACATTATAGTAAAGTGTAATACTTATTTTCTTGACTTAGCATTGTTCCAATATACATATATAAGGATTGAATATTATAATCGAGGATAGTTAGTGTGAGAGGGCTGACCGATTAGGTCAGCAGAAAAGAGTGTAAATACTGTAGAGTCAACACATTAAGAGTGTATCGAGTAGTGCTGTGTATAACGTATGTAAAAACCTATTTATTTATATTTTTATACTTTCATACTTGCGCCCTTCAATCTGACAAGAACCCGTATATTATTTGCTAACTCTCGTCATAACGAGGAGGGTTACACTATGACGTTTGGTGGAAATAACTGTCCATAGTTTTCTTCACTACTGTTGAAGCACAGGGATTATAGCTGCACACCAGGATCTCAATTTCGGTATATTGGAAAATAGTTTCCAGCATGTTTTTTACAATCCTTTGGTACAGCTAGTTTTAGAATATCCTTATCACCGCAACACACCTCATAGATTACATATGGCGTCCCAGACGGCGCGATAAGTTGGTTTCTCGTGGGTCAGATGTTTGGTCACCCGGTAAAAAATGCTTCTGTTTTGGATCGTCTGTTTGTCAGCTATCTGTACCACTGTGCCGACACATGGATGTTGTTGCCGTAGTTCTTCATGTTGGTCGAAATTCTAAATACCATAGCGATTCCTCGAGATATCTGTAGATCTTGGGTCACACAATGCGCCAAAGAGTATTCTCTAAGCACTTTAAATAGATCTCCCTAATGTTCCTTGGTCACACCAATTCGTATATTATGACCCGTCGAATAGAAGGCCATGAACTCGTCGAATGTTGTTACTGAGTCTTGTAGATTAATTCGGCGAGCTCGAACTTCATTAGCGTTGCCATCGTTGTTGTTAGCAGCGAAAAGAGCCAATCAATTCAAATAAACCATTCTTCGTTTTCCTTCAGTCCTTTTCCGGATTCGATAGATGACGTCATTTATTCGCTTCAGTACCTCATAGGAACATTCCCAGGAATTCTGTATAGCTAAAACAGACCCTCGGATTGATATCCACCATTCTCAGCCTGGACATCATATAGGTCGTTCATCCTGTCACTAGCGCTCTGGATGTTGGAGCGTACTTAGTCATGGATATCGTTCTTCTTCCGAAAGTCGGTGGCAAAAACTTCGCCAGCTAAATGTTCGCCAGGCTTGCTGCCGAAATTCAAGTCGCAGGGTAATCGTAGTTCATGATCAAAGCCGATACTACCCGTATTATGTCCTGTTGTTTCATCGACGGATGATCGATAATCTAACAGGAACAGTGCTAAATGACAATCACATCCTTTTGGTGGCCGGAGATAACATTGGAAAGATGTTTGATGGTCTTGTTCATGAGTTCGACCATACCATCTAACTATGAGTGTAGAACAGTTGTTCTTGTATTGCATATGTTCAATAACTCGCAGATCGTTTGGAACAGAGATGACTCGAAGTTTCTACCTTGGTCGGAATGTAGGTCCAACGTTTCCCCGAATCGGCAGATCCACTGGTTGACAAGTTCTTCTGCTACTGTAGCGGCTTCTTGATTTGGCAAGGCATAAGCTTCAACCCACATGCTGAAATAGTATATGACCACTATGGTGTATTTATTTCCCTTGTCGGATTCTGGACATGGGCCGGCAACGTCGATTGCGATGTTTAAAACAGGTTCCCAACATTGTATTGACGCTTTGGGGCTCTCCGACGTCTTCGCGGTCCGTTGCTTGCGGCGCAAACTACACGCTTCTTGCACCACTCCTTTACATCCCATCAACAATTAACCCAGTAAAATCGTTCACGCAGCTTCTGAACTGGCCTCGTTACTCCTAAGTGTCCGCCAGCAGTCCCATCATGAATCTCCTTCAGTACCTCCGGTACTCTTTTGCTGGGGATTATCTGCATCTTTTGCTCCGTAGACTCCGGATCTTCCAGGATACTTTTCAGTAGTCCATCCTCTTTAACAATGAAGTTCCAGTGCGCCCAGTACGATTTTACGGTTGTCGAGTGTCGTGCAACTTCTTGCCAGGTTGGTTTGCGGTCTTCTTTTTTCCATTCGAGTAGGTATTTTTGACACTCTTAAATAAAAACTTAATGAGGTCATTTTACCACCTAATTTTGTATCAATTTCACTGGATGTCTTTTCAATTTTCACTGTTATACCACATGCTCTTATTTATAGAGTTAGTCATTTAAGAAGAATTAAAGTCCATATACTGTTTTAACTGATATTGATTTTATTAACTATATGGGAGCTCAGTGGTATCGAGTCGGCCAGTAGATTTCAGAACCCAGGTTCGATTCCCACAACCGACAAACAATTTTCACCGCGTTAAAACAACGTTAATAATAATATAACTTTATTGACAGCCAGTCAATGGCGAGGTTTAGCTAAAAGCTGTTCTGCCACCTAACCAATACATAATAAGAATAATAATACAGTGTGAAATAAACATGCCAACAAATATAAACAAAGGACGAAATAAACAGAACTAAATATTCAAGTTATCCTTAGTTACACAGTCATAATACGTCATACAATTAAGTAGTACAGTTTGGTACAATCTTACGCAAATTTAAGATATATTTTTAATATGTGATTTATTCTAAAGTGAAGTAGTCAAATACGAAAAGGAGTTTTTAAATTTTGACTTGGTAAAGGAATGTACAACATATAAATCGTTTTCCCGCAACGCATAATTATAATTTTTGTAAATTAATTTTTTGAATAAATATGTTGGAGTAGCTGTAAGCCTGATTTTATGTGTGAGACAGAGGTAAGATTCTTTCACTTGATCATCGATATCTTCCATGCCAGCAAGAGATCGGTAGCCAGAAATGTGGTCAAATTTGCACACACCATACACGAACCTTAGACAAGAATTCTGTATGACTGTCATTTTATGTTTACCCATTTGGGTCAGATTAGAAACATATACCGGGGAGCAATAATCTAGTATTGGCAACGCTAGAGATTTTATAAGGCGCATTTTGATTATGGATTACGAAATTTATAAAGATGACGCTATTTTAATCTGACAGCTGTTAGTTTGGTACGAAGGTGCATCATGAAATTTAAGCGTTCGTGAATGTATAGTCCCAAGCTTTTAATAACTGGACTACGAGTAAGTTGAACCCCGTCCAGCATAATATTAGGTGTGTCCATGGTGCCATATACTAATAAAGCTGACTTTCCTGCATCTATTTTGAGACCATTATTGTTTATTCATGAGACTAGTTTTTCAAGATCTGCATTAATAAGCGCTACTTGCTCATACATTTTAGTTTGATCTACCATTGCTAATATTTAAGTGTCATCAGCGTATGAATGGACAGAACAGAAATGAAGGGTAGACGGCATATCCGCAACATAGATCAAGAAGAACAACGGGCTCAGGATACATCCTTGAGAAACGCCACAGTTTGTTACGAATCCTGCTGAATTAAGTATATCAGAGTTGGTTGCTATGCTAACACTAAAGGTTCGATTTTTTAGGTAATTACTACACCACTGAGTTGTCAGTTCAGAAAATCCGTAATATCGTAACTTACCTAATAACATGCTATGGTTAACCATATCGAAAGCTTCTGAAAAGTCTATTTGTACAAGTATGGATATTCTAGATTTATAGAAGTTACTAATCATATCATCAATAATATTCAATAAACAAGTGTTTGTACTGTACCCGGTACAGAAGCCAGATTGAGTACTTGGAAAATGGAATTAGCAACAGCATAGTTGGTAATCTTATCACAGTATACCCTTTCCAAGATTTTAGATAATGTGGACAATATACTAATTGGACGCAGGTCATTATAACTTGTGGGATTATTTTGTTTAGGGATGGGTTCAACAATTGCATTTATCCACATTTCGGGCACCTTCCCGCTAACAATCATGTATTAATGATGTGCGTAATATAATCCAGAACAATAGGAAGGATAATGAGAATCATCTTGAGTGATATCCCGTCAGAGTCAACTCCATTAGATTTGATATTATGGATTATCTTTTAAAAAGTTTCGATGTCAACACATTTATAATCAAATGCACTACTAGTTAATTTCGAGAAATTATTATTTAAATAATGGGCAAAAGTGTATTAGCTGTACTAACTTTATTAAGTAGATTTAGTCCATATTCTTATGGCTTAAGCCTTAAGCAGGTGGCTCTGGAATATTTAATGAAGTAGCATTATGTACACCTAGTTTCCTTAAATTACTCCATAGTTTATTGGAATTACTTAAATTGGCATTAACTGCAGATTCAATGTACGCTTTCTTTTTTCTACGTATTGCTGCCGTTGTAAAATTTCTCAGTTGCTTGTAATATTCATATTTAGCAGTAGTAGTAGTAGTAGTAGTAGTTTTTCTATTCTAGCAAAGCCTGGTCGTGTTTTTTCTGCATAATTTTTATAACAGCAGTAATCTACGGAGTGTACTAGATAATCCAATTGAGAACTGAATTCTGCAAATATAGAGTCTAGGAATATTAATTAATTGTAAAACTCTGTATGTGGATTATATATAACTCCGAAACATATATTTTTATTTGAAATTAGATAATGTATCCATAAGTGCTCTATATTATTGGAATTTACAAAGGAAGAATCTAGAACTTTATAATGAATGCTACTACGTACGTAGAGAGCAACTCCACCCCACATTTGTTTTGTCTTTCTAGACTAATTAAATTGTATTCATCTATATCAAATAAATATTATGGGGAGCTAGAACTTATCCACGTCTCAGTAACAGCAATTATATCAAAATTGAATTCATGAACAAATTCTTTGAAATTTACAAAGCAGAAATTGAGAGATATGACATTTAAATGACTGAATGTAAATGTATTGTGTAAATTGTTGACTTGAGTATTTATAACTAGTGATCTTGTCATAAACAGATTTTGACAAACAGAAAACAAAAAAAAACCAAATATTAATAATTACAAGAATAGAAGTAAATGAAGGTCGCACAAATTTGTTGCGAGAGTTCATTGACCGTAAGCATGTTCTGGCGACAGTAATTAAGAATTTCACGATTAGGAATATGGAATATCATCAGTTGCTAAATTTAGATATATAAAAGAGATTTTGAGGGATATTCAAAAATGATAATATGGCAAATTGAATTAAGCATTTAGATCATCTAAGCTGTTCACGAAAATTTTGTGGTCCTTTCCTTTATCTCGAATATTAACTAAAATACGACCATCAGAATTCCAGACATTCTTAAAAGTAAACTTATCTGTTGCAGCCTTGAGTAGAGATAATCTCCTCTTCGTCAGATCCTCTCTGATAGTGATACCGGAACCTTTCAGTTGCCTTTTTGAAACGAATACTGCATTACGGTTTCTCTAGCTGGTAAATTTAATTGTAATATTTCTGCTTCTATTCTTCTGTGGTTTGCCAACACGGTGGCATCGATCTATATCCTTTAACGATAAGTCCACTTTTAGTTTTTCGCAACAAAAGTTCACTACACTGTTATCTATGTTTTCGTTCCGAGCTTCGAGTAAACCAAAAACAGGTAAATTGTTGCGCGGTGTATATTGTTCTAAATCGTCAACACTTTTTCGAAGACACTGATTTAATTTATTATTTTCTTGTCTCACAATTTGAAGTTCCTTTTCTAATGCGTTTAGTTTATTTTGAAACACTTTTTGCACCATGATCGTCACTGCGTCCACAATGGTGTGTATAAAATCCCCATTAGACCTAAAAGCTAATAAGCAGTCGCTGATGAGTCAATGCCACGCCACCGAATCCCATGCCACCGATATTCCACGCGCCCGATTTTCCACGCCGCCTAAAGTCCACCCGGCCGAAATAGACCCCCACCACTTTTGTCCACAACACCGAATGTAGTTCTGTCTCACTTTATCATGTACCACGTCAGAACGATGACGATAATTGGTGATGTCACGGGTGGCGTCACTTAGTCAGTACAAAATTTATCTCATAGATGGCGCGGTGTACTACAATAAACCAAATAAATAACAAATACGACAATTTACGAATTGTCATTAAAAATAATTAATTAATAATTTCAATTTTATTTTAATTGAGTAAATAAATCTGACATTAAACTGACGAAAATACATAAAAAAAAATAGGTAGGTATCAAAGAAAAAATATATATTTTTTTATTTTCAAAAAAGTTATAAGTTTAACAAGTTGTTTTCATTGCCAATAAATTTGATTTGTAAGTTGCTGTATGAGAATAATTTCGAAGTACCTTCAAATTCCTTAGGGCCGGTTATACTAAGCTTAGTTAAAAAGTTATTCATTATTTAGCATTTTTAATTATCCATTAAGTCAAAATTGTGTTATAGGAAATTAAAATGTAAATTAAAATAACTGACGATTTTGGACAATGAAAATATTTTAAGAGAAATTAAATGTTAATAAAAGTGAGGTTATTCAGTATTTTGACAATATAATTGTGTAAAACTGTCAGTTGTTTAATTGTGTACTTTTTCTTAAATATATTATCATTATTAATACATATGTCATCGTCTTATTTAACTTCTAATTCAGGATTAAAGTTAAACGTAAACTCAAAAACTACATTTAATAAGACAACGAAATAATTCCTATTAAAAATAATGTATGATGAAATTTAATTTAACTTTAGAATATCCTGGGCTGCAAATGGAACCGGCTCTTTTTTTAGAACCCCGAATCGATCGTTCATGTAGAATCAAATCGACTATGTGAACCAGTTCGAACAAATATCTAAATATTTACAGCAAATAATATGTACATTAAGATGGGAAATTTCAGACTCAGCTCTGATTCAGATATGCATTACATTTCGTTATTATGCTACATTTCAAACAATTTTTAGAGATTACTTAAACGACCATAAATCAACCAACATGTACCTAATGTACTTGTATATATAGCAGATCTGCGACAACAGTATATCAATTTTGACAGTTACTTTATTTGTCAGATTTACTTGATTTAGTTGCCAAGTAAAATATAATCATAGATTATTTTCTTTTCTGAGATTGACCCTTAATTATTTTGGTGCAACTTAACTATATTTCATAAAGTTATTATCTAATAGACAATTAGTATTGTTTCGGTGCAACCGGTCCTTAGACCAGTTATTGTTAACTGGTTTCTGTAATTTAATTGTGAAGCATCACGTACCTCTTGTAGTTGCTAATCAAAAATATTATCAAAATTAACATGTGAACTAAAAGGATGCAGTTAGAAGTGAAATATTTTCAAGATAAGTTTATTTTAATAATAAGTACATTCTTTAACAAATAAAGACATATTCTAAATTAATAAACACCTTTTTGCCCAAAATAGGTATGTAAGAGGACCCCTCTGGCTTCAAAACACACTGGAAATTGTTAAGTTTGAAGATATGGTACAGTTTTTGGTATTTAATGAGTTTCAGCTCCTGTTTGAATTGGGCCACATTCTCTTGAAATTTATTGTATTCTTTTCAACTCTATTTGTTACCAAGTTGAAGATGAGCCATGTTTTAGGCTCGAAACGTCATATTATCCTATAAATACATATGCAAATGAATTCCTTAATCCTGCCTATTTCAAATATTTTACTGTTACTTCATTTGTTAAGCACTTCTTTAGTTTACTGAAAGCAACATTAATTTCCATGGAATACTGTCATATATTTCCCAAAGCTGAAAGTAAGAACGATTTCCAGTAATTATCGTAACTGCTCCAATATTATAATATATTATATTATAGGTTACGTGCAAATTATGTATCTTGAACCTGTTGTTTCATTACATTAGTCATAACATCATCTAGCATAGGTTGCACATTTAGAAGATAAGATAAATGTAAATTATGTATCTTGAACCTGTTGTTTCATTACATTAGTCATAATATCATCTAGCATAGGTTGCATATTTAGAAGATAAGAGAAATGTATAAATAGGCTAGTTTAGTGAATAAGCACGCTCTTTGTATCGTAGACTCTGCACAGTCAAGTACTGTGACTCATATGTAACCATATACAAATTATAATAAAGTTATAATATTAATAAAGATTTTAGTATTCTTTTTAAAAACATAAAATCGAATACTCAAAATTTAATTGGCGCAGTCGGTAGGACTAATAGCTTCGAAACACAATAAAAAAAATTGTGTGGTGGATTTTTATCCTTTACCAAGCAAAACCTACAAAAATCTACGAAAACCGGTCGAACAGGACCCATCAGGCCGCAAAGGCACAACGGTCGTCTACAAGATTCACGTACTCCAGAGTGCTGTTCCGAGATCACGTCGACCAATCCACTAGGAAGACTTGCTGTTCCGAAACACGTCACTCATCAGAAGCACTTGCTGTCTCTACTAGACAACACGAAAACTACGAAAAAGAAGCCGCAACGGAAGATGATGTTCACAAGAATCATCATAATCACAATCACGATACAAATGTAAGAATTTCTTTATAAGTTTGTAAAACATTTATATTATAATACACAGGGGTATTTCTAGCTACGACTAGTAATAAAAATACCGAGACCCGGCACAGGTCAATCACACACATAATACAACTTATGTCAGAAAGCGATAGCTCTGAATCAATAGAATCAGACGATTCCTTAACACCGTTACCAACAACTAAATATATCAAAATTAAATTAAAACCTAGTAGATTAAATCGCATAACAATGGCTACCACAACTGTACAAGAAATAGAAATGTATCTCAAAACAATCCCATGTTATAATGGAAATATTAAAACATTAAATAATTTTATAAAACAAGCCACAAAGATTATGGACATTTTTAATACACTAGAACTCACTGCAAATCAGCGAATGTTTGCATTCAGCATGATAAAATTAAAACTCACTGAACAAGCAATAGAAATTACAAGTAATAACGAATTTGCAGAATGGGAAGATTTAAAACTATATCTGACCACAAACTTTGTAGACAAGAGTACATCAGAAACACTGATGATAGAACTCATGGATACGAAATTTTCAAAATCAATAGAACAAACTTTGAAAATAATGCTTGAAAAATTTTCACTTTACAAATCTAAAATACACTTAACTAATTATTCACAAGATCAGAAGAACGCAATAATTCATGAAAACCAAAAATTTATAGTAAAAAGATTTATATCTCTACTACCAAATCATGTTAGAGGATCATTCCTTATTAAAAACCCTACAACTTTGGAACAAATAGAATTAATGATTAAAAATGAATTTAACTTTATTAATACGTATAATCAATCACCTATGTTGAGAAACAATGTAGAAAGACCAAAATTTGGCAATGGGCAACCTCCACAAAAGTTCCCATCACAAACATTCCCATCAACATCATTTAATCCCAAACAACCACCTCAATACCAGAGAACTAACCCAAATTTTGCACCTAGACAAAATATAAAAAATTATTATGAGACGAAACGATTTAACCCAAAACCTATGACACAACAAACACGAATCACACAACCAATGTCTACACAAACAATCAGACAAAATAATAACATAGAAGAAGTAGACTTAGACGAAATAGATTTCGATATGGACCAAGAATTTCATAAACAAATAGACGAAGAGTTAAACAACGAAAGATTAGAGAAAGAAAAACAAAAGAAAATCTATGAAGATTTTTTTTAGATTAAGAGACACAGATAGAAGCGATACAGTAGTAATGTCTTCTATAACAACGAACTTACCAGCATTAAAAATTAATCCATATGTCATACTGTTCGATACAGGCTCTTCAATAAACTTTATACACCCGGATTTAGTAAAACAATTTAAAGTAAAAACATATAACGAAAAATTAACTTTTAAAACAGTAAACGGAAAATCTAATTGCGATAAATATACAATAATAAACATTCATAAAAAACCTTTAAAATGTTATGTTTATAAATTTCATAAAACATATAATATATTACTCGGAATAGAAGCATTTAAAATATTAAATATACAACTAAACTTTAAAGACAATAAAGTAAAATTAGACGATAAAATATATAAATTAGAAGAATCAACAAATTTAAAAGCAGAAACAAATAATATACAAATTAGAAATAGTCACTTAGATAATATAGAAAAAAGAGAGTTAGATAAACTAATAAACACATACACAGATCTGTTTCCAAACGAAAACGAAAACCTAACCTGCACTACCACCATAGAACACAAAATTCACGTAACAAATGAAACGCCGGTATACACAAAAAATTACCGACTTCCACAAATTTACGAAAAAGACATCGAAGAACATGTAAAAAAATTATTAGATAATAAAATAATACAAAAATCATTTTCACCCTGGTCATCCCCTATTTGGATCGTACCAAAAAAATTAGACGCTTCAGGAAAACAAAAAACTAGAATGGTAATAGATTTCAGAAAACTAAATTCAGTAACGAAAGATGATAAATACCCAATACCTAACATTGACACGATATTCGATCACATCGGACCCTCCGAATACTTTACAACCCTAGACCTACATTCAGGATTCCACCAGATAAAAATGAATAAAAATGATAGAGAAAAAACAGCTTTTTCCACAAGTTCTGGGCACTACGAATACATTAGAATGCATTTTGGACTTAAAAACGCACCTGCCACATTTCAACGAATGATTAATGAAGCATTAGGCGAATTAATTAATAAAATCTGTTTAGTATATATGGACGACATTATAATATTTGGCAAAAACTTAGAAGAACATTTAAAAAATATAAGACTAGTATTCGAAAAACTACGTCAAGCAAATTTAAAAATACAAATAGATAAGTCAGAATTTTTACAACAAGAAGTTAAATTTTTAGGATATAAAATTAATCAAACCGGACTAACAACAGATGAAAAGAAAATAGAGACAATAAAAAATTTAAATTTACCAAAAACACAAAAAGAAATAAAACAATTCTTAGGAACTTTAGGATGGTATAGACGATTCATACCTAATTACGCAAACTTGACAAAACCTTTTACACAATGTCTAAGAAAAAATGTTAAAATAGATATAGATGATGAAAATTATAAGAACGCATTTGAACAATGTAAAAACACATTAATAAAATCCCCAATATTACAAAACCCAGACTTTAACAAAGAATTTATATTAACTACAGACGCAAGCGACTTTGCAATAGGCGCTATATTAGCACAAAAAACAGACGATAAAGAATTACCTATATGTTATGCCTCTAAAACTTTAAATAAAGCGGAACAGAATTACAGTACAATAGAAAAAGAACTAAAAGCAATAGTATGGGCAGTTAGAAATTTTAGACCATATATTTACGGACGGAAGTTCACCATAAAAACAGATCATAAACCTTTAATCTGGTTATTCAACATGAAAAACCCGAATCAAAAACTAATTAGATGGAAAATAGAATTGAGTGAATATAAGTTTTAGATAAATTATTTACAAGGTAAAGAGAATGTTGTTGCAGACTTACTATCCAGACAGAAACCCAAATTTAAATTAAATAATTTAATAGGAGACGTATTAGAACAAAATCCCATCGCACACTGTATATCAAAAAACTGCGTAATGTCACGAGGTCTGGCGGAACAAATAAATTTAAAATATGATTGCAAAGACTTTTGCAAAGAACGAAATAATAAAAATATCATTATTCAAAAAATAAATAATAAAATAATATTTCACTTAATTACAAAAATAAATCATTTTGATAAACCATTATTAAAAAATGTGGACAAACCTTTAAAAGAATTAAGAGATTACATGATTATAAATGAACTACCTATAATAAACATCCCAAAATTAGGATGCGGTTTAGACGAATTAGAATGGGAAAAAGTAAGAGAAAAGATAAATAAAATATTTGAAGATACTAATATAGAAATAAACGTTTTCACATTACCCGACGTTAACCATAACGAAACAGAAAACAGTAGCGAACAAAATAATATAGATCAAGAAGAAGATAACCAAACGGTACACAGCGCAAATGAGAATCCCATAGCAGGAATAAAATATTTAGATGAGAGAATTAATATAGCGGATAATCAAATAATAATTTATAAAGTAGACAGGGATACTGAAATAAAAATAGAAAAATATTTTGTCAATAAAAAAAAAGACTTATTTGTAAATTTAATAAAGTAACTTTTAAACAAGATGTTATAGATTTTATAAAAACTTATCTAACCCCAAAAATTAGATATTTAGCCTTATTTCAAAAAGATTTAGATAAAGAAGTTTCAAAAATATTACAAGAAAATTTCCAACCAAATTCTATAAATATCATAGCGTGTACAAAATTAGTAAACAACGTAGAAAATAACGAGGAACAATTAGAAATTATACATGACTTTCACACAGGCCTTACAAATCATAGAGGAATTTTAGCCACCATAAGAGAATTAAAAGAAAAATATTATTGGCCAAACATGAATAAAGACATTCAAGAATATATAAACAACTGTGAAACGTGCCGATGTAATAAATATGAAAGAAAACCTATAAAAATAACCGACAATCTTACAATAACACCAAGCACACCATTTGAAATGATAAACATAGACTTGTTATCACTAAATAAAGAACCTTACTTGACGATATTAGATCAGTTCTCCAAGCACGCACAGATTATCAAGGTCGAAAATAAGAGCGCAAAACAAATAACAGATAGATTAAGAATATACTTTGAAACATACAAAATACCTAAGGAAATAATAATGGACAATGGTACAGAATTTAATAACACATTAATGAAAGATCTCTTAAGTAAAAAGAAAATTAAATTACATATAACTTGTGTTAATAACCCTAAAAGTAATGCAGTGGAAAGACTTCACTCAACATTAATAGAACAATTGAAAATATTACACTCAAGACCAGACACTAAAAACATAGCAATGTCAGAAAAAATACGAATGGCTACATTAGCGTATAATAATACAAAACATAGTACAACACAACTCAGTCCAGTTGAAATACTTTACGGAATATCAAATGAAAACATTTTTATAAAAACAGACCAATCCAAATTAAGAGAAAATTATGAAGAACAACAAAGGAAAATTAAGCATATTATTAAAGATAGAATAGAAAGAGAAAAATTAAAACGAAATACAGAAAATGACAATCCTTTAGAATTAACAGATAAAGTATATGTTAAACAGAATCCTAGAATTATTCATAAAATAAAGAAACCAATATACAGAAAATATTCAGTTAAAAATTATAACCCTTTATTAGGAAAAATTAAAATATTAGATAAAAAGAACAGAAGTAAAAATATAAAAATAAATCAACTAAAAATGAAATAAAAATTTCAGATGTCAAGGACAAATTCAAGATATCTCGAACAATAATGGATTCCACCTTGCCGAATTAGGTGAATGCAAAATCAAGACTGGTGAACAACTAATATACTATAACTACAACATAAATCCCATCTATGAAGAATTCCTAAAATTAAGAACAAATAGAGATAATTTATTAAAGAATATAAAACCCTATAATGAAACATTCCAAACATACATTAATATTTTAAATTATAATTATTTAGACTTAAATAATCAAATTCAAAAACTATTTAATAAAAGACAAAAACGAGGACTTATAAACGGATTAGGCTCCATTGTTAAATCAATAACAGGAAATTTAGATTCTACGGATAGTCAAAGATATGAAGAAATGTTTAATAAATTAAAAACAAATCAGGAAATACTACAAGGACAGAATGATGAAGTCATTAAACATAATAAAGATATGACAAATAAATTTAATACACAACTAGAAAATGTTAGACACAATGAAAAAGAATTAACACATCAAATTGAGAACATAATTCAGGCTTTAAAAGGAAATTTAGATTGGAAATTACAAATAGATATGGAAAGTAAATTTCAGAAATTAATATTAATAATAATGAATTTAAATGAATTAACAAAACAAATAGAAACAAGTTTAACCTTTTGCTCATTACACAAACTAGACGTTAGTATAATATCTTATGAAAATTTAAAACAAACTACACAAAATAACGACATTTGGAATTTAAACGAACTAATAGAAACCCATTGTAAATACTATAACGGAGAAATATACTTTATAATATCAATACCAACCTTCTCCCAAGAATCCTTCAAATTAAACCAGTTTACCCCATTACCAATGATTCAGAATGATAGATTCATAATAATGAGTGAACCTCAACAATTATATTTCACACAAGATAAGACTTATAAAATAAGCGAATGTAGTTATATTAAGAATAAATACTTGTGTATTACACAATTTATAGAAATAAGTAAATGTATGGGAAATATACTAGATAAGCAGAAGGATGATGATTGCAAATACCATAATATTGAGAAAAAGAATACTTTTGAATTAATTCAAAATACAAATGAACTAATTATGATTAGTCCAAATAAGCAAGAAATTCAAATGAACTGTAACGAAATAAAAATAAAAAGAAATATTCAAGGAATCTATAAGATAAAAATTAACCAAAAATGTCAAATAAATAATTTCACATTTAAAAGAATTCTACAAAAATATAAAGAAATTGAATTTAAAACATTTGAGAAGGAATTAATAAGTTCAAAATTTAATGATACTAAATTACAGAATATCTCCGATATTATATTAAATGAACCGAAAATTATAAAAATAAAAGAAATCAAAATTGAAAATAGCAGTCATCACTCTTATATAATATATGTTATAATATTTATATTAATAAGTTGTTATATTTTAAGAAAATATGTATTACCTAAAATAAAATTATATAGAAATGAAAGAAAATTAAGAAAGGTAAAAACAGTAAGAAAAAAGCTAAGTGAACTAGCTATGCAAGAACAAATATAATGAAGAAACTAAAAGGGGAGGAATTATGTATCTTGAACCTGTTGTTACATTACATTAGGCATAACATCATCTAGCATAGGTTGCACATTTAGAAGATAAGATAAATGTAAATTATGTATCTTAAACCTGTTGTTTCATTACATTAGTCATAATATCATCTAGCATAGGTTGCATATTTAGAAGATAAGAGAAATGTATAAATAGGCTAGTTTAGTGAATAAGCACGCTCTTTGTATCGTAGACTCTGCACAGTCAAGTACTGTGACTCATATGTAACCATATACAAATTATAATAAAGTTATAATATTAATAAAGATTTTAGTATTCTTTTTAAAAACATAAAATCGAATACTCAAAATTTAATTTGCAGTTAAGTGATGAGGGCAACCCTAGTACAACGTCAAATTTTTGACGTTTGATGTTTGCTTTTTTCTGATGTATTATCGTACATATATTTTGCTTGTGTTATTTGTTAGACTTCCTTGGTTGTTATAAACAATTTTAGTTGCAGATTACTACAAAAAGTTAAAAATGTACATTATTTTCAACAACTGAAAAGAGCGCTCAAAATAGCTTTCATTGAAGATGGCGCTTCGATCGGATGCTATAATTTTATTTTGCACTGATCAGTAACAAAAAATGTTTATAATAATTAAGACGGACAAACAAATAAAAGAAGCACAAGAAATAAAACATAATACATCAGAAAAAATAAAATATCAAATTTTGACGTTACACACTAAACACCTGTTCACGCTGTTGTCATTTTCTGTGAAACTTGTCTTCGTAGCGGAATCAGATAAACTAATTAATTGTCACGATTAACGTTTATAACTTAAATTTCCTAGATTAATCTCTAGATTAACAACTAGTTTCATTCTCACGATTAGCGTTTAGAACTAAATTCCCTAACTTTGACAGATAAGTTTCTAGAATCTTCATTGTCACAAAATTAGCCATAAATGTCAAAATTGCGATGAGTTAGAACAACCATAGGATTAAGGTGATTTGTTTGACATTTCAAAATTCATAACCTCAAAAAATAAATATCAGATGACAACAATTTTATAATTGTTGTATTTCTATTTATGATTTCATTTGTTTTCTTTATATGTGTATTTTCATTTTTAGTCCAAAATAAATTAATAAGGAGATCCAAATCGAGTATCCAAGATGTTTACTCAAATTTAAAATAAAGAATAACTACTTTCTATAATATCTATATCACATATTCGTACAAAAAATAAATAATAGTTAAAATTTCTTTTTAACAGTCTTACTTATAAAAGATACTCGGTGAATTAGTTGTTTAATGCTAATAAATGATATTTAAAACATTTCCGAAAATAAATTGAGAAAAAGAAAACAGCTGCGTATTAATATATGTTTTTGATATTTTACTCTGAACTACGGATTCTTGTTACTGTTGTAATGAGGCTTAATTAAAGGAGTCATTCATCTCGGTTATAAATATATTCAATTATCACTCTGTACTACAACTTTTCTCATTACTGACTATATACTTATTCATAGCTTGTGTTATAATTAAGTATACGTACACTACAAACAATGCCTTTTAAATTTTCTGCCGGTCAAGTATTATTTCCATATTATCCTAATAACATAAATGTTTCTAATCTAAAAAGAATCACAATGAACACTCATAAGAAGAAAAATTTAGAGTTGCCGTGTCATACTGCTTGGACTCAGGGCTCAAGTAGGATTCAACTTCACTTACTGCCATCATTCAATGGATATTTATTTCTTCAGAGTGTATTAGAATGTCTTAGTCATAATTATTACGGGATCAAACAGCTTTATATATAAAGTAATAATATGGACTTTGGACGAATATTTATTATACTATTCTATTAAACCAATGTACTGGAATTTTGGGACTGATTTTTCTTGATTTAGTGGACTGCCTACTGACATTTGTATTTATGTTTGATAATTATTTTGATGTTGACAGTTTTGGAGATTAGCAGGTTTTTGTTTAACAATAATATTGAAATCTTAAAATATGGTAGTTAATAATCCTTGATAGTTCAGTCATTATTATGATAAGTTCATCAAAAAATATTTGAGCACAATTAGACTAAAAGTTAAACAGGAAAATTGATTAAATTTTAAATATGTAAGACGTTAGTCATGGCAATAATTATCATGGCAAGATTTACATTATATGTATCAATATAAACGTCATGTAGTGCCAGTCTGTTATTATAGTATTTATTTCAATATGGTTTATTATAATTTAATTAAAAAACATTAAATAGTATGTTCATTCATTTATGAAAAATCCTCCAACTTTTGTTGTAAACCGCATGGCGTATTGCGAATAGTATGCATTTCGGTTGATTTAAATCAAATAAATTGTAATATAAAATCTATCAGAAATTTTATTAATTTGTTGGCTTTATAGATAGCTTAAGGAACTTATAACATAAAGATATGCCACATGTTTGAGGTCGAATCAAGTTTGAAAAAATCTATTCAACTAAAAACTAAGCTACCAGACAATGATTCGTTTTAAACTTGCAATACTTATGAAATTGTTGTATTATACCTAAATATTTGAAAATGTGACAAAATTTTACGTTTTAAGTATTTTTATTTTGTTTAATACAATGTAAGGAATTTGTAGAGGTTTGTAGATCGCAAGATAAGAAAACGAAGAGTTTTTAATCACAAACGAAACTATTTATTTCAATCAAATATTACATTGACATTACGAGACTAACAAAGGAATTGAAAAAAACTAAAAAAAATAACAAAAGGTGGGTGCGTCCACTTACTTAGGGTAAATTTGTGAGTTATTTTAACAGAATTCAATATTTAGAGATAAATCTGCTAGGAACTTTGTCTATGAACTCGTTCAACATTCTGTATTGATGTAAAAATTACAATAAATTAATCATAGATCGTTGAAAATAGAGATTCAATAACACCGTCCAACACGATTTTTGTGATTCGGTACTCTTTACCAAAAACCGGTTCAGATGAACCTAAAATGAAGGAAAATCAATGTCAAAGCGATACTGATTTGTTTTTACGACCTGGAAATCAATTTTATGGAATTTTAGACTTTATTTGTATGTTTTACGCTATGGTTGCTTTGGATGACCAATAATAGTTGTAAAAGTTCAGCATGATCCCCTCGTACGATTAGAAGACACTACAGATCCCAGCTGAAAGAAAATGGCTTTATTATAAAGCTAGAGCGTTATAAAAATATGATTTTTTTATGATTTTACCAGTATTTTGCGATAAAAATTGCTTTTATCAAATCAGTATCACTTTGACGTTGATTTTCCTTCATTTTGAACAGTGTTTTTGTAAAGAGAACCGAGTCACAAAAAAAATTCACAATTTGTTATATTGTGTAATATGTTGGTATAAAATTTGTCTCTCCTTATATGAGGTAAGACAGAGTCAGTCTTTTATTTATGAACACATTTTAAGACAATATTTTCATGTAAGTAAATAAATATTTTATGCTAAATAATAAGTATATATTTAATTGTTAAAACAATTGAAATATACATGCTATAAAATTTTGATCTCGTAGACAAAGAATAATATACAAGTTGTGCGAATATATTGTAGATTGGGCTCGTCTTACAAAGTTCTTTCTTCAACTGTCAAATATTTGGATCTCAAGTACAGAGAAAAGTATTGTAGTAAATCTTCAATTCTGCATTATTTGATGTCATAATAAAGTAATTGGATTCTTTTGTATATATAATTGTTTTGTTATCTACAATCAAAATATAAAATTATTTAAGAAATACTGGTACAAAATTAATTTTCCTGACTCCATTACTTATTATTTCGTTAAAAAAATGATTTTCTTCATTACAATCTTATATAACTGATTTCTGACAGCTAGCTTTTTTTTCTGGGAATATTATTTAGTAAAATTTCTTCATTACTCTTCAGTCATTATTTTATATATCAAGATATTTTTTATGAATATAGGAAACCTAAAAATTTCATTTTTTTTCAGGATTGTTTAGTAAGTAAAAGACAATGTTGGGTTTACAAGTATTTATATATTTTTCATTAAAATATACAATTAGTTTATCTGATTTTTATGATTCCGCTACGAAGACAAGTTTCACAGAAAATGAATGGATAATTAAAAATGCTAAATAATGAATCATTTTTTAACTAAGCTTAAGAATGTGAAATTTCTACAAAACAAACAAATTTGAATTGATATGCAGCAGGTCAAGATATCAAAATTTCGAGTCTGAATTTCTCAAAAATGCCGAGTACGATTTTGTTAAAAAAAATCTGTATATTTAAGAACATAGTTTCCTATAACACATAATTTTTGTAGCCAATTTGAATGTGTAACTTTTGAAAAAAAAAAAATATTCGAAAAAGGATTTTTCGCATGTTTATTTTTTTTTCTCAAAAGTTACAAATTCAAATTGGATAAAAATTGTATATGTTATAGAGGACCATATTCTTAAATATACAAAAAAATTTAAAGAAAATTGTACTCGGCATTTTGGAGAAGTTCAAGTCCATTTTTGAACCGTTTTCTATCAATTAATTGTACATAAATTTAATAATATGTATATTATTACTACACCTTGAAGTATTGGCTTTAAAATTATGTACAATTCATCGTAAGTTTCATTCATAAAAACAAAGATATCTTATTTGAAAGATTTAATTAAGCGGATGCTTCACCGTAACAAATTAAGTAACAAGAAAATATTTTAAATAGGCATAATTAAGGAACCATTTGCATATGTATTTATAGGATAATAAGACGTTTCGAGCCTAAAACATGGTCCAGCTTCAACTAGGTAACAGAGTTGAAAAGAATACAATAAATTTCAAGAATATTTGGCCCAATTTAAACAGGAACTGAAACTTTAAATGCCAAAAACGGTACCATATCTTCAAACAACAATTTCCAGTGTGTTTTGTAGCCAGAGGGGTCCTATTACATACCTATTTTTGGCAAAAAAGTGTTTATTAATTTAGAATATGTTTTTATTTGTTATAGAATGTATTTATTATTAAAATAAACTTATCTTGAAAATATTTCACTTCTAACTGCATCCTTTTGGTTCACATGTTAATTTTGATAATATTTTTCATTAGCAACTACAATGCAATTACAGAAACCAGTTAACAATTGCTGGTCTAAGGACCGGTTACATCGAAACAATACTAATTGTCTATTAGATAATAACTTTATGGGGTAGGTGGCTCAGTGGTATCGAGTCGGCCTGTGGTTCTTGAGAACCTTGGTTCGATCCCCACAGCCGACAAACAATTTTCACCAATTTTAAAAAATCTACCCCTGTGGCTCCTTCTCCACTAATATCTTTGGAGGCCGTGATTTGACGGCTGGTAACCGCACTTCACGCGAAAAAATATATCACTTACCGAGATCTGCTTAGGCAGAGTGCCACACCCAGTGATGGGTAAAAGGCGTGATGATATATTTATTTATTTTTATTTAAATAAAGTTAAGTTGTACCAAAATAATTAAGGGTCAATCTTATAAAAGAAAATAATCTATGATTATATTTTACTTGGCAACTACATTAATTTTATTGGAGATACATTAAGTAATCAAGTAAGGCCCGGTATTTCAGTACGAGATTAAAATCTTGGTTACATGATCTCGTTTAATTTTTAACCGACATTTTAATCCGGCATTCGTATTTCAGTATCTAAATCCAGGTTAACTTAACCGAGATTTGTTAACCGAGAATTTTGTTGTGTTGGTAGTAGATTTTCAAGTGACATTCATGTTGAGCATGCGCAGAAGCGATTTGTCTAATGTCAGTAATGTCAGCTGTTAAAATAAAATCACATACAAGTTATAGTTTTTGTCTAAACTTTCAATGGATAGTGACATGCTGACTTCAAGCGAATCTTCGTCTGATGCTTTGAATTTTCATAATAATAATATCAGAACTCATGTTGAACTTATTAATTATTTTCATACTTTATTGCAAAATTAGTATTAGGTACATACTATGTATATACAATTCGTAGTTAATTTCTTCAATTTCTGCATTCTGTACGAAACTGCAGCTTGCTTTTTCCACTGTAACTGTTATTGTTTACATTAAAAAACAAAATTATATACAAAATTTATATTTTAGATTGTACCTTGTTCACTAAAATCACCATCGCATTCAGAGGGCATTCCGGTTAATCTTTCCCCCAAAATATCTATAATGATAGCCTGTGTTGGTGTTTCTATCGGATTTTCTTTTGGGCCACCACCAGTTCGTTGACAATTTTGCTTATCTACGGCGTGGTTTCGTATAGCTGCTTTCTTCATATTTGCCCATTTCTCTTTTAACATTTTGTCGGTTCGTGGCACACGACCAGAAAGTGCATTGTATTTTTTGGTGATTTCTACCCAAGCCGCAGATTTTTGTTTGTGGTTTACAACCCCCGATCGCTTACATTCGATGATATCTCGCTTCTCACTTGCTATTTCCACTAATAAATTTATTTCATCCTCTGTATAATTCTTAGAACGTAAATTTTCCATTGTTATATGTTGCTAATAACAAACGTCAAAATTATAAAATTCACGTAACCAAACTTTCAAAACATATTTCTGCGCATGACTATGACTTAACTATAAAATTTTTGGTTAACCTACCTTCACGTGTCGGTTTAACTTTTCGGTTACATTAAACTCGTTTAACAGCTAACTGGAAACTGAAATACATCTAACCAATAAGAAAAATAGTTAACTAAATTTTTTTGGTTTAACCTTGTACTGAAATACCGGGCCTTAGTCTGACAATGATAGTAACTGTCAAAATTTATATACTGTTGTCACAGGCCTGCTATATATACAAGTACATTAGGAATACTTCTACATATTGGTTGATTTATGGTCGTTTAAATAATCTCGCAAAATTTTTTGAAAGATTCAGAGCTAAAACTGACATTTTCAATTTACATACTCATTTGCTGTAAACATTTAGTTAATATCTGTTTGAACCGGTTCACATGGTCGGTTTGATACTACATGATCGTTCGGTTCCAGGTTCAAGAAAAAGAGCCGGTTCGAATTGGAAAATTGGATATTCTAAAATTAAATTCAATTTCATTATATATATTTTTTTCATACGAATTATTTCGTTGTCTTATTAAACGTAGTTTTTGGGTATATTTATTACGTTTAACTTTAATCCTGAATTGGAGTCTAATGAAAACGATGACATATTATATATTAATAATAATAATATAATTAAGACAAAGTACACAATTAAACAATTATAATATGTCAAACTACTGAATAATCTTTATTTAAATAATATCATTGTCCAAAATAGTCAATTATTTTAATTAAATTTGCTATAACACAATTCTGACTTAATGCTAAATAATGAATAACTTAGGGCCAGTTGGCCCTAAGGAATTTAAAGGTACTTCGAAATTATTCTCATATAGCGGTTTACAAATCAAACTTATTATCAACGAATACAACTTGTTGAAATTATAACCTTTTTGAAAATAAAAAAATATATATTTTTTTCTTTGATACCTACCTATTTCAATTGATGCATTTCCGTCAGTTTAATGTCAAATTTACATGCTCAATTAAAATAAAACTGAAATCATCAGTTAAATTAGTATTAACTAATTCATAAATTGTCATATTTGTTATTTATTTGGTTTATTGTAGTACACCGCGCCATCTATGAGATAAATTTTGTACTGACTAAGTGACGCCACCCGTGACATCACCAAAAATCGTCATCGTTCTGACGTAGTACATGATAAAGTGAGACAGAACTACATTCGGTGTTGTGGACAAAAGTGGTGGGAGACTATTTCGGCCGGGTGGACTTTAGGCGGCGTGGAAAATCGGGCGCGTGGAATATCGGTGGCATGGGATTCGGTGGCGTGGGATGCTTCGTCGCTGATCATCTGTTTGATGGTATCTTTGTCGTCGCGTGTCAGCATCTTAGTAGACGACATCACTAATATATTCACTTAAAAATTTGGAATATATTTTAAGGATTTTGTCAAAAATATAAGTTTTCGCCAGAGCACACTTAAGGCAAGTCTAGCTCAGTCAGCAGTTCATGCTCATATAAGCAACAAAGATTCATACATTCATATAATTCTAAATGAAAAAATAAACAGCATTACATGTAATATTTTATAATTGGATTCGTACTAGTACACGTAATTATTTTGCATATTGATTTCAGACTGATTTTACGAGAATAAAAATATAATATTAGTTTGATAGACGTCAAAAGTTTCGAAAGGATGTTATGATCTCCAGGAGATCAATAAATATAAACATTAATATGAAATGAAAATGTAATATTTACTTCTGTTACATTATTTTTGTATTTTTGTTTCTCGATTTTCAAAATAGTTGATAAACTCTGTTACTTTCTACATGATTTTACGTTAAATAAGACAACTTTCACGATCAATATGAAAAAAATATATTTTGAGAATTCCTCGAGATAAAATCTGTTCGCGGTCCTTGGCAACAAAAGAATTGTCAACTTCTTTTACATCACATTTCCAGAGTTACGTAATCAAGTTTTTCATTATTGTAATAATCCATTAAAATCAGAGCATTTATATTAAACATAAGAATTAGGTAGAATGACATATGTTGTTCTCAGTGGTATCAAGTCGGACTATGGATTTGAGAACCCGAGTTCGAATCCCATAGACAACAAACAATTTTCACAACATTAAAATTACCCGTGTGGCTCTCTCTCTATTATCACCTTTTGGGAGGGCGTGATTTGACGGCTGGTAATCTAATTGATGCAATATTTATGGAGACTTGAAATTAATGTTATACTTTACCATTCAATTTGCATTTTTTTACGTTTAATCATTTAAAAACGTTATATGAGCGTATTTATGTAGATATGGACATGTGTTGCATATGGAGTGGCTAATTATTATGTAAATACAAAAGAAATTTGTATAATGCTACAAATTCAATGGATGAGACTCACCAGGCCATTGACTGCGTCGTTAAAGGTCCAGTTCATCGGCTCGGCGCCGCGGCAGCCCAGCGTCAAGTCCGAGGCCGCGTCCACCGTCACCTCGGAGCGCTGCGGGTAAATCAACGCCACGCTCGCAAACTGCTGCGTCACCGAACCTGGAATATAGACGTACATTGTTAACATCTTGATTAGATTAATCATGAATAACGTATGCCATGCTGAAGAGCCGGCCGATACTCGTGCTTTACATTTTAAACATAAAAGTTACCTAAGCTCTACTTTTTTAGTTTATAGTTTATACCTCTCTAACGATAAAACATATAGGTATGATTAGCTTATTCATTGTGATTAGGGAATGCGATACCGGGATCCCGGTCATAATTTGTCCGGTATTAAAACCGATGTTTAGCATAAAAATACCGGTTTATCGGTATATTTTCAATTGAAGTATAAGATACAATTTAGCGCAATGTTATTATTATTTATTACTTTAACGTTTAATTCTTTTTAAAATTATGTTATTGTCGATTTGGCAAGCTTGTTGCGGTAAATCCCAAATAATGGAACAGTGGAACGTTGCGTATTTGTCAAGTATTAGCTTGCCGATTGCCAATTAATATAAGATTATTTACAAACAGTAGCACCAACAAGTGTGAAATCAGAAACGGCATTTTCGGTCGCATCTCAAATATACACAAGAATAAGATCCAGATTAAATGACGACACACACGATCATATTTGTTTACTAAAATCTTATTTTAATTCCATTGAAGCAAAAAAATTAAGTTTATGTAGTTTATTTTACATATATTAGTGGAGGAGGAGCCACTAATATCTTTGGAGGCCGTGATTTGACGGCTGGTACCTGCACTTCACGCGAAAAAATATATCACTTACCGAGATCTGCTTAGGCAGAGTGCCACACCCAGTGATGGGTAAAAGGCGTGATGATATATTTATTTATTTATTTATATTTTACATATATACCTATCTTTATTTTTTTATGTTTAATTTTATTTATATTTTATAATTATTAAAATAAAATGATTATTTTTTATTAAACTTAACATTCCCTTAATCTATATAGCACACGCACACACCACACCCTACTGTAAATAAATGTTAAATAGGTTAAATTTTTAAAAATATATCAATACCGGTATTAATACCGGTATCCCGATTCTCAAAACGAAAATACCGAGATACCGGTACTGAAATTTTTCACCGATATTGCATTCCCTAATTGTGATCTGATATAGCTGCTAAAAATTAAGAAATACAAATTAATTAATACATTTGTACTTCACACTGAATGTTAACAGCTACAATTGTTTACAATATTTTTTACAGTACCTACTTATACTGTAACACATAGTTTTCATAAACAAATTACCCGTTCTTATTAAATTTATAATATATTTATAGGACTATAGCTGACAGTGGCGTACCTACTGTTTGTGCCGCCAGTGTGCGAGAATAATTTTGCAACCCACCCCTGCACTCTTATTTAATAACTGGAATGTGTCTGAAATATTTTCTAATAGGGTAAGAAGGCTTCAGGAATCCTCTAATGTAAAGATACCGTAAGCGTCAGTCTGGTAATTGATCTATCAATAGGATCGAAACTAATTGGCTCCAAAAACCTACAGCCTCGGGTAAAAACACAAATTTTCACTCAGAGCCTAAATTACAATGAATGTCACAACCATAACTTACACATATAAAACGCATGCTAGAAAAGAATAGCTACCCTCGTCACTTCTTGAAAGAACCTATCAACAGCAGGAACCACGTGCTTAACAGCAGTGCTACATATGAAACCTCTACATCTAACGAGGTCACAGATTCGGCTACATCCAAAGTTGTTGCCGTAATCCTTACCACAAACAACTGACAGGAGATATCTCTAAAAACCTAAAAGACAGTAACATCAGGATTTTCAGCAACACTAATAATACCACCATTCACCTGTACACTAAACTCATAGATTCTACAGAACCATTTGAAAGGAAAAATGTTATCTACCAGATTGAATGTGGTGCATGTAATAAAAATTACCCAAACATTGAAGAAGAGAATCTACCAACATAACTACCATTGTAAGCTACTGGACTCACACCACAGCGCCCTCACCAAAAACCACTAAGAGCTACAGCATGCATTTAAGTTCAAAGAAGCCAAAATCATTAACACTGTCTCCAACAAACAACAGCAACTAATCCAGGAGATTACACATCAACCTGAGAAAAAACGACACCATTAATTACCAGACTGACGCTTACGGTATCGTAAAACATGCAAAAAAATTTTAAATAATTTTTAATCCATTTTTATATTTTATTCTTTCTGACATTTATATTCCTACGTTTTAGAGATATCTCTTATTTGTTTACTTTACTACTTAGTTACTTTTGTTCAAACTAGCTACATTACTGTTTTCTCTCCCGCCATTTAACTTTTGATTTACTTAGTCGTAGTAAAAAATTATACAATATTATTATCAATGTATGTATACCACTAACACTTTTGTTATTTTAATTCTCATACTCATTATTTACAGCATCTCCATGTATTTATTCCAACGCGTCATTGCTTCCTGATACGGAGTTACTAACCTCAAAATAATAACTAATGCTACCTCAGAATTTATTATTACTCATGTTTAAGATAATATTGTTATTACTTTTTATTGAATTTTACTTATATGTATGATACTTTTAGCTGAAAATTACTTGTGTTTTTAAGTAGAAACGTCCGACATTTACATAGAATATACTTTCAACATTTCTGAAGCCTTCTTACCCTATTCTTAATTACATAGGATCCCAAAACTATTTACGCTACTGAAGTATTTTTACCTTAAATAAAACACAGATACAGAAAATGTAAAAATACGATATAAATTTTTTTTATTAAAGTCACAAATAAATACATTAATACATACAATAATTATTGATGTTAACATACAATAACAAAGTAAGAAGAAAATAAAGTACATATACTATTATACAATAGTTATTTACGATATAAGTATCGTAATGTAGTATATTACGAAACTAGTTGGGAAAATTGTCCAGGCGGCGGAGTTGGACAACCCATTAAGTTTCGTAATAATACATTACGATACGAATATCGTACAACGTTTTATCTACTGTCGTGAATTTTATTCAAAAATATAATAAAAATAAATATGTTGACGTTTCAAAAATAAAAATATTAATGAAATTACAAAGAAAAAAGCTAAGTTGCCATGAATTCTGATTCTTATGTTTGAATTGTTTATTGTTCTGTCAGTTTTTTGTTTACGAAAATGAGCAAAAATGAGTCGAAGTGATAGTGAAAGTATTTCGTCTGATGTGGAAATTCTTGCGTATGGAGCACTTTCCACTATAATACCTGCGAAATCTTAACAAAAGTACAACCAGGAATATGTGAGATTTGAAGAATGGTGCAATACGAAGAAAGTAAAAAATGCAATTTCTGAAAAAAAATTGCTTGCCTATTTTGCGGTTAAGGCGGAAAAGAATAAGCTGTAAAAAATGTATAATTAATGTTTACAATAAATAACTAAATTCCTTTTGTCCATTTTCACTTTACCGCACTAGTGCGTCCATTTCAGGGGAAATATAGAATGTGATGTTTTTAATTCCTTCGTATAATTCTTCAGCTATAAGATCTTTTTAATTTTTAGATGGATCATGTAACATATTCTCTAGAGATTTACATTTTATAAACCTATTCGTTATATCTATTTTAGGGAATTTATTTAAATTGTTGAGAAAATCTAAAACTGTGTGATGATTTATTATTTGTTCGACCTTTTCTGATAATACAATGTCAAAAAATAAAAATTAATTTTAAATATCCTCATCCTTACTCTCATAGTCAAATAATCGTTTTTTGTTTTTATTTCTGGGTTTAACATATTATTTCTATTATTCATCGGTAGATATGAAGGGTCGAAATCGAAATCCTCGGCAATATTTGTTGCCTCTCCTAAAACATCGTTAAAGCCTTTATCTGATCTAATTTTATATAAATATGTTTTGGTTTGTTCTAACATTAAAATAACATTTGGTAATGTAGCATTCGATTTCTGCATAGTTTTGCTTACGATGTTTATTCCTTTAATACATTATACCATATTATAATGGAACTAATGAACTTAAAAGACTTAATTTTTTTAAATAATAAATTTGCCATATTTTTCTTACAGAATCTCTTGTATTATCAGAATAAAGAATAAGTAAAGGGTCATATATTGTTTCTAGATTGTGCCTATGAACTCTTGACGCATCTATTCAGCCTGAACACCTAGGATATGAAAGATGTTTTAATGTTAAAGTAGTGATTTCTTCTTTTAAGACTTACCAACGTTTAGTCGATGCGAAGAAGAAAAGGTAAAGCTCTTGTATAAAAAGCTCGTTATTTATCAAGACGCTTTTTCAGCATCATTTACAAATAAAGTTAAACTGTTCTCAATGCATATAAAAGCTTTAGGGTTTATGTCAAGTTTTTTTTTTGCTACTTTTCATATTCGCATCATTATCATAACCTCCATATCTATATGATTATTGAATATATTTCATGATCATTGAATATATTTATTACGTGTACAAGTGTATTGAGCATCCAAATATTTTTTTCTAAACAACTGTGGTTTATTGTTACACTTAATTACACTGTGTAATACTAACCTGTTCATAATAACACGGCGCGTGACTTTGTCATATTTAAATCAAGTGAGTCTTGCTCTATTTAACACAAATATCGACTATTTGCAAATAAAACTTTTTGTTAAAATTTGCGTATTCAATTCTGCTTAATTTAAGTTACTCTGTGTTATTATAGGCCTACAGTTACAACAATTATTAATTTCAGCTTACTTACTACCAGTTTAAAAAATGTAATTTTGAGCTACTTTACAACATATTACTCGATGTAGATTGGTCACCTGTAACAAATTCTAGCGAAATCAATGTTGCTGTGAATAATTTCTATGATATTTTACATAATAAATTAGACATTTGCACTCCAAAAGTCTGGCGAGGTCGTAATTCTAAACAATATCCTCAGTGGTATAACGCTGCTTTAATTAATCTCATTTAAACGAAAGAGCACTACAGGAAACTTTATAGAAATTTCAATTTAAACTGTTACTTACAAAAATTTAAAGAATATAGAAGTAAAGCTAAATTACTCTCGAAGAAACTTTATTCAGAACATATAACTCAAGTCGAAAACGACTTATCAGCCAATCCTAATAATTTCTGGTTGTTTGTAAACAGCAAACGAAATATAAATTCAGTGCCATTATCAGTCAAAGATGGTGACTGGTTTTTTTTGTTATTTGTAAACGACATAGTCAATGTAGTCCAACATTCAAAATGTTTACTGTTTGCCGACGATTTCAAAATCTTTATGCGAATCTCAGATACTGGCGATAGTCTTAAGCTGCGATCTAAATACATCAATGGTCTATTAATAATGAGTTATATTTCAACATCAACAAATGTCAAGTCATGAGCATCGCTAAGAAATTTGCTATAATATTATTTGAATACGGAATGAACAATCTTGATTTAAAAAGAGTTACAGTAGTCACGGATTTGGGAAATTATTTTAATTCCAAATTTTTATTCAACATCCACGTCAATACAATAATAACCGAATCATCTAAAAATATTGCAAGGAAAACAAAATACACAATTTATTAATTTTGAATACACTGGCCACATTCAAGGAATTATTTTCCTGTTACATAATCTTTTGTTATAATATATGATAATCTCCTGTTATCTGAACCGCTTGCCTTCTCCACTAGTTCTTCTATTTCAAGGTTTCTTTGTCTGTATTGTGCTCTAGAAACCTATTTCTATTATCAGACAACTGTAAAAAAATAACGCCTAACATAATGTGTTAACATACTTTTTGTAATGTAAGAGTAACATAATTATTACAGTGTTGAAATATGGAAAATAAGTCTATGTACACCAAATACTTAATGATTATAAATATACAGGGTGTAGAATTGAAATGTGGCGTATAGGGATTTCAATGTTATTTTTAAAATATTGCTGTATCTCTTTACCTATTCACTTTAGAGCAAAAGCGTAAATACAAAAATTGATCAGAAATTAAAAACGCTTCCTATAAAGTAATTTCATTACATAAATGTGAATAGTTCACGAGATATTAATTAAAAAAAATTCAAAATTTATTCTAATTTTTTTGTAGATTGCGTTGGAAAATTAAACAAATGAACTGAATATTTGACATATTGTAAAAGAGTTTGACATTTGTTTGTTACAGTGTTGTAATATTTGTTGAACAAGTTTTTGAAGAATATTGTAAGGAATGTTCAACAAAAAACATTGGCTGGTACCACGAGCTCTTTACTAAAACACGGTTTTTGGGTGTTTTAGTTAAAACCATGACGACATCTTAAAACACTCTTAAAATAATGTTTACCACGAGCGTTGTTTTAAGGCTGTTTTAGCTAGTACCGTGTAAACAAGAAAATATATATGACAACGTTGTAAAAGACGCAATACGCATGCGCGTTTCGTTCATATTTTTGACAGTAGCAATTTGACAGTTTAAACATTTCTACAATTCAACATTAAAAATTCTTTTATAGAAATAAAATGTAAGTATTCATGAAGAATATATATTAATTTTTATATTTTGCATATGAGCATATACACTTATATGTTATTATTCTACTTTAGAAAGAGAATGGCAGCTAAAAAAATGAGAACAGAGAATTGGACGTCAGAAGAAAAAAATCTTTTGATTGAATGTGTGAATGAAAGAAAAGGTATGATTGAAAATAAAAGTAATGATATTAGAGTGTTAAAAAATAAAAAATTGGCTTGGATGGAAATTGTGAATGTATTTGAATGTAATGGGTATGTGAGGGATGTGAAACGAATCAAGGATCAATGGAGAAGAATGAAATGTATGGCTAAGAAGAATGTGAGTACATATGAGAGGGAGAGAAAGAAAACGGGAGGAGGATCACCACCACCAGTACCGTTTGAAACGGATTATCATATTAAGAATATATGTCCAGATGATTTTTCAATTGATACATCTAAATATGATACGGATGGTCTTAAAGAAAGAGAAGTACGTATTTATTTTTAACTTCTTTGAGAATAATAAATGTTTAGAATGACATTATCTTGCAGACATCTACATATGTATTGGACACAGTCGACGCGGAAGACCATATTTTGGATCCTGAGACTGGGTAAGCATTTATTTCATATATTAATTTACACTTTTTATGCACATATTTAGTTATACGTTTAAGTTTTTAACTATAGAATGATTATAATCGTGTATTACAAACCCTTTTTAATTAATAATTTGGTAAATAAAAATATTTTTAATGTATAGTCTATTTGTGGAAATAAATGGATCTGCACCTCATAACTCTCAACCCTCCTTGCCTCCTCAATCCGAACCAAACAGTAATATAAATAAAAAATCAAAAAGAAAAATGACTCAATATGAAGAAGAACTGCTAGAAATTGAAAGAAAACGCACAAAACAAGATATGGAACATAAAGAAGAAATTCATAAGGAAGTTATGTCTCAGTTAACTTTAGAGAGAAAAAGAAAAGAAGTTGAATTAGAAGCAGCCATTTTTAAGCGAAAGCGAAAAGAATTTGAGTATTTAGCAATTAAGAAAAAATTTAACGAGAATTGAGTAGAATACAATCTAAATAAAAATGTATTTTTTGTTATAAATTATATTTTATTAATAAAATAACTTTTTTAATATTAAAAACATCATTGTTAGAATTAATCAAAACTTATGAAATAAATCGGCATAGAAAAAGGTAATTTTATGTAAGGGACGTAAGAATCCATTTATTTTGTTATCTGCCAAAGATTTTTAACGAAGATATCGTTTTTCGAAAGAAGCAGCGAAGAATATTGCCAGTATAGTGAAAGATGTACTGGAAGTGGGAATCACTTCAAGGAAAGTGTCTTCTAATGAATTGTTGCCGGAATATGTTCCCCCGAATCGTGTGTTGTGCTGGGGGGTCCGGTTGTTGTTCTGGCATCGCATCACCATCGCTGGACTCTTCATCAGAACTCTCCGAATTGGAATCTAAAAATGTAAATAGTTAATTAATTGGAAATATCAAACAGAACAAAAAATATACCTTCTTCGCTCTGCTCCATATTGATTTTCATGTTGTGTAAAATAGCCATTGCGACTATTGCAGCTTTGGTTGTATCCAGCGAGAGAAGCATACCATTTTGAAGAGCTCTGAATCTTGCTTTTCATTGTCCAAAGCATCGTTCTATAGTGGATCTTGTTCGTATATGAGATGAATTGTAAGCATTCTCAGACCGAGTTGCAGGATTGAGCACTGGTGTTAGTAAATAATGGGTACATGGATACCCACTATCCCCCAAAATAATACCTCGAAGTTGTCCTGCCTAAAATTATCATACGTAAATATTAAACAATTTAAATGAAACACTATTACTGAACTAGTTACCTCGAGTTTTTGCCTGAAGCTACAATCATCCCATACACGTGCGTCGTGAGTACTGCCACGCCAACGTGCAACAAGATCCACTATACGACACCGTGCATCACATACAACTTGAACATTTAGAGAATACCATCCTTTTCGGTTACAGTATAGCAGGGGTCTTTCTTTGTCCGGGTTCTTGATTTTAATATGAGTACAATCAACACATCCGATTATAGAGGGGAACCCTGCTATATTATAAAATTCTTGTTTGGTTTTCTCTAAATTGTCCAATTTTATAAATTCATGTAAATGCGATGCCAGAGCCACAGATACATTTCTAATTATTGTACTGACGCACTGTTGCGAAACGCCATGTAGATCACCTGAAAAAAATCAAATATGTAATTCTAATCCAAGGAACCTATATACATATGTGTCTTTAACGTATTGTAAATTATTTCGCTTTACAAAACACTGAATTGTGGTTATGTATTGTGTCATATGACAGCTACGAGTAAATAGACACGTACGCTTGCGCACATATACTGAATAACTGGCGCGTAAATTAAATTTGTACTTACCGTTATCTTCCTGGTACAATCCCTTGGCAAAGTATCGCAGTGTTATACAAACTTGCATTTCAACAGAAATTATATTCCGTCGTTCTTGCAATGGCTCCAATGCATCTTTCACTATATTTACTATATTCTTCACTGTTTCTTTCGTAAAACGATATCTTCGTTTAAATTCTCTCGCACTTAACAAAATAAATGGATTTTTGCGTTCCTGAAATAAAATTACTCTTCTTCTATGCCTATTTACTTCAAGAACTGCGCGAGTCGCACATATTTTTCTAAAAACGTCAGCCATGTTTGTTTTAAAACACTGCTTAAAACCGCCATGAGCTGTTCTAAATCAAGATACTAAACAATTGCTTAAAACATGCTTAAAACAGGCAAAAACAGGGCTCGTAGTACGTATATTTAGAACACCCAAAAACAACGCTCTTAAAATACCCAAAAACAGAGCTCGTGGTACCAGCCAATAAGTGCATCATCAACTTGATCATACTTAATTAATTGTGACCAATCAATTTCACAAATATAATCATATAAAAGACTAAAATTAGCTTTACGAAAATTATATCGTAGGTTATTGGCAGGAGGGAAATTAACAGGTTTGAAAGACGAAAGAATTTCAAATTTAATTGACAAATCAGGATGAAAAAGATCTTCCTTTGCCAAAGGAGAGTCAGACTTCGATATATTTAAAGTTGTGAAATTTGAAAAGGCAAAGTCTAACTTATTGTGATACATATTTCCAACAGAATTGTGCTGTGTGAGATTTAACACATCACATAGATTACGGAAGGAAGAAGATTTAACACAGCTGAAAGAATTCTTGGAAAAATTAGGAAGATTAAAATCCCTAACTAAAATGATATTTTCATAAAGAAATTAAAGTTGTAAAGCATCACTGAAAATATCGATTTCATTCGCACTTACATCAGGAGGTACTCGTATATAGAGGGCGCACAAAACGAATGTAGAATTTTGAAAGTGGCACTTGTAACCGATTATATCAATTAAAGGTGTAAGACTTTTTATGTTCGCCGTATCGACTACACTGTAATTCACAGTATCCGTTAAAGTGATTAATACACCACCACCTTTACTACGTCCTGTAAGAGAAAAATTTCTGTCATCACGAATAACATTGTAATTGGAAGGAAATAATTCTGAGTTCTGAAAAGAACTATTTAAATAAGTTTCAGATATGATGATTATATCATAAGTAACACAACAACAATTAACATAAAAAGTATGGCTTTTAGAATTTAAACCTCTCGTATTTTGATAATAACAACTAAGTGCAACTGGAAAGCTGTTGGGCAAATTTAGTTTAAATCGCTAACTTTTACAATTTTAGGATCATTGTTAAAATATTTTATATTTAAATCACTTTCTCCTGAAGCTGTACGTACAGGTACCAAGTCAATGAATTTCCGTTGGTTTTTTGCAACAGTGGCACATAGAATCCAGCATGAAGCCAGAACGAAAGAAAAAAAAACAAAAAAACATTTGCCAAAAAAATAAAAAAATAAATCAGTAAATATAAATAATAATAATAATATATATATATATATATATATATATATATATATATATATATATATATATATATATATATATATATATATATGAAAATTCATTCTTCTGATAACGTTACCTGACGATGGTCTAGTCGACCGAAATACGTATAGTATATTAAATAAACGAATTTTGAAACTAACCAAGTGTTTTATCTTTTTAATGTATTAAGTATTGCTATTGTTCACTTAGAAATTAAGACTATCATTAGACTTAAATCAAGAAGAACATGCTCAGCATTTTCAATTTACAGTGTCTACCTGTGTTACTTTGTGTTTTCTGTATCTACAATATTATTATTATTATTCTTTAACGAAAATAAAAACGCACAAGGTAAGCAATTTAACTAGATTAGGTAACAAAAATTAAAATAAAATCATTAAATTTAATACATATCAGGATCTAAAAGAAAAACAAATACCATGTCTGACGTACCTATAGTTATTAGGTCTAATTTCATTTGTATTATTATAGGTTATCGTTGATTATTTACATAAAACAATAGCGTGTCCATTAATGAAAACGATTGTATGTGTTGTTGTCTTATTACCACCGGCAGCGGGTTAAATGATTGCACGCAGGCGCTAGTACCCCCTAGGACCGGCTCTGCCTGTAGGTAAATGATTTCTCTTTACAAGTTTACCTTAAAAAATAACCACCTGCATTTTAAGTCACTTTATAATAAAATAATGTAAAAAGTACGTTTTAGGAAACCTATCTCCCAAATCGTACTGCTGATTCCAAAATATTTTAGGAATGAGACTTACACAAAATTTGATTTTATAGTACGAATTTATTTTATTTATAACATGAAAATGAAACATCAATAAATAAAATTTCATTTAAATTAATATAGCTATTAGCGCTCGAAACACACACAAATTTTTTTCTACAGTCGCTACAACAAATATTTCCATTTTAAGAATTTATTTTTACAAGTTTACAACGTCACAGGACATCATAAATGAAAATTATACATTTGCTACATGTCACTGGTTGTTTTCGTAACGTTCAAGCTAGTTTTTGCTAATTACATATATAAGCGGTAGTAATATAGATAACGTTTTATGCACTTACTTTGAATGAACACCAAAAATAATGCTACGATGTATGTTGAGTCTAACATTTTCATTGAAGAATCCGATAACCGATACAAAGACAAACACTATGAAGCTTGTGAGTTCTATCACGAAACTAAAGACCGAATTGATTCAATGAATCAAAGTTTATAAGTATTTTTATTTTCCTCAAAACTTTTCCTTGCATCTTATCTTATTCAGTTATAAATAATTATCAAACAGTGGTTAGCCTTGTATAATAACATCAGCCAGATATTTAAAATATTATCAACAAGTTAGTTGACATGCAGTTTTTTTGTGGTTTCACGAACAATGTGTTATCCTCATCCAACTGTTTTATCGTGATTAGTTTCTGCGTTGCAAAATAACTACTGTTTATATTGGTTTTGAGGTAATCAGAATTTCTATTTTTATAATATTAGCTTTATATCACTACTAACAGAAACAGACCTGATTAATAAATTTCTGTTATGAACAAAATATTGTTAAACGATGCATGTCTCTATTAATTTTAATCAATTCAAGTTTGTACCATGCTTATGCCCACAACTGTATTGGTTTTTATGCAAACGTACAGTGCATAAAAAACAAAATTTAATTTGAAGTGTTAACTAATGTTGACGAATTTCATATTCTCTGTGTTTCTGAACACTGGCCGACGAAAAATGACTTACAGTTCATACATATTAACAATTGTTCTGTGATTAGTGCTTCCTGTAGATCTGAGTTCATTCATGGTGGTGTTTTGATACCCGTCAGAAACGATATTATTATTGACTGAAGACGAAACTGCGCGGTCAATATTGTAGTTGACAATACAAACTTCCTAATTGTGTGTGTTTATCGCTCTCCCTCCAGTGACGTTCGATTTCCTATTTTGTTGTAAAGCCTCATGGCGACTTAGATTTTTTCATTACTTTCTAATTGCAGATACATTGAAGTTCGTCAATATTATTGATTTGAATAATAATTTGTTTTTGTTTTCACATTTTTTATATGTTGTAATTATTGTAATTTGTATACCGGCCAAGAGCCAAAAACATATTTGACGTTAGTGTCGGCTACCATTTTATTATAGTTTTGAGTCATTTTTGTTTTATATTCTTAATTATCTATATTTATGGTTATTAAAATAGTATTTAAGTGTATTATTTCAAAAATTTTTAATAAGATTTATAATTATTTATAAGGACTTTGTTCTTGTGTCGTTAATAAATCTGTTGTTTTTACTGCTTACGAGTATATGTGCTTTTATTTCATATCTCCACTTTTATTTTTGTTGCAAATAGTTAGCAAATTACTTATTTTACTATCTATTCAATAACAACAACAAAAAATTTGAAAGGAAACAGTATTTCTTTATTAAAAAAATTATAATTTTTATTTACTTATAAAATCAGTACCAAAAATACAAATTGTTTTAACTTTTAGTATGTTATTATAAAAAACTTTTACAAACCAGCAGTCAACAAGAATTGCTTGTTTGTTTCATTTATGGATAAATAAATATTTTTTTATGAAATTAAAAGTTAAAAGTTCTACACAGTGTTGTAGTTTGGTCCTTGTCTCTGGTTTCGGCAGATGTCCTTGACTGGATTCATTCTAGAAGATCGTGGAACGTCTTGAAACTATCCAGCTGACATTGTGATCCTGTATCAACAGATACATCACTATGATTAATATTATTCCTTATTGCATTCCTTGATACAAGTTCACATTAAATTTAATTAAATATTCTTCGTCGACGTAAACCCATTCATATACCATTGAACACAATTAAACAACAAAAACTTTAATCATTTTCAATTACCGTATGTTTATCTAATTATTCTGAATGAGTTAACATTATTTGAACTGTACAATAGTTAAACGCCATCTAAAAATTCAATTCGGTTGGTTACTAAATATTAAATTTAAATTAAATCAAGACAGTTCTATACTTAATGAACACTAATTATAAACGCCAATAAAGAGTGGTTATTTCACTGATCCCCTAAATTATTTTAAAGGTAAGTGCCATCGATTAAAAATGAAGAGAATTAAATTTCAGATACTATAGTTACAAGTAATCTATTACAATAAAGGTTGCAAGTGTTCAAAGTACAACTTAAAAAACTAAAATTTAAACATAATATGCGGGCGATACGAGTCGAAAAGTTCAAAAAAATTGGTAAACTGGATTTAGTACAATCCTAATGAATGCAATGCCTTCTGAAAATTGCCTAGTTATTAAAAAACATTAAAAAACTGGTAATTAAATTCTGTATCAGTTTAATTCCCAGCATTTATCCCTAAAACAATTCAGGAACGTTTGATCTTATCAACTATCATTATTTATAAAATTATCAAAGAATGAACAAGAAAAAATATAAAAATGTTTAAACTCAATCTAAATTTTTAGTGTGAATGCAGCGAATATAAAATTATTACAATATTTAACTGCTGCAATTTAATTCAGATCACTCACTGTTTATTATTATTATTTTCATGTAAATGTATGGGTTAAGATTGAGAGGGTAAGATTGTGTGAACGTCTTATAAGTTGAGGAATTAATTTTATTTAATGTTTATTACGAGCGCAAAAGTTTCCAAGTATGTATAATAAATGTTTGGTATTTTATCACTGCGCAGAAACGAATGAACATTCGCAATTGTAAGGGTTGCGATTTGGTCGCTACTAGTAGTATATAGTATAAATTCAAATAACTAGAAAATCAAATATTTATTTTAGATAATTTTAATAAAGGACTTCATTAAGAGTTAATTTTAAATATTATTTTTTAGACCAGTCACGTATTTATGATGTATTTTACATAAATAAATCACCGAAGAAGCTCTTTGCAGTTGATCCTGGAATGTGTTCGTCAAATGAAATCTGCAGGTTCTGAGTTTCGAATCCAATTCTGTCAGTGTCTTCAGCAAACCAAAAATAATATCAGAAAGTATAAATGTTAGTTTGTCTGAGTCGTTGATAACACAATCCTTCTACAGGAATTCACCAGAACTGGTTATAAAGATGGCATCATCATAGACCCACATAAAATGATAGTTGTACAGACCTCTACCATCTAAAATCTCCCAGGCGAGATTACAAAGTAGAGACTGTGATTTAGATTAGTGTTTCACAAAAAAATCATTTTAATGAATTATTAAATATTTGTTAATCTGCAATCATTAGTTTTGTACAAGATATGCTTTCTTCTATTTGATGATATATTTTTGTTTTTCTAAATTTCCAGCAGCAAAATTCAAGGTGTAACCCTTCAGTAACAGCAATATTAATTTATTATCTTGTAATTAATATTTTAATATTTTATAACTTGGTTTCTCTCAAGTTATGCATAATTATTTTTTTAAGTTGAGTATATTAAAATTATAGATATTAAATAATATTGTTGATGCTAGTAATATATTTGAAACATAATTATTATTTTTTTTTTTTACTATAATTTAGTATTATATTGTTCAACCATTTATAACTTTTAACGTTAAAAATTTGATAATTAAATAATAATTTAAATATAAAAAGACGATCTTTAACAGCAGAACCTCTGGACCAATTTTTGTATTGATATATTTAACTTATTGTTTTGCAATTTAATGAGATTAAATATTTATATGGGGTAGGTGGCTCAGTGGTATCAAGTCGCCCTGTGGATCTTGAGAACCCTGGTTCGATCCCCACAGTCGACAAACAATTTTCACCAAATAAATCTACTCCTGCGGCTCCCCCTCCACTAACATCTTTGGAGGCCGTGATTTGACAGATGGTAACCGCACATCACGCGAGGAAATATATCACTTACCAAGATCTGCTTCGGCAGAGTTCTTACCCAGTAATAGGTAAAAGACGTGATAATATATTTATTTATTTATTTTAAATATTCAAATTAAGTATTAACTATTTTATTAAATATTTGTGAAACGCTATTAAATTAAAATTAATAATAAAGACACAGGGATATCGCCATTTTGTAACAAAGACTGAATTCAAAAATGTAGAAAGATTATGTCAACAAATTTGATAGTCACCCAATCAAACTGATGCTGACTTTCCCTGAAATTATGTTCGAGTCACAATTTAGCAACAATTATCAACTCTTAAATACGTACATTAATAATCCCAGAGTTCCTCCACCTGATATTTTCGTAATCACTTCAGTTTTCATTTTCCTCTAAATTATTTATGTCGCTGTAATCTTGTCTTAATGAAATTGAATAAATAAATCAGTTAAATCCCACCCAGCAACGTAACCACTGCCCCAACACAATAAAAATAATAAATACGCCACTGATAAATTACTACAGAAATTACTTATATATTCATTGGTTGATGAATTGTGAAAGTTTAATTTTAAGATCAAATTACAAATATTTGAATTTTGTAAGTGTGGGTAAAATGTATATGGGCGTTAATTTTATAGCATAATGTAAGACTATCCTCCACGCCAATCGATGGGTGATAGCTGACGCTCACCCTCTACTAACAAACCTTGGGTGATGATTTCTAGCACCCAAAAATAGATAGAAAGAAGAACTTACTTTGACTACAACTGTATTGTTACCTCCATAAGAATTGAACTGCGATGCACCAGAACTGCCGAAACTCCAAGTGACCGTAGACTGAACTGACCTTTGAGCTATTTTCAACCTTGACAATCACCTGAACCTGAACCTGAACAACCACTTCCATGACGACTGTATAAAATCAGTGAAATTCTTCCAGAGAAATGTCATTTCAGGTTGTTTTATTTGGCTTTAACGAATTTATAATATTCCAGAATTCTTTGCTATTATTAATTAAACTTAATTTATCTTTTATTAGTAGTAGTTATTTTTATTTTGTTTTATTGTTTGTAGGTATCTTTGTTTTTTTTCCGAATAATTCTTTAAATTTTGTGTTGATGAGTTAATCCGATATAATTTTAAGGCTTCTTTAGCTAATATTTTATCGGTGTAACAATCTTTGTTAAACGAAGGCTTTTTTTCTCTATGACAATTATTTTTATTGTGTGGATTTATGGAGAATTTCATATCCGCGTGAATGGCTGCATTCTTAATAGCCTCGATTAAATGGAGATTTAACTCGTCTACCGACTTACTGTTGAAATAAATGCTATTCGATATTTCTAAATTGTACCGAAATTTTTCTGCCTGATCTTTAACGAAATTATATTTTTCTGTTATTCATTGATTACAATGGTTTACTTCTACTAATGTCATTTTGTTGGAGTAAGCCGTTCCGGTTTTGATTACACATAAGCAATGGTTCGAGGGTGCCAAGGTAGGTACGATACAGAATTCACTGACTGTTTTTAGAAAATTATAATTCGCCCACGCTAAATCTATGGTGCTTGAGCCATTATTACTAATAAAAGTATATTTACCAGGAATGTCTCCCGTTGATCTCCCGTTTAATGTGTAAAGTCCTAACTCTTGCATGCTGTTGACTAATTTCCTTCCTCTGTAATTGCTTGTTTTATGTATAGAGTCTTATAATATATAACCAAAACTACTGTGAAAATTATTTAAATAATGATTCAAAACTAAGTCGTATATAAACAACAATTTACTATTCTAATTTTGTCGTTTTTTTGTACAAATTCAATGGCTCATAAGAATTACATTGGAACTTATTTCTGACCTATTTATTAATTTATCCACTTAAAAGCTATTACTAACTTATCAAAACACGATTATCTACCTATTTAAATAATCTTACAATCCCATATTAGTGCTAAAATTCTTTAAATTTGTACTTTGTATCATACAAAATTCTTTGACAGCATCAACTAAATTATAAAATAAGATTTTAAAACAATTCAGAACATATAAAGCTATATATATTATAATTTTATAAGGTTTCATGTACATCATATTTCAATTTCATTCATTTCTATAATATTTCAAGACCAAAACATGATTTTCAATTTGTATTGCTACGTTTTTGGGACACTTATGAAAACATGTTCTTATAAAAAAAAAATCTATATCTGCCCTAAAATTTGAGTACACCAATTAATTATACGATGTTTTTTTATGTAACCACAATATCATAGGTTTCATAGGTTATAGTTGCAATCACAAAAGTTTTCATGGATCCAGGACTTTGAGGGGAGGTGACAGGAAGTCAATTGCCTTCACTACGCTCTATAATATAGCGTTCTCACACCAATTGCTGCGTCATGTCCTGTTAGTCTGAGCTCCAAACATACAAATTCAATCTTAAAACTTAGATATTAGGTAATTCATATACACATTCTGGAAAAATATCCTAATCGACATTAATTTATTTGCTCTATTGATTTCCAGAGGAGTATAATAAATCAAAATTACAAACTACCCCAAAAGTGCAATTTTTGTTCTTTTTAGAAATTGAATTTTTCCCGAATTTTAAAAATTATTCCCCATCGAGAATTTGCCATTATAATAGAGTTTTTCAATTGCGTTTATGAAACAAGCTTATAACGTTTTCAACAACTGTAACTATGGATCATTCAGCCTAAGGGTGCACTCAATGAGAATTCTCTCCAGTGTGGTTCTCGCCACGGTTGCGACCGACCTTCCCGACCTTTCATTATTCGTTTCGCGAGCCTTCCTCGGCCTAGCGGCCCGCGAGCACTGCCGCCACCACCACCGCCTGACAGCGGGAGATTAACTGCTGGCTGTGCTGTGCCGTGAGTCATGCGTGATGAATGCTTCCGGTATGCTACAGCTTGTGCTTTCCGCTGTTACTAACACTGACCAATAAGCAATCGGTCAGTAACAGCACGGTGACAATTTCATCTAATGAGGATTCGAACTACTGCTTCTATTTCTTTGCATCACAAACATGAGAACTGCAGTGGCGCTAGTTTTTGTTCAATTCTTGCTTGTATTATAGTTATACTATAATGGTCTGGCATTGGTGTGGATAGCGTTACGACATTCGGTTCAGGAGATCCCTAGTTCAAATCGCATTCAAGCTCAAAATTATATGCACACTGCTGCTCGATGCTTCATTGGAATTAAGTTCTTGATGTACAGAGTAACATAAATAAATAAATAAAGTATTAGTAATATCAGGTTTTAATAATTATTTAAAATGAGAGATAAGTTTTCCACTTTCAATGCTTTCAAATTTGTTTAAATAAAACTGTTGTCATATTTCGTGTTTATTTTATTCCCAGTCAAATAATCTTTCATCCCCAGACTTCAACATCTCATTAGATATATCGGATGATTTAAAAATGGAAACAAAACGCGCCATGACAAAAAAACATGTTTGAAATTAATTAGGTAATTAGCTGTCATAACTGACAATGAAAAATATCACTGATATGAAATGAAATAAATGTAATTATTCAAATAAAATTATTTTGGTGATCGGTGAAAGCCGTACCGTTTGAATGTTACAATAATCAAAAATATAAATTTGAAATTATTTGTTAAATTATCTGTTATAATTGACAACCAAAAATGTCATCGATTGTGCCAAGTTCAAATCATGACCAAATCATTGGTTTGAAATACATAGAAATATATAAATATATCACGCCTTCTACCCATACTGGGTGTGCTACTCTGCCGAAGCAGATCTCGGTAAGTGGTATATTTCCTCGCGTGAAGTGCAATTGCCAGCCGTCAAATAACGACCCCCAAATATGTTAGTGGTGGGGGAGCCACAGGGATAGATTATTCAGTGGAATATTAAACCAACAAAAAATTACATTTCAATTATAGTACAGAAGTTAGATATTTGCTAGAATTTTGCTATAAATTTCTTTAAAAAAGTTATTTCTGATTTTGGCTTAGTCAAACTGAGTGTGGCACTCCGCCGTAGCAGATCTCGGTAATGTGAAATGCGGTTACCAGTCGTCAAATCACGGTTGCTAAACATATTAGTGAATGGGAAGCCACTGGGGTTGTTTTAATATGATGGAAACTGTTCAATGGGGTAGATGGTGGATTTGAAAACCCGGGTTCGCTTCCGACAGGCGACAAACAATTTTCACAACGTTAAAACTACCCCTGTGGCTCTCCATCCACTAACATCTTTGGGGGCCGTAATTTGACGACTGGTAACCGCATTTCTGGTATGTCCCGTAGCACACACATTGTGAGCTGTGAGCTACAGTTTCAACTATCAACTAAAATCTAAACGGGCAGCAGGCTCAGTGGACCAGTTGTTTGATTCAATCTCGCTTCAACTTCAACTTATATGCAAACAATATTATGGTGTCATTATTATAAAGCTCGCATATACTAGGCTGGTGTTTATTTTTAGTTAAAATTATTAGCTTAAAATTAATTCGTGCTTCACGCGGGTTCAAATTAGATTTTTTTTAAATGGAAATTAGCGATGTTATGCCCATTTGAAAATTGTCATTTTTCATGATTATATTATATATATATATATATATATATATATATTTCATATTTCCGATTTTTTTTTTATAATGACAATTTAAATACATAACATTACGATTTATGTTCCATTACATGGAGTAAACATTTACTAACACATTCATCGAAATATCAATCCTCGTCCAACATTCTCATTTTGACACACGACTCTCGCTTAAACCACATTCACGCTCTTTCCATACAAGCTCGTTCATTCCTCACACCCGAAATCCTCCATCACGCAACAAACTCTCAATCACATCCATTTATTTACTCCTATATACCTGTTTCATTATGCATACTCATCTAACTACAAATCTATATAAGAAAGGAATGGGACATTGTCCTATGCTTGATTTTGAACCACACTTAACGTGCATACATATATCACTTACTGAGATCTGTTACGGCAAAATTCCACACCCAATAATGAGTAAAAAGCATGATGATATATTTACTTATTTATTTTACTTAATATTTTGCCTAAGTCACATCTTTAAGGCTCGCAATTTGACGACTAGTAACTATATAAACACTCATTAAAAGACAATACAACACTAAATATCTCTCTCAAAGTCATAATTAAAGCCCGGATTTTTTTGCAATTGCCTAGATTCAAATTTTAATATACTTCAGGCAATTTAGTTTTTCTATACATAGGTAATATGTTTACGTGTAATGGAAGGTTTTTTTTTCGTGCCTTAGAGCCTATTTTTCCTATATTTTGGTTTTTGTGCCTATTTTACCTTATACAGCCTATTTTGCCTATTTTTGTTGCCTATTTCAACTTTTATTGAGCAGACAAGATTTATCAGTGCCATCTATCTTCTATCATCTATTTCGTTAACTAATTCAACACTCGGCAAAGTGTTTCAACCTAACCTGTAATATTTAAAGTACTTACTTTGTCTTTAATCAAGTCTTTATGTGTGAATTTAAAATGCCGCAAGGCAAATCGCGTTTTAGTCAAAATTTTATGTGGAAATTCAATTATGCCTTTGCCATTATAAGAACGCCCCGGTCACATTTTGTAATGTCGAACGAAGTTTTCAGCTTACAAGCAAGTTCTGACTGACCGAAGACAGTCCCTTTCCGAAAATTGCATTGAGCAATTGCTCATAATATTTTGTGAATCAAAGTATACTACTGTAACACGAGGGGACTGGGTGAATAAGTTGATATTACCCGGACTGCGTCAATTGTAAAACGAAAGGAAGGAATGCAGTCTTGAAATTTCTTTAAACATATAACAGACAATCAAGCAAAAAATCCGCGAAACCCATCTAAAATACTGGTGAATGATGAAACAATAACAGAACCAAAAGAAATCGTTGATTATTTTAACAACTACTTTAGCACGCTAGCAGAGAAACTACTATCTTCTCAAAATATGAGTAATACAAACAATAGACTTAACAACTTAAACATAAATAATAATACAATTTTTTTAACTCCCATAACTGAATATGATCTTTCCGATATAATACTATCGTTAAATACCACAAACTCTACCGGCTTAGAAAAAATATCAAGTTACCTTATTAAAAAAATTATGTATTTCATCCTAACACCACTCACTTCTATAATAAACGTTAGTATAAACTGTGGTTCTTTTCCATCTGAATTAAAGATTACTAAAGTAGTGCCATTGTATAAAAAAGGTAGTAAAACGTCCTTAGAGAATTACAGACCTATATCACTAGTATCAGTGTTCCATAAAATTTTTGAGAAAGTTATGCATATAAAAATACAACACTTTTTAAAAGCAAATAATATTATAATAAAGGAACAACACGGATTTCAAAAAGGTCTTGATTGTGTATCAGCATTAGCTAATTATACAAATATGATATACCCGATGGTAGATAATAATAAAACTGTTATTGGAACCTTTATAGATTTATCCAAAGCTTTTGATTGCATTGATCATAGTCTATTACTATACAAGTGTGACCTTTATGGACTCCGTGGTACGTGTTTACAATGGTTACATTCTTATTTAGAAGATCGTAAGCAAGTTGTTGTCATAAACTCAGTGCAATCTAAAGAATGTAATATTACCACCGGTGTACCTCAAGGTTCAATCCTAGGCCCGTTATTGTTTTTATTATATGTAAATGATGTCAAACAGAATATCCCCAATGGTACCTTTGTAGCATATGCAGATGACTTGTCTCTATTACATCATGAATCCACTGTTCCTGACACAACTCAAACTACAAATGTATCACTATTATGTCTCCACGAATGGTTAATTAATAATAAATTGGTTATAAACTCTGAGAAAACAAATATAATTAGATTCTGTAATAGACCAAACAGTAACGAATGCGTTCTAGTTAAACTAAATAATAAATCATTACAACAAGTTAAATGCACTAAATTATTAGGACTGAATGTCGATGAATCAATGACGTGGGATTATCACGTCGAACAAGTGTGTACCAAGCTCATCCCTGTATGTTTTGCTATCAGACGCCTCAAAGAGATTACTGATTTACAAGTAATTAAAACATATTATTTCGCTAAATTTTATGCGGTGGTAAGCTTCGGTGTAATTTTCTGGGGTTTCTCATCCATCTCAACCAGGGTATTTACCCTCCAAAAAAGAGCCATTCGTTACATGTCTGACCTAAACTTTCGCGATAGCTGTAGAGATGCTTTCATACGTTTAAGTATTTTAACTTTTCCTTGCATCTATTTGTATAATCTGCTTTTGTTTGTAAGAAAAAACTATAATGATTTCAAAAAACATACAGATAATCATGTTTACAATACACGTAACAAAAATGATCTAATACTAATTCAACACAAGACCAGTATGTATAAAAATAATGTTTATTATATGGGGGCAATAATCTATAATAAATTGCCAAATGAAATAAAAATGGAATATTCCTTTAAGATTTTCAAACAGGCAGTAAAACTGTTCTTAATTCAAAACTGCTTTTACTCTGTTAATGAATACTTGTCTTACACTTAATTATAGCTTAATTTCATCTATATGTTATACTTTTGTAAAAATTGTATGTAAATGTTTTCCTTGATTTGTTTGACTCATCCAACATCATGTACTTATGATCTATGGAAATAAATATATTATTATTATTATTATTATTATAACTATTAAAGTTTAAAATTAATTAAACGCGAAACGTTATAATTTAATATGACGATGGAAACAGAATAATGATTTAAATTCAATTTTTATTAATTATGATACTTATTTCACTACTCTAGTTTAAAATTAAAGTAACGCGAACACCGCGTGATGTGAAGATCTACATCTTCACGCGTTGAGTCGATGGACGAGACTGATGGTTCCCACCAAAACACTTGCTGTCCTGGGTACGATACCCACATCTGGAATCCATCCCCCGCACATCGGGGTGGACACAGATGTGTCAAGTGTTTTGGTTGTGTAGTCTGACACTCTGGCCTTGCAGATAACGCGAACATGAAATCTTGTTGGAATTCTAAGAATATTAACTATAACTGTCTCTTTTTATAATTTAATGCCCTATATTCGAAAACCAAAAGATCTCACACTCAGCCTTAATGGCACATGTGGTCACGAGTGTCAAATTACACGAAACCATCTTACCTAAATGCAACATGACAACAATGAGATAGCTCATAATGTTACATTATCCCCACGTTAAAACATAAATATATCGGTAACCTCGATATATTTATTTTACCGGTAACTGGGTGAACTATATCATTCCTGAAATGCTGCAGTACTGAAACTAAACAAATAATCGGATTTGTAACTTTTGATAAATCTGAAATATTACAAATATTAATCAAAGTTATCAATAGAATTAAAAACATATTAACGTACAAATAAACTAATAACAGCACTTAATTTACTGTTGTACACCATGAAACTATTCTAATTCATTGGCTAAAATAGCATGACACAAAATAATAGACAAAATAGAATTGCTAAATCATTAAAGGACACAGGAACAAAATTCTATTTTAGAATTAACATTAATGAACAAAATATGAAAAATAATAAAATAATCAACAAAAGAAGAATTGCTAAATCAAAACAAAATAGTCCAATCTCATGGAACATATTCTACACAAAGCAATACTTTTCTACAATTTACATATCAAATTTCGCCAAATACAAAATTAAAAAACACATTATTACACATAATGAAGCAACTGGTACATTCAGAAACAAAACATGGAATTCGCTAATTCCCACATCTGAAATTTCTACCACAACTAAACAAAGGAATTTGTAACATACTCGTATTACATAATTAAACTAAACTTAACTAACATGCACTTAAACACTATTATTCCTAAAACACAGATTGTCAATGGTGGCTGGGTCATGTCCGGGTTGTAGGGATGTCAAGGGAACGAGGGGCGTACACCACACTTAACACCAACATCACTACGCACGATTGTACAAAAAATCACTGAGGGAAAGGGGGTGGTTCTTCCTTCAACTGGGGTTGTTGACACTGACCGCACATCAGCTGATGGCCGAACCGTATGTTCAAGCCTAAATGCGGTCGCTGTAAATGGTGGGGGTTTGTTTTCCTCAGGTAGTGCCTAACTTGTAATGCATTACGGATGATTTCAATGGGCAAAACACTTGCTGCGATGGACTTAAAGCTGCTGCTACAACTATACTTGTTGAGAAAATATCTTGATCTCATGGGCGCACAAAATGAATTGGATTCGCTCCAATTCAACGATCTCAACTTATTCCAAGTTGACGATCGCTCCAATCTTGAGTGTTCTACACATAGAACACCAAGCTCAACACTGGAAACAAGTACGCTACAGGGGACTTGTTCCATGCCCATGTCAAGATTATTTTCTCCTAATAGCATGCCATCTTTTATTAAGGTTGAATCCAAAATGTTATCATCATTGCCCATTTTATCATTCTCAGTATACACTACATCGCAAGTTAAAGCACTTACCTCCTCCTTATTTTCTTCTTCATGCTCAGCTACCTCTGATACAGCCACGATATCGTTGTTGTCTTCCTTTGGACGCGGAATGTCCACTAACACGCTTTCTTCAGCTTGCAACAATGAGTCAAACTCAGCCGCAGTAATTTTTGCAACTTGCAAAGGCTGACTACCAGGCTGAAGAACAGAAGGCAACATACTTGGAAGTGGTGCATACACGTTCGGCTGTATACAGGTAGCTGGCATGGATGTCGGTTGCTGGGGTGGCACGAAGTATGGCATTGGCACGTCATACTGCATCGTCATCGGTGGATACGGTGATGGAATCGTACTCCACGGCGCTGTCAGCTGCTGAGGTGGCACGTGATACGGCATTGGCACAGGTAGCGAAGGCTGGTGTGGCAAGCCATATTGCACTGCCGCTGGTGGATACGATGCTGGTATCGTACTCCACGGCGATGTCACCGGAAACCAAGAGCCAGGTACTCTTAGCGGGTATCCAGGTGGCGACGGGTACGTCGGCGGAACGTACGGATACATATTTATTTATTTAACACTCGCGTTCACTTGATTTAATTTAAACTTTCTGTTTCCATACATTCTTGTAAATAAAATTGAACCAAGTGTTCAAAATAAAATAACATTTTTCGAAAAATTAAAAAATTTATTAACTAATTAAAAAATTACTAAAAAGCACTAAATTTACAACAAAACAAAGCACTGACTCAAAACTAAAACGATATTTGTTAAAACAAACTGTTTTATAAAATTCTTAAAATTCAATAAAACTACTTCACAACCAAAAAATTTGCAACTAAAACATTAAACAATTTACTTCAACTTAATCACTCATAAAAGATTCGTAGAGATTGACTCACGTATAAAAAGTTAAACAAAAAAAATGTGACTAACTTTAAAACGCTAGAATAGAATTGATTAACTTGATCAAATCTTTTTGCCAATCTTACCGGACTGCGCCAATTGTAAAACGAGCGGAAAAAACGCAGTCTTAAATTTTTATTAACATATAACTATTTTGAAGTTTAAACTTAATTGAACGCGAAACGTTATTATTTAATATGAGGATGGAAACAGAATAATGATTTGACTTATATTTTTATTGATTAATGAATCTAGATTAAAATTAAAGTAAACGCGAACACCGCGTGATGTGAAGATCTACATCTTCACGCTTTGAGTCGATGGACGAGACTCATGGTTCCCACCAAAACACTTGCTGTCCTGGGTACGATACCCACATCTGGAATCCATCCCCCGCACATCGGGGTGGACACAGATGTGTCAAGTGTTTTGGTTGTGTAGTCTGACACTCTGGCCCTGCAGATAACGCGAACATGAAATCTTGTTGGAATTCTAAGAATATTAACTATAACTGTCTCTTTTTATAATTTAATGCCCTATATTCGAAAACCAAAAGATCTCACACTCAGCCTTAATGGCACATGTGGTCACGAGTGTCAAATTACACGAAACCATCTTACCTAAATGCAACATAACAACAATGAGATAGCTCATATTGTTACACTACATAGTTTGAATTTATATAATAGTTAATTAAATCTGAACCCCAAATTATTATTTTATTATTTTTCAGATTGCGTTAATTTTTGTTTAAAATAATTATTGATGAATCATTTAATCGTTTAATTACTTTTCAAACCAACAGTAATGATGAAACCAAACAGAAATTAACCTCTGAAAAGATCAAACAACAATACAAGGCTTTTGCATCCACCCCTACATATTGGACAGGTCGGGTGTGCTGTGCGCATCACCTATAATCATAAACAAAATGTTGAAAACACCCCATAATATTTTACACATAGAAAATCTGAAAAACGAATCCAAAAGTTGAAAACTTGCACACAAACCTGCTAACCTATATCTACTTTGCTTTACTGCACCCCTGAGCCACAGGCGGGGAGAATCATATTCTCTAAGGGCGCATACTGAAAATATTATTTACTTTTTACCTCCCGGTTGGTAGCACAAGCTCAGTTTTTGGGTGTTCTAAGAGCACGGTTTTAACATGTTAGAGATAGCTAAAACACCCAAAAACACTGCTCTTAAAACAGGTAAAAACAGAGCTTGTGCTACCAACCTTAGTCTTTTACATAAAGATTTGAAAATTCAACAAAGTTTCATGCTCATGAAATTCCACTAAATAAGTAAATAAATAAATATATCAAACCACCCCCTTGTCATAGGCAACGCGACTCGTCGCAAAAGACATAGTCAACTGTGTGATCGTATTCCACGAAATTTACTCCGCCGAATAAAACAGTATTAAATTCGAATGTAATTAATTGCTCATTGAAATCGACCACGCTATTAACAAGTGAGCATGGAGAGATACAGAGATAGAAGAGTGAATGAGACAATTGAACTACGTTGTCGAGATTAAGTTTGCTATGGTGTCTTGTTTGAAGCGTGAGATTGAAAGATTGTTTTGCTATACAATGATTCAACTGTTTGCCAGAAATAAATGGATGGAAAAAGTTGTACGACTTTTCCAACTTGACACAATTATTAATAAAATAAAATTATTATGCCTTTTATCATAACCAACTAACGGTTATTTTGGTCGTTTCATTCCATAGTTTCTCCATATAAATATTAAATATTTATTTATTTTATTTTATAAGTGAATTAATGAGAAATTATATTTGTAGAGAACTTTGAAATGAGAGGAGGTTGGTAACAGTGTAGATAGAGAAAGGTCGACCTTATTTTGCTCTTGACCTAGACTGAAATAACAGTAGTGGGAGTGCGTTTTAAAATATAATCTATAGATCTATAGTGCATACAAGGGGTAAACAGCTGTATCATCATTCCACCCAGGGCCCGGGACGAGGGGCAAACGCGATCGCAAACATCTTTCAGAATTCTACTACACAGGTAAGCATCCGCTTAACCTTGATTAATCAAACGTCGGCGCGTGCGCTAGCCACACCCAGTCACACCGGCATCAGTGTTGCAAACCTTAGCAGAAAAAAAAAACTCAATGGCTACTTTAGATGAAATTCAAAAACTTTTCAGTAAATCCTTTGAAAAGCATGCGGATGATTTAAATAGAAAACTTGCATGTATACAAACCACAATAGAATCCTTCAACAAAACTACTCTTGAAACGAAAACCAAATGTGAACTACTAGAAGAAAAATTATTTGCTAAAGACAAACAAATAGAAAATCTAGAAAGGAAAACCCGAGAGAAAAATATAGTTATATATGGAATTCAAGAAGATAACAGAGAAAACCTCGAAGAAGTCTTTCTCAAACTCACCGCAGATACTCTTAAAATAAAACACATAACTATAAATAATATTGAAGGCATAAGACGTCTAGGGAAATACACAAGAAACAATACAAGATCCAGGCCGATAATAGTTGAGTTAAACTCAAAAAGACTGAAAAGAGATATTTTCAATCAAGCCAGACTGCAAAAACTCACAAATATTAGCATAGAAGAGGATTTCACGAAAAGAGTACAGGAAGAACGAAGGGCCCTTAAACCCTTTCTGTTCAAAGCAAAACAAGAAGGAAATAAAGCTTACTTAAAATACGATAAACTGGTAGTTAATAACAATCTCTTTACCCTCCACGAACTCCAGAATACAGCGGACCAAGAGAACGGTGAGGTAGAATCTGATCTTGAAGAACCGCCCATGATAGGAAGGAGATCTGTATCACTACATACTCTACACAACGCAAATGATGACCTGGAGTCATCAGTCTACGAACCCTCTACGTCAATGCCTAGAAATGAAAATGTAATCCAACGGAAACCAACACAGAACACTCAAACAAATCGAATACAGGAAACAAAAACTCTCACACCAAAAAATGCAATAACAAATACTCCAACTACATCATCAACAAATAAACCGTCAAATGAGACCAAAAGCATCAACTCAGGCGACAAAGGAAAAAAAGGGCCACTAGACAAGAACTTCTCTATACAAACGCGATCCCACTCTCAGTCAAAAAACTTAGAAGGAAAAAAGAATACTCCGATTCAACAGAAACATTAACTAACAAAATTATGTACTGGAACATGCAGGGTTTTAAAAACATGTATAATCTGAACAAACAAGAAGAGAAAACTTTAATGCAGCACGATGTAATATGCCTTCTAGAAACATGGGCCAACTATGAGATAAAAAAGATACCATACTTCTTACAAGATTACAACATTCACCAAGAAAAAGCAACTAAAGAACATATCACTGGACGAGCAATCGGAGGAATTATCATTTTCACTAGAAATAACATAAAAAATCTCTCTCTCATAGAGAAAGAAACACACTGGCTGTTCTTAAAAGTAGAGGGCTCTCAACACAAAACTATTCTAGGCACAGAAATTAAATTAATTGCGCCGTAAGTTTTTAGGGTTGAGAAGAATTTCTCCGGTGGGCTTCTGGCGATGTGTTTTATACCATACTTCTTACAAGATTACAACATTCACCAAGAAAAAGCAACTAAAGAACATAATTTATATGTTATTTCTAGTGAAAATGATAATTCCTCCGATTGCTCGTCCAGTGATATGTTCTTTAATTACTTTTAGAAAAGAAAAACAATTGACAATCAGTGAATCACAATTTTTAATAATTCTGTTTAAAGCTCTCTTCAAACCATTTAGTTTGATACCAAACAAGATACATTTCTATTGACTTTCAGAAAAAACAATAGACAATCACTCGAATATATTGATAATAGTTGATTAATAATTTTAATTCTAGCGACTATCAAGTCTGTTAAAATATTTCATTATGAAACTTGATTTCATTAAAAAAAACGCAGCCAAGCTGATAGTGTAAAACCTCGTTCTGTCAATACTTGGCAACTTCATGGTGCACTGTCAAGCCAAAAAATATATTTTTTACATAAACATTTAAAAAATCTGTAATTATAATATTAACGCCCCCTCATTCCTATAATATGCGTAAAATATATCAAAAGTAGTCTAAAAATTTTTCTGTTGAAGTAATTTATAATTAAAAATACGACATGGCCACTGAGAAATGTCAAATCGACGATAGATGTTCTTCTTAAAAAATCCAAAGCTACGAGTACCTTGCTCTAAGTTGATTTTGCGCCAAAATCGCATGTTTTTCCAAAATATCTCGCACATCATGTGTACGAAAAATTTTAAACTATCAAAAGGCACTCCCCAAGATTGCCCTCTATCAAATAAAAATTGTTTCAAATTTTTCGGATAATCCGTCTAGGCTGTAGAAATCGGCAACTGACCGTGATGAATCCAAATATATATACATATAAATATCCGTTCTCTTTTAGTATATGGACTAGCGATCAGGTCGGCTTCGCCGACCCTCAGCTAGGCTCCGCAACCCTTGAAGGAATGTAATTTTTAAACTTGTTACTTTATACACCACCTGGTCGAGTATTGATATTGTAAAAAATTATATTTTATTAATTTTTTTAAAATGATTTGCTTTCAACTCGTTTTTGATTAATTTTTCATGTTGTCTTAGCCCTTTCATGAAAACTGAAACAAGTATGTTTTCTATAATTTTTAGGTCAGAACATTTGCCATTCAATCGGTTACAATTTTTGGCTATCACTTACATCGGATAGGCCTCCTCTAAACTTCAAATTTGATAGCAACCTCTATGAGGTTTCTAAAGACTTTTAGAAAAAACAATTGATAATCAACCGATTATAATTTTAGCCCATAGTATTCGACATTTCTTTTTAAACCCTTTAGTTTGATTCCAAACATGATACATTTCTAATAACTTTTAGGAAATACAATTGACAATCAATCGATTATAATTTTTAGTCTATTCTGTAATACTAAACTGTGATTACACAGTCTGACCGCCACCTGTCACTATTTTTCCTAAATATTTCATAATTTTAGGAGTTTTTGACAAAGCGTCATCAATTTTGAAACTAGTTGACCTAAAAGAAACTCCCCTAACCATGCCTAACATAGTACAGAACGCATTTTTATAGTAAAATGTAATAAACTGTGAAAAAAAACCCTTAACCATGCCTGACCTAGTACAGAACGCATTTTTATGGTAAATAATAATAAACGTAAAGTAAAAGTGATAAACTGTGAACAAAACACCCCTAACCATGCCTAACCTAGTACAGAACGCATTTTTATGGTAAAAAGTAGTAAACTGTGATATCAGAGTCAACCGAGTTTAACCCCCACCTATCAATATTTTTCCCAAATATTTCATATTTTTTAGAAGTTTTTGACAGTGTCATAAATTTTGGAGCTGGTTGACTTAAAACACCCCTAACCATGCCTAACCTAGTACAGAACGCATTTTTATAGTAGAAAGTAATAAACTGTGATTTTAAGATCATACGAGTCTGACAATAGATAATCAGTTGATGATAAGTTTTATTCGTTTAAATGGTTGTATATAAAGAAAAAATGTTAAAATTCATATAAACTTCAAGTTCATTATAATGTATCTGCCAATATTTCCAATTTTTTCGTAGTAATTGTAGGTTGAAAAATTTAGATGCTAAGTACGGCGGGAGATATTATGTACGTTGGAAATGTTATGTTCAATGTTAATACATGGTTATACCGTATGTATATATGTGTATAATGATTTGTTATTGATTGTCTCTCTAATAAAAACAATAAATAACAATAATTGCAAGAATAGATTCGATTATAGCAATTACATGGAAATAATTGACATATAAATGGATTGATCTATTTCAACGAATTTTACTATATATTTTTGTCTTGAAACATCATATAGTATAAACAAAATAATTTTGTCGGCCATCTTGAAACACAATGACGACAACCAATCTTGAAAACGGATAATTGTCACGAAATTTACTGGGTACTTTTGTTTTCAGACAACTTATAGATAAGCTATAAAATTTAATATTATGCCATCCTAAATACAATGGCGGCAATTTATCTTTAGAACAGATTAAACAATTGTCATGAAATTTAATTTGTACTTTTTTCATCTTATGTGATAGGATATATGTCAGAATTGGTCGTCGGCCATCTTAAAATATAATATCGACAATATATTTTTTCTCCGTCTAACTGAATCTAACCTAACTTAACTAAATCTAACTTAACCTACTTTAACCTAAACTAAGACGTATACCCTAAACCTACATTTTAACAATATTTTCCAATTTACAATAGATAGTATTAACACTTTACATTTAACAACCGATTTTTTTTTTATTTTTAGGTTTCTTCATTAATGGATTTCTTCATTTTCAAGTTTATGTTTGAAACAACTGATAATCGTGAATTGGCAACTTTTAAAATTTTTATCTGCATATTCAACTAAGGGCTTTTCATATGACACCAAACACGAACTGTTTCTAATTACTTTTAGAAAAAAACAAAAAAACTATTGACAATCAGTTAACAATTTTTTATAATTCTGTTTGAAAGCTCTTTACATACCATTTAATTTGATACTAAACACGATACATTTCTAATGACTTTTAGGAAAAACAATAGACAATCACTCGTACATATATTGGTAATAGTTAATAACTAATTTTAATTCTAACGACAATCAAATCTGTTAAATATTTCATTATGAAACTTGATTTTGTTGATTAAAATACGCAGCCAAGCTGATGGTGTAAAACCTAGTTCTGTCAGTATATAGAAAACATCATGGTGCACTGTCATGTCAAAAGAATTATTTTTTAAATAAACATTTATAAAATATATAATTATAATAAAAACGTCCTCTCATTCCTATAAAATGTATTATCTTTCAATATTTCCATTTGGTTTTTAAGTAATTGTATGTTAAAATACCCAAAAACAGAGCTCGTGGTACCAGCCAATGTGTCTTCAAATGTTGCTAAACATTGTCTTGACAATAACCATAAGTTACATGATAAGAGTTTGTCAATCAAACATATTTGTAAAAAGGGATTAAAGTTGGATTTCTTAGAATCCTTGGAAATTCAGATTGCCATTAAAGACCAGTTAACAGTTATGAATGAACAAATAGATTTGTACCGTTCGCCTTTAATACGTCCGCTTTAATCTCTTTACCACTAGGTTTAAAATGTAATTTCCATCCAAATAATTGTATTTACCTCTTCTGTTTGATATTATTTTCTATTATTTTCTTTCAACTATGGTCATAAATGTATTTTTCCCAAACAAATTGTACTTATAACATCTGTTTCCAATCATGTATCTCCCACTTCTTGTGTTAGAATTCTTGTGTATACTATTTATAAGTCTTACTTATTACAAATTCATTCTTATCTGGTTCACCTGATGATGGTCTACTCGACCGAAATACGTATTGTAAAATAAACTTTACATTATTTGAAACTAACCTAGTGTTGATTTTTTAATTTGATCTCTATCTAGTTTAGTTTTTGAGATTTTGGGAGGTCAAAGTTAAAATTGAAATTACTGATTAAAAATATTGATGAAGTAGTTTTTATTTTGTCAGGAATCTAGTTTTGTACGATTTATATGAAAAATATGTTTGTATAAAGTAATCAAGGAAGCAATGGTAATGATAAATATTATCTACACCTGTACCTAACATCCTCAAAGCAATCCATTCACTCCTCATCACTTCACCAACTACAAAGTTACAAAGCGGCTTATAGAATCACGTGACGGAATAACGTGCAATAAACTCGTCGTCCTTGCACTGCGAGCGAATCGTAAATCTCTCGACAGAATTTGATTAGCAACAGTGAGCTACATTAGATAGGTGAGCTACGCAGTGTGTATGACGCTGTCTTCTCATGTTATTAACGTATCATCCTGGGTTTATGATCCAAGAGTGCATGTGGGTTAGGGAAAAGGAATATTTATTTTTCTACTCTTGTTAAAGAATGTATTCATTACTTATGAAATTTATGATAAGTAATACTAATTATTATTGACAGTGTTAAGTAATAATTCATTACTCAACACTTCACGACCAATCACAAGTCTGAATTTTCATTACTTAACACTTTAATAGCCAATCAAATAAATAACGATAATGGCCGCGCATTAAGTATGCTATGAAACAGTGAAGCGCGCTATTGTTAATTATCTGTCAAAATTAGTTTAAAACGTTTTTGTTTACAATAATACTGTAATTTGTGTGATTATAGATGTGAGTTATAGATTCTGAAAGCGAACAAAGTGAAATTTGTACTCCACCAGATATTGTAGAAGCCGCACACGTACGTTTCTTAAATTTACTACCCGAAAAAACAAACAAAAACTATAAACAAGTTTATAAAGCTTTTATGGATTGGCGAATACGCAAAAATTTAAATTCCTTTTCGGAAAATGTTCTTATGGTATATTTTGGCGAACTTTCTGATAAATATAAATCATCGTCATTATGGGCTACTTATTCCATGTTAAGTAGTGTTAATATTTATTAAATAAAAATAAAAACAAAAAATTTAAGCAATCTGACTTATTCATAATGTAACATAAAAAAGAATTGTAAAATCTTATTACATATTAACATATAGTCGTAGATAAAGTATAGTATTCTATTCGCAAGTAATAGCTATTACTCAAGAGAATGTACTTTGCAACACGAGCCGAAGGTGAGTGTTGTAAATCGTTTATATCACTTACACATTGAATAATATACTATTATTGCAATATATAAACTATGGGGTAGATGGCTCAGTGATATCGAGTCGGCCTGTGGATCTTGAGAACCCTGATTCGATCCCCATAGCCGACAAACAATTTTCACCAATTTAAAAATCTACTCCTGTGGTTCCCCCTCCACTAACATCTTTGGTGGCCGGGGTAACCGCACTTCACGCGAAGAAATATATCACTTACCGAGAACTGCTTACGGCAGAGTGCCACATCCAGTAATGGGTAATAGGCGTGATTATATATTTATATTTATTTATTTATTTGCAATATATAAACTGATTTGCAATTGCTGAGCAGTATGCCCGTGTAAATTTGTGTAAAATGGATAATAAAATAAATTTGAGTGTGAGTGTACACAGTAAAGTTGGCGTTGTGCGGTACGGCGACAGTTTTGCGTTGACGTTAAACATATCTGCATAAAACAAATGTATAGAAAGAGGCTTCTGCACAAATAGCAAAACCAGTGTCGGGCTGTCAGTTCTGCACGCGAAAAACGCGCGCGTGTTTTACGAATGGATTCTCGCTCGATGTTTGACTGTTCGGCAATGCTCGCTTGGCGCCGCGACGCCGTGGAAGACCATTCAAACTAACCATTTTTCATTTTGCGAAACGACACCAACGTGAAATATCTGAACGTCTATAAATTTCTACTGAAATCAATATGGCGGCTGCATTTTTTGTATCGTAAAATGCGACGTACTTCCTGGAATGCTTGCAGGAACTTTCAATTGTTTTATCCTGCAGCCAAGACGCATCATATATCGTCACTGGCGATGCCAGCTCTTTTATTTCACTTCACAACTTCATCATCCATTTTCTTAATCACAAATACAGTTTAAATAAAAAACAACAAAGACAAAATTAATTGTCTTTGAATGCTCACTTGGTGAAACAAGCTTTAATAATAAAATATCAATTTTGTGAGACTTAGACAAGAGTTTAGTTTGATATTTTATTATCCAAATACAGTAGCTTCTAGTGGAATCTGAAGTACAAATCAGCGATATTTGAATGCTCCAATTTTTATTGGAAAAATAACTAAATTATCAATAATATTGAAGTCTTTAAACGCAGTTTTTCTACGCCTGTTTTTATTATAAAATTAATATGGCAGAATTTAACACTATGAAAATTTTCACCATATTAAATCTACCCCTGATGCTCCCTATTACCAACATCTCTGAGGGCCGTAATTTAACGACTGATAACCGCACTTCACGCGAAGAAATATATCACTTATCGAGATCTGCTACTTCATTTTAAAAAGTTTTTTTAAAATTGAACAATCGGTTACATTTTTCGTTGTCAATAAATAAATATATCATCACGCCTTTTACCCATTACTGGGGGTAACACTCCGCCGTAGCAGATCTTGGTAAGTGATATATTTTTTCGCATGAAGTGCGTTTACCAGCCGTCAAATCATGGCCCGCAAAGATGTTGTCAATTATGACGGATAATCAACTAATTAATATTAGCGCCCACCATTTTATTTTTGAATAATTTTATATGATTATTAAGAAATATTACATTAGAAATTTCAAAGTTAATATTAATTACTAATACACCGGAAATGATACCATGAACGTATACATCCGTCATCAATTGTTGGTTCATCTAAAATATAACAACCTGTATAACTAAAAAAAAATTTATGTCATCCGCTTGATTAATGTATTATTTCTTTTGTTCCAGGTAAGTGATCCTGAATCCTGCAACTGTTAATCTTGTCGTCAATGGTAAGCGCATTATAATTAGTTATAAAGCCAGCGATGTTGAATTAAGTAAAACTTTTGGGCATCTCTGTGATCGCAAAATAAACGTATATTTACGTTTGTGTGGTGGTCGAGGGCGGATCAGGGGTTAAAGTGTGCGGAACTGAGTTGATTGAAGCGACAGGGCTGTAGTTTGAGATTGTCGGCTGGTTTCGCACCCGGCTCCGGGTAACTGCCATTCGCACTTTGGTTCGTACTGAGAGACCTACAGGTCCGGACTATTGATATTTGCGCTCGAAACATACCGGGTGTAACACGAAAAGTGAAACATAGGCGTTTAACATGGCAAATCAGTTTTTCCGTGCGCATTGCTTCCCTAATTATTTTAGGAAAAAATGTTTCAAATAATTGTTGTAAAGCATAAAATTCTACATCCGAATCAATAAACAAAATTCATTTTGACTACTGCATAACTGCGGATATTAAATTTGAAAATTCACGTAATTTCAATTTAATACACAGTAAAAAATATATTTTATTCTGTGTTAATTTTTTTTGTGCTAATCAAAATTTGTTAAAGGAACTAATAATTTTTGGTTAATATAACAAATATTCAAATTGTTAATTGATAATTACACTCTATTTTGCTAAATTACCAAATAATAATTGTTGATTTTATTTGATTAATACATTATGTTATTATTCTCTCGTGTTAGTGTTAATTTAACATATTTATTAGTTACTTTAGACAGTAACAAAATTTATGTTAAAATAACAAAATTATTAGTGAATTTAACTGCGTTCTGTGTTAAACGAACACAGGCTAGTTGCTAGTAGGATTGCTGGGATTCACACTTTTGCCTGTTCAGTCTTGTTCATGCGTGTACTATTAGTATGGTGTTGGTTGGTCTTCGTATTTAGGTACGTATTACGTGTTGTGCAAAGATCAGTTTGTGCTGTATGTTATATTAGAAGATTAGAACTTAAACGAATATGGATGATTTATACAACAGTGTTGTACAAGTAAACACTGACAATAATATTTGGACAATAAAACAATATTACGTCATTCTAAAATTCAATGGCAAATCAAAATGGGCCAAAGTAACATCATCTTTAACGGATGTAATAAAAGTTTGTAAGTAAATGTGACATATTTTACTATAATTGTATACTAAATTGTCATTAATGAGTACAATAACAATATGTAGAATCTGTATTGGTATATAAAATTATAATATAAAAAGAAAACTAAATACAAATACTATTAAAATAAACTTTGTTGTTATACGCAGAATTTATGTAGTTGCTAAATATATTTGTTAAAGTGACAAATTAAATTTGTGAAATATATTCTTCTCCACAAATGTGGTGAATTTGACTAACTTGGTCTACTATACACACAAATTTTTGTTAATATTATTTGTAGGTCGAAGTAAGTTTCCTGAATTAAGTAATGAAGAGGTTATTACATTGTCCGACTCTTCAGGAGCTGTTATAGACGAAGAATATCTAGAAGATTTCCTAGACATAAGTGAAAAGGGTGTTTTAATTCAAATTAATGCTGAAAATTGCGGTATGTTATATATTGTATTGTATTTTATGTCTTGATTATGGATTTCTATAACTTATTTTTATTTATTCAGCACCAAGTTTACAAGAACATTCTTGAGCTTCATGCTCCACTCTATCTTTGAATAGCGATATTTCGTCTTCGTTTTTGTCATCACCTGCACACTCCTCTTCTCCATCTGAGTCGGATAACATCATTACTCCAGAGGTAAATGATCAAATTCGTTGGAAATTAATTATTTAATTTTTAATATTTTAGATTTTACGAGAAATTATTAACGAAAATTCTAGAGGACGAGGATTATTAACTGAATACGAAAAAACACCAACAATTTCAGACACAAACAGAAAGAAATTAGAGAATTAGTGAAAAACACATTTATATGTATGAATATTGACGAGGATGATTTACCATGTTTTGAAAAAATTATAGAATTCTTTTCATGGCAGTCTAATATTTATGTATTGACCAATCCATGGAATACATTATCATTCGACGAATATTTGCATGCCTACCAAGTCGAAGAAGACTCGATATATGATTTAAATATTATTTGTCTTAAATCAGTTGAGAAACATATTATACCATATGAATTGCATCAACCTTATGACCGTGATGAAAATTACATAGTGTTGAAATACTCTATTATTTTATAAAACACTTCTTTGTATACTTTATGTATATTATATTATAATATATAATATAATTTTTGTATTTTATTTATAAAATAAATATTACTGCAAAGTTCATATAATTTGTAATTTTTATTAACAAATAGATTAGTTAAAATTAACTTCATAGTATTGTTAAATGTAACACAACATTGTGTCAAATTAAATTTTAACAAAACAAGTTAGTTACTTTGTGAAAATATTGTAGTTAAATTCTTCATACCTGTAGTGTTAAAGTAACAAACTGTTGAAGTTAATTAACACTATAATATAGTTACATTACCAAAAAGAGTGGTTAAATATAAACAAAAAAATTGTGTTAATTTAACAATCAGTTTTAGTCAGTTGTGTGTTAATTTATTGACACTTTAAGGTAGTAAACATTTAACAATAACGAATATTGTTAAATTAACTAAAAAATATTAGTGGACCTCCTGGAACCATCTAGTGTGTTAAATCTGTGTTAATTTTTTTTACTGTGTAGTAATAGCCATGGAATTAAAAACTAGAGATGAACAAATGCGTAACGTTTTATACGTCAATGTCAGAATAAATTGTCAAAATGATTTTTACGTACTAAATATTTATTTTCTAAATACAAATTTAATAATAATAAACTCGATAAAATATTTAAGGTAGGTTGTTATTTAACAAATTAATTAATGTAACATAAATTTAATTCAATAAAAACATCAACAAACTAAATATTTTTAAATTGTTAAATTAGATGTTCAAATAGTCCACCGTTTTGAGCTAAACAATAACCTAATCTGTTGTAGAAGCTTTCACGAGTATTCTTTAATTGTCGATTATTTATTTTCTGGCATTCTTGTAATATAGCATTTTTAAGTTCTTCTAAATTCTGGTATCTTTTTTTATAAACATAAGATTTTAAATGGCCCCATAAAAAAAAATCACGGATTTAAATCTGGCGACCGTGCTGGCCAGTTAACTGGTCCATTTCGTCCTATCAAGCTTTCAGGAAATACATGGTTTAGATATTCCACAACTTCTCTAGTGCTGCAGGGCAGCCATCATGCTGGAACCACACATTTTCTTTGTTTGTTTTAACAATTTGTGGTCCAACCACATTAATTAATAAATTCAAATATGATGCTGAATTTATTCGTTGGATGAAGAATGGGCCAATGATTTTATCACCAAAAATTCCTGCCCACACATTGACAGAATGACGATATTGTGTCCTCGATTCTACAATATTATGTGGATTATTTTGTGACCAGTACCTATAATTATGACAGTTTGGTTCGCCATTCATGGTAAATGTGCATTCATCTGTGAATAAAATACTACTTAAAAATTCTCTATTACAATTTCATTTCTCCATCATTATTTCACAGAATGAGGCACGCAGTTCAAAATCTTGTTCCAAAATATTTTGGTAGTTTTGAAATTTAAAAGGAATGTATTTATGTTTTTTGAGAATTCTATGCACTGTCATAAAATTTATATTTAGTTCTCTGGAAATTTCCCGCACACTCATTGTTGGCTCTAGTTCTATTAAAGCAAGAATATTTTCTTCATTGTTATAAATTCTTTCATTTATTTCTTTCTTGAAGTTTAGTGTTCCTGTCTTTTCAAACTTTACTATAAACCTCTGAATAGTTGCTGTACTAGGAATATCATGATGCTGCCAAATAGCGCTAATACAGTCACGAATTAGTCGTAAACTATGGCCAGAAAAATGCCATTTAATTATTTGCAACTTGTCTTCATCTGAATAATGATTCATTTTTGATAATAATAAACCCTAATATTGATTTAATATCACAGTTGGTCAAAATAAATACTAATAATTTGACGTATAAAACGTTACGCATTTGTTCATCTCTTGGTTTTAATTCCATGGCTATTACTATTAAATTGAAATTACGTGAATTTTCAAATTTAATTTCTGCAGTTATGAAGTAGTCAAAATGAATTTTGTTTATTGATTCGGATGTAGAATTTTATGCTTTACAACAATTATTTGAAACATTTTTTCCTAAAATAATTAGGGAAGCAATGCGCACGGAAAAACTGATTTGCCATGTTAAACGCCTATGTTTCACTTTTCGTGTTACACCCGGTATATACTATTTTCATTTTAAACTGGAGGGATCGGTATAAAACGATTAAATGCACCGCAATTACGTTTACAAATATGACCCGTTATAACTGGTGTCACAAGGCTCGCACAGGGTTGTACAGCTGCATTCGCCGGTATTTTTAAATGGTCAATTATAGGAAAAAGCAAGAATAATTTTAGGCTGAATACGACCCTAAAAAAATGTACCTGTTGTGACCATCGTTAAGCGATTTGTGGTAGCCGCACTAATAAATTTCATTGTAGTTATATGGGACAGGGACGTTTAATCGTTTTATGCTGATCCCTCCGGTTTAAAATGAAAATAGTATACACGAGATATTTTGTACAGTCGCCACAATCAGTTTCTTCTTCATAACTTTTAAGAATTTAATTTTACAAGTTATAGGACAAAATGTAAATTGTTTACTTGCTGTTATTGCTTGTTGTCATAACGTTCAATGAATATTTGATTTAGAGTTTAAAATTCATAGAGGGGACATTTTTCTGTTAAGACAAAGTGACATTTTACGTTGCCAAATGCAAGAGCCAATGCCTACTTTCTATAGCATCTGTAAAAAATATGTTTAAAAAAAATTAAACTTAAAGTGAGACACAACTAATTCAAACCAGAATTATATGTCAAATTGTTGATACCATCACACATTCTTTTATTTATTTAAATCAAGTTAAAATTTAACTTTTGTTACCCATGTGGCTCCCCCACCATTAACATCTTTGGGAGCCGTGATTTGACGGATGGTACCAGCCCGAAAATTATATTACTTACCAAGATCTGCTACGATAGAGTGCCACACTTAGTCTTGGGTAAAAAGCGTGATGATATATTTATTTACTTTTAAAGTTTATAACAAAACTTAATGGAATGCATGATCATTACTTAATTAAGATTCTTTTGCGGGATCTTGAGTTTTTAAAAAGAATTATTTTTCAACGGATCTTTACAGTTTATTATCTCTACAGTGGATAACTTATAATGAAGATGTGCTACTACATTACTACGCTTATATTTATACATTTTGTTTATCTTATCCTAAGTTGTCTCTAGTTACTGCAACGTGGGCAGGTTGCTCTCCGTAACTCCTCCGGCACAAGATGAGAACTATGGGGTCTTGGACACATAGTTCGGCGGGAATTGAATATTTGGTGGTGCAGCTGATGTACCTGCTTCGTTTTGTCCATGTTGGGGTATTCTTGTGGTCCTTCTACGTTTATAAACATAATAACACACAATACATATGATACACAAGATTATAAAACAATATAAAATCATAGTGAAGATGCCAATTTTATCATAGTATATAGGTGTTTCATTGATTTTATTTAAGTAATTTTTTTGTTTCTTTAGGAGTGAAAAGATGTGTTCAGTATTATCTAAATTTATAGGATCTATGTTAAATGTTTTAAAATTTAAAATGTTTTCATCACTGATGTTATTTTAAAGGGATACACTGGGTAAAATAATATTTTTAAATTTATGTTTGTAAGTTTAGTATGTTTTAAGCACAGTGTTTTGCACTTTCACTTCACACTCGTTGTTGACTTCTATTACATAGCTACCGGTTAAAGGGATGTTGTCTATGTTTCTTCCACATTTCTGGATAGCGACGATGCTGCTCGGGGCGATGACAATCCACTGATGTCCTTCGATTTTCTGGATTATGGTGTCTGGGATGTTTGTAATTATTTGCTGGCAATTGGTAGTATTAGTTGCATATTTTAATAATTGTATTTCACAAGGTGCATTTGCATCTATTTTTGATGTGTGTGCTTCATGACAGAGAAATTCTTCAGGAATAATTTCTTGACATTTATTGTCGAGGAATGCGTAAGCTTGCTCATTGGTTACAAGGAATTTAGCTTGAGGTATGATTGTTTTAAATGAATTTTGGTGAAGAGTTGGCAAGGGATATAAGTGATAGTGGATATAACTTTCTGTTTCTACTATAGGAATTTCGATTAAAAATGTAATTTGATTATTTTTACTAAAACTTTTAATTTCAATAATCTTTTGAAACAGAAGTAAATTTTCTAAAGTGGGTGTGAATGGGAATTTATTTGTATTTAATAAATTATTTATATAAACAATTTCGGTTAATAGATCTTTAGGTTCAATGACTGAATTGTGAAAAGTATTGAGTTTTGAGAATGTAATTCCCACTTCTATCTTTTCTAGTAGATCGTAAATAATTTGCATACTAGCGATATATTGGGTAAGGACGGTTTGGAGGTGTAAATAATTAGCTGATTCGACATATAAAATAGATTTCTATATTCTTCTAGTTCATTAATTTTTAAATTAAGAGTTGTTGGTTATTAAAAAGTGTTTTTATGTTATCATCGAACTTCTTAATTAGAGGTTTCTAAGATTGTTATTTGTTCACCAATTATTGTTTTAAATTTATTTTGATTTTTTGATAAGTTTGATATCGCTTTGTCATATTTTTCAGCATCACTTTGATCGAGATTTCCTGTAATAGCTTTAATTACAGAGCCAAGCCCATCTACTATGCCTCTTTTATTTCTTTTTATTAATAATGGGTTTAGTTGTTGTATTTTAAGTGAAACTTTATCTTCCAAAATTTGTATAATTTGATAGCTTTCTTTATTTTGTGTAGATTTGTGAATTTCGTGTTTAGTTTTTGAAAATGAATTTCTTAATATATTGTATTCGGATATGATGTCAGAAATGTCGTATATTTGAACGAATGTCCAGTAGTCTGTTTGAATTTGTGCATGTCCGAGTTTTAATGGTAAGCGTCCAGGGTTTGTGTTCAGGTTGTGGAACTTTGGGGTTTCTTTTTAGTGATTCAGTTTCTAAAGCGTTTAGATTTATTCTAGAAAGACAGTCTGCATTAGTGTTATATTTTCCTTTTTTATATTGCATGTCATAGTCGTACTCTTCTAATTTTAAACGCCATCGGACAAGTCTAGAATTTGGTTCTTTAAGATTGAAAAGCCAAAGTAATGGACGATGGTCAGTCACTATGGTAAACTTTCTACCATAAAGATACGGACGAAAATGCTTACAAGCCCAAACTATCGCTAATAATTCCTTTTCGATAGTGGAGTAGCGTGTCTCTGTATCATTTAATGTCCTTGATGCATAAGCTATAGGTCTGTCACGTGAAATTTCGCCTTGCGAAAGTACGGCACCTATCGCGAAGTTGCTAGCGTCTGTTGTCAATATAAAGGGTTTGTCAAAGTCTGGATATTGTAATATAGGGTCATTTATAAGTAACATTTTACATGTATTAAAACTTTCCAAAAATTCTTTGTCGTGTATAATTTTAGAATCCTTTTTTAAACATTTTGTCATAGGTTTTGTAATTTTGGCGAAATCTTTGATGAAGCGTCTATAATAGCCTAATAGTCCTAAAAAGCTTTTAATTTCTTTGACTGTTTTTGGTATAGGGAATTTTTTGATTGCGGAAATTTTCTCTGGATTGGGTTTTACACCATCCGAAGTGATAACGTGTCCTAAATATTGAACGGTTTTTTGGAGAAATTCGCTTTTGTCAAGTTGAATTTTGAAATTACTACTACGTAAACGATCGAATATTGATTTTAATCTTTCAATATGTTCTTGTAATGATGAGCTAAATATAATTATATCATCGAGATAAACTAAGCATGTTTCGTGTTGAAGGCCGCGAAGGACATTGTCCATGACTCGCTGGAATGTTGACGGTGCGTTCTTTAAACAAAACGGCATGCGTTTAAACTCGTAGTGACCTCCTTCTACCGAGAAAGCAGTTTTCTGAGTATCACTGGGATCTACCTCGATTTGGTGGAATCCACTTGCTAAGTCTAAAGTGGAAAAGTAATTTGCCTTTCCTAATTTATCTAATATATCGGATATGTTAGGCAGGGGATATTTGTCGTCTACTGTCTGGTCGTTTAGCTTTCTGTAATCTATTACTACGCGCCATTTTTTCTTGCCAGAAGCGTCTAACTTCTTTGGCACGATCCATATTGGACTGGACCATGGGGAATTACTGTCTTGAATTATGCCTTGTTGTAGCATTTTGAACATTTGTGATTTTACTTCTTGTTTGTGTACTTCCGGAAACCAATATGATTTTACATGAATAGGCGTATCGTTTTTTAGTTTAATTTTGTGAGTTATTTCGTTAGAAAAGCTTAATGGTAATTTTTCAGAATAGAATATGTCTCTATATTCAAAACATAATTTTCTAATCGCTTCTTTTTCCTCTTTATTACAGTGTTCGACTCTAATATTTTTTAAATTTTGTTTTAGTGTGTTATCGCGTTCTTTATCTAGTTCTTCGTCTACTTCCATATTTTCAACAAAGTTAATTTCAATAGGGTCTAAAGGTTCAATTTCGAAAGGTTCTAAAATATCTATTTTAACAGAATTTTCATTTATGTTGGTTAAAGTAGTTATTGCAAAATTGTTTGAAACGTTGACGAGTGCTTTAGGCATTTCAACGCCATTTTCAAAATTTACATGATCTAGAATACCTAGGCCGTCTGTCATTTTAACAGGGAGTTTTATAACAGTTGAATTTCTAGGCGGTACAATAATTGAGTGTAGAGATGTCAAATTATTTTTATTTAATGGTTTAGTTTCGTTATCGGGTTCAAACATTATAGGGATACTAGCATATGGTGTCGTCAGTTGTTTAACTGTAACGTTTACGTTTGCGTTAAGTTGTTTTAAAAGATCAACGCCAATAAAGCCGTCGTATTTGTTACTGAATTTGAATAGATAAAATTTGTGTGTTTCGGGGATATTAAAAATTTCAAAAATTGGGATTATTGCAACTTCATCGTGATATGAAATATCATGAGCTGTCTGAATATTGAAATTTTGATGGTAAATATAATTTTGATAAAATTTATGTGCTAATTCCGGATTTATTAAACTTTTGGTACTTCCAGTATCAATTAAAAAGTTAGCGTCGATTTCTTGGATATAGATGTGGGGTAGATTTGATTTTAAAACGTTAAGTTGGATTAGGTCGGGTTGTTCTGATTGTGGGCTATAGGAAAATTTACAGTTGTATCAGTGTTATTTGATGCGAGGGCAGTGCGCTCGTATACGGTGTTATCAGTGACGTAATGAGAATCGTCATATGAAGCGTCATATGATGCGTGTGAATAATCGTGATGTGTCTCGTAAGCATCGTATTCAGGATAGTTCTCATAGGTTTCAAATTCGGATTCTTGTGGTATATCATGGGAATCTTGGGATTGCTCAGGGTTAATGTCTTGGTTAAATAATGCGTTTGAAGTGAAAGTTCTTCTGGAATGGCCAGATGATGTATCCATTGGTTCAGGCTTATATTGTTGGGTTTGTTTGGACGTGCATAATTTTGTTGGAAGTTAGGACGTGAAATATTTTGTTGGAAATTAGGTTGGGTGTAATTTTGATGGAAGTTCATCGGTTTTTTGAAAGTGTTGAAATGTAGGTGGACGCATTTGAATTTGCGGTTGTCTTTGTGCATAATGCACAGGACGGTAATTAGGTTGATTGTTAGTTCTTTGGAATGGATTTATTCTTGGTGTGAAAGGTTGCATTGGACGTTGTTGTGAATTTTGGTAGTTTGGGGGAATTGAATTATGTCGGAAATGTTGGAAATTTTGTCCGTAGCTTGGTGGTATTTGTGATCTAGTTGGTAATATTCTGTGTGATGGTTTGATATTTGATTGTAAGTTCAATGTGCTTTGTCTTTGAGTAGAATAAAGAAAGTTTTCTTCTTCTATAACTAAACTCATTGCTTTTTCTAGATTATCAGGGTTTCTAAGTCTAACGTTTGTCTGAATATTAGAAGGTAAACCGCGTATGAATGTTTTTAATGCAAAATCGTTATAGTTTGCTTGTTGAATAGTTTTTTCAGCGGCATTAATTTGCATAGTATTTAATTTTGAAGCTATAAGACTGCGTGCGTCTTGGCATCTCATACCAAAGTTATACGGTGGTTCATTTTTATGTGGACGCAGCGAGATCAAATCTTGTACCAAACAATCAATATTTCGCTGGTCACCAAAACATAATGTTAATGCGTCTTTTATTTGTTCCCAATTAGTGAGTTCAGTTCGTGATCCAATTAATACTAATGCTCTGCCAGTTAATTTACCTAAAATTGCTCTAACTAAGAAATTATTTAAAGCAAAATTAGTAGCTGTACCAAATGTATTTATTAAATTTTGACAAGAATCTAAATATATACCGAAAGTATGGGGATTACCCTCATAATTTGGAATAGAGTCTACATATAGTCGTAAAAGTTGGTAGTTTACTGGATTTTGAGGTTGTGGATCTGTTTGTGGCATATTTGTGTCTGGATCTTGCAAATTAAATTGATGTAATAAATTTGATAGATTTAGTATTTCGTTTTCTGTCATTAATTATTTTACTACGTGGCTAATTACTATATTTTCTTTTTCCTATAATTGAAACTTAAAGCTTGTTGGATTTTGTAATATTTTAGGAATGAGCGTACTTACATAAATGTTTGTTTCATCTTCTTAATCTACTGCCTATAGGTTTGGACGATTTTGTTCCTCTCCCAGGTCTTAGGGGCTGGCTACGGCGATGCTGTCCTTCACCAGGCTGGCTTTGGCGATGTTGTCCTCCACCAGGCGTTGTAATTCTTTCTTCGAACTCTTGTCCCGTCTTCGGTTGTTGAAGGTCTCGTGACAAACCGATATTCGTTCGATTTGTGTTTGAGTTCACTCCCGGACCGATTTTTTGTACTCGATAAATTGTTGATACAAACGTTAACCATGCGATATGATTAACTTCGAGTATCCTACCGTGACTGCGCCAATTAAGATTCTTTTGCGGGATCTTGAGTTTTTAAAAAGAATTATTTTTCAACGGATCTTTACAGTTTATTATCTCTACAGTGGATAACTTATAATGAAGATGTGCTACTACATTACTACGCTTATATTTATACATTTTGTTTATCTTATCCTAAGTTGTCTCTAGTTACTGCAACGTGGGCAGGTTGCTCTCCGTAACTACTTTTTACCTTGGAATGAACAGTGTTATTTTCTTCTGTTAATTAAGAAACAACATTTTGACTATCTAACAGAATATTATTTACTATTGCTTAAAATTATGATTCTAAGTAGTTTTAGTTCCAATATAACCTACTGTGGCTGGCCGGTGCTGGAGACGGGGATGATGAGAACGCTTGGCTGCAACCATTGTTCGCCGCCACCGCTAACGTCGAGAAAAACTCGCGCTTGTTAAAAAACTCACTTGCCGCCTTTCAAATATTGTTATTGCGTTTGTTTCTGCTTTATTCTTTTGTTCACACCCCCTACGTCAACGTAGGCACACTTGATGTGAACAGACTAATTCATAACAAAGACGATAATACTCCACTAATATCTTTGGGGGCCGTGATTTGACGGCTAGTAATCGCACTTCACGCGAAAAAATATATCAATTACCGAGATCTGCTTAGGTAGTAAGTTCATGCTATCAATTTTCAAGTTGCATATATTGGGGTGCATATATTTCCTTGACAAAACAAAGAAAAATCGCAAAATTGCATGGATCACAAGAAGCTTTTCCCTCCTTTGTAAAATTGATTTAAACAAATGCACATCTGCGTTTAATTAGATTACACTGATTCTCTGTTGTCAGATGAGCGCTGATGTATTCATAGCTGTGATGATTTTTTCTGACATGGCCTGTATTTCTTTTTAATCTAATGAATGATGAAATATGCATTAATCTTGCATGAATATTTATTAAGTGTCAATATAATTTTCTCTCATTGTATTGTATAAATTACGGATACGCTGGTTGTAATATTTCTGTTTTTCAATGTTTATATTTGCAGTAAAAATGCATCAGAATGGAAATACTGGCGGAATATTAAACACTGCTCTTTTTATAATCACGAGCCTACTGGAATTTAAAATTAAGAACTCGAATTTGTCTAAACTAGCATTTGATACATTGTGATTGGACAGAGCTTTCAAATATTTTTCATTAATCGATTAATGATCGATTTATATTAATATGCAACATTTTCTCTAAAATTCATTCTTGTTTTTTAAAAAGTTCATAAATTTCCAAAGATCTGCAAAGTTACTGAATATTAATTTAAAATTATGGTAATAAAAAATATATATATATCATCACGCCTTTTACCTATTACTGGGTGTGGCACTCTACCGAAGCAGATCTCGGTAAGTGATATATTTCTACGCGTGAAGTGCAGTTACCAGCCATCAAATCACGGCCCCTAAAGATGTCAGTGGAGGGGGAACCACAGGGGTAGATTTAATTTGTTAATACATCTATAAATAAGCAGTTGTGGCATAATGGTTGCGATCTTGTGTTTGCGCGAAGCGGCTGATCGGCCGCGAGCCTTGTCCGATGGCGCCACCTGTCAAGCCACAGCTGTCATACAGAAAACGACAGCGGCCTTCAGTTCTATTCCGCCATTAGTAATTGCATGTGCGACATATTTTATTGTAACTTGTTTTCTGACTAAATATACGGTTGTTAGTTAAAAGTGCCTTCATATCGTTTTGATTTCACGAGCCCACCCTCGGCCGCTAACATCTTGTTTCTGAAACAATTATTGACGAGTTATAACAATTGGTTCTGATACTGTAACAGAGATTATTTTCCTGTTGTGCAACAAGTAAAAACAGGCCTATTTCCATGGAGGGGGAAGAAAGGGTTGTTGTTTTCTTTCCGGTGTAGTAGAGTTTAATTAAATATGTATGAGATAATAAAGGACAAATTGAAATGATAATTAAAACGAGGACAATTAATATTGATGCAAATGAAATTGATTAGAATAATTTGGTATCATGGTGGTGGTTATATTTAGGTCAATTTCCATTCCACTAGTTCCGTTAACTATCCTCATAATACATCTGAGTGGTGGTGAGAGACTTGTGAGATATCACTCAACGGAACTAAAAACTTGGCGCAATATTCAATTACGAACAATTCAGGCGATGAAGAATCACTTACACATTCTTCTAAATTCTTCACTTAATTTCATTGCGATATCCAGCCAGAAATGAAGAAACTTGTAATGAGGACACTTAAATACGAATCGCAAAAATAATTATTTCGAACAGAAGTCTCATCCCTTTATTATGGAGTACGTTACTCGGTGGCAGTAACACGGAGGACAAATCATTTTTACTACATTAAAATTAACCCTGTGGTTCTCACACGATTATCCGTGATTTGACACATCACTTTACCATCATCCATATTTGTTCTTCCTATATAAAATATATATACCGGGAGTTTTTTTTATCAGTAAACATAGGGCTATGTCATTACCATAGTTACAATTAAAAAGCTTGACAGCAATGCATTAGAGCATTTATTTTAAAAGTAAACATAAGGAAAATAACATTGCTGCCATCTATAGTTGTCAAAGTAATAAAACTGTCCTCTTTCAAAATCAAACCGGGTTAAAAGAGGATCAAATAGTGGGACGTTTTATATAAATGGAAATTTAAATGGGGAACATTATTTAGAGTTGTTACAGAGAGAGTAATATTGAGGAAATGTGGTTCCAACAAAATATACGAAATTAACTGCACCGGATATTCCCCCAACGATGAATAGGTCGAGGTGCAGAAGTGGAGTGGTCTGCAAGGTCACCAGATCTTGCGCCAAACGATTTTTTTCTTTGTAGCCACTTAAAAAATCAAATTTATGATGGTGATAAAATGTTGTGTAGAACAATTAAAACGTAGAATTAGTGTTGCATCGCATGAGATTCCTCCAGAGCAAATAAATAATGTTATAAATTCATTTTATAATTGTTTGGAAGGTAATAAGGGTAATTTTGAACAGTTATTAAATTTAAATTCCTATTTAAAGTAATGTAATTTAAAGTAATTAAAATTCATGTAATTTGTGTAAACTTAAAATGTTTCTTTTATTATAATAGACTATTACACTTCAATGCATTGCTGAAAATATTATTTTCCCTATGTTTACTTTTCAAATAAACGCTCTAATGTATTGCTGTGAAACTTATTAACTGTAACTATGGTAATGATATATCCCTATGTTTACTGATAAGAAAAACTTCCGGTATATATATATATATATATATATATATATATATATATATATATATATATATATATATATATATATATATTGTTGTTAATCCCTTTCGTTTATTCCATTTCATACCCTGGTTAGGTTACGGGGCGGTTCTTAGCCAGGGGGCTGGCCCGATAACCGCTCTCTGCCTAAGTGAAGCGACCTTGACGTGGTGGAAGAGCTTAACCCAGCACCAGGTTCGACTGGGGACCAACTAGCTTCACAATACAATTTATTTTATATTTTTACCTGTCGTATTTCTTTGTATTTTTTTCACTAGCAAATAGGAGGAAGAAACCAAAGAATCAATCAACGACCTCCAGGTGAGCCAAGAAGAATCAGCAGGCACTAGGAGGCCCTGTACAGCTGCAGCAGAGCCGATGAAAAATATTGTTTATTGTCTAATTAATATGTAATAAATAAATAATAATATGTATGTAAAAAATGAAAAATACTATAAAAAGTAAATAAATGTAGTTTTATTGTGAAATAAAGCACCTGCACCCTCATTTTTGGGTGCAGCAGCTCTGCAATTGCAGATTTTGAACAAATATCAGTGCTATGCGCGCATCTGCGCAGTGTGTCCGTTGCTATTTAAGTGTTTTATTATTGTTTTTGGGTGAAATAATGTTAAATAATACCCAGAATATGGGTAAACCGTAAGATAAAACCTTCTTGTAGTCTGTGAGATAGATATTTAACCTAGAAATGTCATATTTTTGACATAAACTTTGTTTAAAAATCTAGTTGCATGTTTTGGTTATTCGGATGACATTTCCATATTAAAATTTGCATGTAATTAGTTAAAAATTGGGTAAATTGGCATAACATCAGTATAAAACCTCATTTTGAAAAGTGTTTCGTAGTTTTGAAATAATATTTTACATTAAAAATGTTTTAAAATACTCGTAAATAAAAGTAGATAGGACAAGTACAATGTCGTTCTTTGACATTTGGGTGTTTTGTTGCTGTTTTTGGGTGAAATAGTATTAAACGATTCCCAAATTGTGGACAACCCGTAAGTTTAAACTTTCTTGTAGCCTGTGAGATACATATTTAACCTGGAGATGTCATATTTAATAAATACAATCATTTATGTTTCAGCAGCCAACAACACAAGACTGTACTCCATGAATGCCTTTCGACGATTTCGGGGTGTGAGATTTCTGTTATTGCAGATTCTAACCACATATCATGATAAGACAGCTCTACAATTGCAGATCCGTAAGTAGTATTAAATTCTATTGTAAATAAAATCTTTAACCGTTTAGTTATTAAAATTGTAAAATTTCAGGGTGTGATATTTCAACAAATCTAAATCACAAATTAAAATCGGATGTTGGCTGAGTATAATCAGCAATCTAGCTAGCTGGTAAGGGAAGACATTGTTGACGTACATGGCACCCAGGGATTCTCAGAGCAAGAGGAGGAGCTACTGTAAGTCGCGCCCACTTCGAGAGGACATTTGTGAGTCAGCCGCGGTGCCGTGGCAACCTGGAAAATGGAGATTATTTCTTCGCATACTAAACTGAAAACTACTAAAGAACCTACTTACTTACTTGAATGTGAATTACAATTCATACACTTTGTATTTACTGATTGTTCTTAATTTTTTAACTGATTAAAATCAATTTCTGGTTGTTTGTAAACGTATATTTTCATTTTGACTGTAATTTAAAAGTATCCAAACAGTTTTAACTTGAAAAATTGTACATACAAATTCTTGTAATTAAAATTAATGTCCCTGAAATGTTTAAAAACTTGATTGCTATTCCAAAGGGATCATTTCCAGAATATGTTAATGTTGTGTATGATTGAGAAGAATGTTTTAGGTATATAACGAGAACTATATGTTCGTGAAGTTGAGGGTAACAATACATAAACGACCTAGAATCCCTAGGAATAAATGTATGGATATGATTGAAGGTAGGTATGTTGTATAAACGAAAGATGAGACGAGCTTGTATGAAGGGAATTATGAGCGTGGTTGAAGAGTGATTTGGTAGGAAAGACGTATTGATTGCAGGACAATTCTGCGATATAAATGATAGAATTGGTTGAAATGGGTTCGTGCTACTCCAATAAGTGGGACGCAGTGTGATAATATGTAAGTATAGAGAATATTTTTGCCGAGTACTTATTATTAATTATGGTCTGAGTTTAGTTAAAATCAGTATCTTACCTGTCTATTTTCTTAGTAGAATGTTGTTTTGAATATAATTTAAGATGACAAGTATCTTGAAGAGTTTTAGTTCCTGATGACCTTTCTAATTAATATAAATGTGTCTAAAATTTACACAAATTTTTATAAATAGTCTGCATAAAATTGATAAAAATATATTGGATAAAACACAGACAAACAGATAGAATTTTATCTTGTTTATAAGTCATTCTTTTAATCTGTAATTAATGGTAGTTAGCCGGTTGCATTAGCAAATTGCAAATTAGTATAGTCAATATGCTTTCGTCGTAAAAGATGATTGTGGTTGTTATGCGGAAGAATCGGAGAAGTTTAAAGTGCTCTAGCTCTTTGGAAGATCCTTCCTACAATGTTGCAAATGTTTATGAATATCAAGTAAATATAATGTAACAATAACTTACCTTGTATAAAGCTGTTATTTCTATTGTATTAGGAGGTACTTTAATTTGTACACAATGTACTACCAGATAAGGCTTTCCAATTGTTCCATCAGTGTTAGAAACCGGAGAATCTGTTGCTACCTGCTGTGGCGAATGTTCAACTCCAATGAACATTTTACTATTTAACATTGAGAAGCAGAAAAGTCGTTTCCAATTTTACCTATGAGGTTACCAACTATCTGTGCTTTGTAATGTAATTATACGTAAGATAAAGTTGAATTAAATGTAATAATGTGATCGAATCAAGCTTGTATATTATTTGACATCTTACAAACCAATCTATTTCTCCTTGTTGGTAACAACTGTCACTTTATTGGATTGTCATTTGCTGGTTATCTCAAAGAAAGATAAATCTGAAGAGGTTATTTCTGCACTGATTTATGGTAGAGTATTGAATTGATCGCTGTAAACTGGAACAAAGATTGATATCAGTGGGAATTTGATGTGAACTTAGGTGTCAAATAAGACTTTTCCAATTCGTTTTCCTGGCCATATTTTACCACCAATTTTAATTAAATATGAAAAAGATTGTTCATTTAACATTTCAAAATGACAGATGTATCTATTTTTTAGCTCACAACAAAAGGATGATTTTGCAGAACATTCCAACTAAGAACAGGTTATTCGGTTCTTCAATGCAAGTGAATTCCTAGACTTTTGGAATGTGTCGTCGAACTTATAGCAGAACAAATTAGACTAAAACTGAGTATAGAGAAGATTTAATTGTCGTAGAATCTCAGAGTAATAAAAAACAAATATGTTAGTAGAGGGGATAAGAATGTCTGGGGAAAATTGATTGTGGTTTAAATCTGTAAATGTTTCAAGGGCTTCTACTGCTCCATTTGATGGGATATAACATAATGTTTTATTTATTTTTAATGACCGTAGTTTTGTTTCCATATCAGCAAAAATTTAAAACTGTTGAAAATTCAACTGTTTAATATGAAACGTATTCGATTTTCCAATTTATCGGAAACAATAAACTGTTTATATTTTGCAATGATAGCTGCGAGCTCAGTTTTGAAATATTTAATTTTGATTGTGCTTTCGTATTTGTTATTCATTAATACCATTTTTTATTTTTTCCTGTATCTATAATAAATTCCTACATGATATGAGTTTTATTTATAGTTTACTGTAACAGAGTTACATAAATCAATAATTCAACCATAAATTTTGTGATATCTGTAGAGCAGCTGATACATGTGCCGCTCTATACAAATCACAATACTGTCACCGTATACAATATCAGTAAACAGTAAACACAGATATCCTATCCGCGACCTAGACATTACCCTTTTTCCTCAACGTGGCCACAATTTGACGCTCCGGCCCTCAATCTGTCATCGTAATCCCTCTTACAGTATGAAATGCCCTCTCAACCCTCACGAGTGTCGATAACCAGTGAAAACATCTTTTAACGATATCGAGGGCGTCGATAACGAAATATTTATTCGCGTTTTTGTGACGAGATATTGATTTCTCGTCCCGTTGGATTATCTCGTTGAGACGAGATTTCCTAATGGAAAGTGATAGAGTTAAGTGCTACTAGAAATTTACTGAAATTTTATATGCAATTTACCCTAAAATATGACGTCTTTTCTCTGTCTACAATTTTATATTGTCATTTCCCAACAATGTGCGATAGTGAAACAGGATGTAAAATTAAAATAAATATACCATTATGTTATTTCATCAATTTTGGAACATGACATGCTGCTAAAACAAATATCAGCAAGTCAATAACATAGCATCTTTGTTGCGATCTTCACATATAAAATATGTATATCATGTACCAAGATCTGTCTCAGCTGAATAGCAGTCAACATGTGTCACAAAAGTTTCTGGGCAAAAATCATTTGCATTTCATTTTATTTTAAAATCAGCTCAACTACACTGCAAAATATTCTGGTGTCTGCATCGACCTTTTTAGGTTGAAACTATTGCCAACCATAGGGTAGAAGCATTCTTCCTTTAAAAAAGGTTTATGAGTGTACCTCAGTTCTCGGTACGCGCTACGTCTGTACTTGCAGGTATAAATGGTTAAACCCATAGTTAAGGACGAAGCAAAGACTCGACAGGCAGATGTAAATACTTCATTTTGTTCTTAAATACCTTTGTGTAGGGTAGACAGACATTTCTATAGGTTGTTACAAATACTATATAACGTTTTATATAAACCTTTGGTTGAGGAAAATGTAAATACTGATAAAGGTTTATAAAGAATTTTAAGGATATTTGAATAATAAGCAGTGATTTCAACAATAAATTTATTGTAAAATAAGTAGATAAATAAAAATAAAAAATACATATATAAAATTACATAAAAATTATGTTATAAATGAAAAAACATCAAAACTATATACAGTACATTATCAAAAATAATGAATAAAAAAAAAGTAAAAAGGAAATACAATATAAAATACCATGTATCATTACAAAAATAAACAAAAAATAAAAAAAAAAAACTAATACAATATAGGTATACATATATACATTTTTAAAAATATGTAACATCACTAAAAGAACAAATAATAATAATAATAATATATATATATATATATATATATATATATATATATATATATATATATATATATATATATATATATACGTTTAATATTAACAAATTTATTAATCTTTGTATGGGTATATTTTCTTTTCGGTGATATTAAATTTAAGATAAATTCACTTAAAAAAATGTTTTCTTGAGACACGGAGGATATTTTAATTGAAATAAATATATTATTGATATTAAAGCTATTACTGCGTCATAAAATGTTACACAAGTACAAATTTTGATTTTATCTATGCATATAAAAAATAAACTATTTAAGAACAGTTCATCTTGTGCTGAGACTGCTCCCATTATGACTGGTCCTGGAGGTATATCTTCTGAGATTAGGATTAGTTTTCATAGTTTTCTCTCAATAATGAAGGTATTACTAATAAAACCGTTTCCATCGATAATTCTAAACAAAATAGAAAAATTAATTAATTTTTGTTATAAAATATGCTGCTAATTATCATAATTCTATGAATTTTTACGATTATATTTACAAATTATAAAGGCTGGCTAAATTATTCTGAACAAATGAAAATAGAATAAAAATAAGTAATATACAGTTATTCAAAAATCGCATTCGGGAAAATTTTTTAAAAACATAAAAGTGAATTCATTTTTAAATGAAATTATATATTTTACCTTTAAAATTATGATTTTTATAATATAGAGAAAGCTTTTCGACAACGCCTCGATTTTCGGCTATTTTTATTGATTTTTTAATTCGAGCTTCTGTAAAATAACTCTGTAACTCATCTTTAGCCTTTATTTGAAAAAATCTCTTGACAGCCAACGGGATCTGAAAAATATTTTGATATATTAGAGTGAAAATAACTTTTAAATATATTTATACAAATTTTACTTGATTTTCCAACAGTAGAGCAGGATACGTTTCAATAATTTCTCTTTTAGAGCTCTCTCTATACATATTAAGCCGATGCTCCTTTGTTCTTTCTAATCTATCAGATATTATGTGTAGATCTGGTGTTCCATTGATTTGATTTTTCATATGTTGAATGTGGGTTATAATAGTATTTTCATCTTCACCAATTACTATTGGCATTGTTCTATTTGTCATTCTATGTTCTTTATTAGCACTGAGAACAAAGTAGCGTACATATTTCATATAAGTTAAAACATTATGCAAGTACATAAATGTTTTAGTGCAATTAAAGATAGTACAATTAAAATATTCCATTTTGTTGGCACTAAAATATATGATGTACAATAAATAAATATCCAGAATATTAATAAATAAAAAATTAAACTTACCTATTAGTAGACAGTATGAGCGTAAGCAAATATTTAATCACCTTGTGTATCGGCAACCAAAGTCAACAATTGAATGACACAAAAATTCAACCTTGGAATGTTGTTACAACCCCCATTTTCAAATAGTGAAAGTGGTGGGGTTTTATATTGGCGCTGAAACGTCGGACCAAGGGTACAAGAGCGTCCTGCAATATTTTCTACGGGGTGCAATCATATTATTTGCGCCCCACAAAGTTACTAATGAAATTTAAAAACAAAATAATTAAAATTAAATATAACTGCCAGTAATTGTCAACATTCCATAAATTTCGATCTTTGACGTTAACGTATGTATAACTTTATTGCATTTTGTAAGTATACCCCACAAATTTGTGAAAAGTAGGCGCCTCTGAGTTGTACCGTTATAGTTTTCGTACGGCACGAATGTTGAAGAAATTTTAAAAAATCTGTTTATTCATTTCATAAATTTTAAAGAAATTCGTATTAACAATTATACTAAAAAGAAAACTATATCCATTTATTTTAGTATCATTTCGACAATAATTAAATATTGAATGATTATCTCATTCACTTTCTTACTGCATGTTTATATTGTAGAAATAATTTGATAAAAAATTATTAATCTCAACATTCATTATCATCAAATCGCATAATCTCTACTTTACAATAAAAATATATTTGTAAGCTTTTATATCAGACAAGCAAGATACAAATATCTAGTAACGCAAAATATATTATTTTGTAATTATGAAACGGTACAGATTTTATTTAACACAAGCTTTTAGCAGTATATTTCCATTTAATTTATAAATACAATTAAGCCAGTATAAAAATGTGTGGTAACTCTTCAATAACTATTATAATCAATGTATTGTAGTTTTAAACATTATAAAATAATCAATTATAAATTCTTTCAAGCTGTTTATCCCAGAATGTACTTCTTAGAATAATTCGAGGATAAACTATTTTAAGACATAACATATTTACCGTAAAATATTTCATTTATAATATCAATTATGCCGGTGTCAAAATATATGGTAACTCTTAAATTAATATTACAATCAATGTATAAGTTTCAAACTTAATAAAATAATTCATGTGCTAGTTTCGAAAAAAAATAAAAACTATAATCATTTATAAATTCTAAGATATTTATCACAGTATGTACTTCTTTGAATCGTCTCAAGGGTAGAAACAATTTTAAGACCGGGCGTATTTACCGCTATAGAGGCACGCAGATAGCTTGGGCGATTTTCAACGACCCCAAGATAGAAGTTTACCATTATAAAATTTTATTTCTACCTTCGGTCCTCAAACTACCCGAAAGTATATAAATCGGCTCAAACGGTGATGCATCTACCTTCTTTATACCCCTAAAATTTGCAGTGTAGTCTTCAATGGAAAAACAACTGCATGGATACATTGCTTATTTATTTGAAATTTTAGTTTTGTGATATCTATTTGCATTATGTCTTATAAATTAGAGTTGAAATAAAGCATTTTTAAGTTGGTAAAATGTTAAAAAAGAAAATAATTAATAATGCTTTTAGAAACGAGAATATTTCATTGTCGACAATATAAATGAAGTTAAAAAATTCGTTTTACACATTTTTAGGATAATTAGAGGACATCAAAATAAGAACTTTTTGTTATATAAATAAATAACATAGGATCGGTTATGTTTTTAAAAACCTGATGTGATTACTTCCGGTATGTTTATTGCGTGCAATAACTAAATACCACAAATAATTTAATAAACTGCTCGACACCCTTGTGGGTATTTTTGAGTATCGGTCTATATATATGTTTATTAAACTCGACAAATCTAGTATGTGGATATTTACTCATTCACTTGATTTTTTTTTGTCAAATAATTTGATTTGTGAAGTTTTAAGACAATGGAAAAATCAAGTGAATGATTTCCACATTTGTTGTGTTTAATAATCATTTTTGGTTTTCAGGCGTTTAAAAACATAATGGACTATGTTATATAACAGAAAGATCTCCTCTACTTTTAAAATTAGAAAAACAAATCTTTCAACATTCTGTATATACCGGTTGTATCACGAAAAGCTGGTTATAGACGGTTAATATGGCAAAATAGTTTTTCCGTACGCATTGCTTTCCAAATTATTTTATTGTAAAAATTGTAAGACTATTATTAAGATATTTATTTAGTTGTTGTTATTAATAGTTAATAAAATATTTAAATAATTAAATATCAAAATATTTGACAGAAAAACTTGATGAATATGTTTATTATTTGGTTTTAATTTCGTAGCCAACACTATTAAATTGTAATTTTGTAAATCCTCATATATTTAATTTGTGCCATTACAAAACACAGTAAATGATATTAGTTTATTAATTTAAATGCGGAATTTTAAGCCAGATATCGGTAAGTTACATATTTATGCGCGTGAAGTGCGGTTAACGGTCAACAAAAGATAGCACCCAAAGATGTTAGTAGCGGGGGATCGAAAGAAGTAAATTTAAATAAATTAAATAAATATATCATCAAGACTTTTACCCATTACTGGGTGTGGCACTCTGCCGTAGCAGATCTCGGTAAGTGATATATTTATTCGAGTGGAGTGCGGTTACCAGCCGCCAAATCACGACCCCCAAAGATATTAGTGGAGGGGGACCCACAAGGGTAGTTTTAATTTAGTGAAAATTATTTGTCGGCTGTAGGAATCGAAACAAGGTTCTCAAATCCATAGACCGACGCGTTGCCATCAAATAAATATGTATATTTTGTAATATATAAATTCGGCGCCCGATGATAATTTCCTCCCTTGGTACGCACCTGCGACGTGATGATATATTTATATTATTTTGTGTACATTTGCGTGAAGTATAGTACCAACAATCACGATCCCCAAAGATATTAGAGGAAGCGCCACTGGAGTAATTGTAATGTGGTGAACATCAGTTGTTGATTGTGGAAATGGAACATTTACACAATCCGAGCCGTTATCACAAAGCTATCTGCAGAATATATTTACAGCATTGAGTATATTTACATTATTACCAACAAATGAAAGTAAGAGGCTCATTCATATTTCTTTTTTGTAATAATAATAAAGTGCGTAGTACGTAATAACGTATTCGTCAAATAAATTAAACATAGGTAGCGAATTAAATTAAATATGTAATTAAATCCTTGTCAGATTAACAGAGATCGTTATTTTGTTTTATAAAACATTTTTCATTAATTTAACAAATCATTTATTAGCCTTTTATTAAAAAATAAAAGAAGAATATCTCGGCGCATAAAGAAAGATCAACTTCTAACTTCATATTCCGCTTTGGTTGCTCTTTGTCGATGGTATGGCAAGAGTACGCGGTGTTCAAAGACCTGGGGAATGTCGCTATGTGATCACTCATCCATATACTACCCGCACCAAGGGCTGTTTGATTTGCGTTATCGAAGAAACATACTTTGCCATAGTTGTTGCTACAAATTTATTTATTTATATAAATTATTTCATTCATTTTGTCAGTTAGGGATAGTTTTCTTCAATAATTAATGTATATACTTTATGGGGTAGGAGGCTCAAAGGTATCAACTCGGATTATGTGTTCGAGAACCCGGATTCGATTCCCACAGCTGACAAAGAACTTTCATCACAGTAAAATTACCCCTATGGCTTCCCTCCCACTAAAATTTTTGTGGGCCGTGATTTGAAGGTTTCACGCGTGTCAATATATCATTTACCGAAATCTGCTATGGCCGAGTGTCACACTCAGTAATTTGTACGGAATTAAAGAATTCTTTTGCGTAGCGGACATAACAATTTTACTGTTTATCAACTCTCGAGAAGTACGAGTGATATATTTATACAATGATATATGATTTGTAGTCAAATATGTCACAGCACACAAGGTTGATATAAATGTTTGATCACTTTTTAAATTTTGCCGCTGTTGTTGATTTGAAATGGAGTCACTATTTTTATCCAAACATTTGTTATTTTTACAATATTTAGTATTTGTTCCAATATTTTAATTGATTATATAGCAGATGAAATAAAATATCGAAATCTGTAACAGCACAGTAATGGGCCACGGCTACATAAAGTCGTAGGACGAGCGGTTAAAGGCGTCGCCTTAAACCAACATTGACAGAGGGTACAGTTTGGATGGGTAACCGCCCCGTATATCTTTTTTTTATTTTGTAGATTAACATTTTTTGAAAGAAGATAGAGACATGCGGTTTTCAACGTTGTATTAGAAATGCAATTGCCTGTTTTTTTAAGTTAGTTTGAGATGAATCTGCAATTGCAGAGCCACATTAATTTAATATTTTTATGTTTAAACTACAATATCTCAACACTTTAAATAGATAGAGACATGCGATTTTCACTATTAGATTAAGTATAAAATTATTTTAAAAAGAAAAAGATAAAAATATTAATAATGCACAACATTAAATTTAAGTTCTATGTCAGGTACGCGTTCATTAAAATTCTAGCACAAATTTAAATAATTTTAAAAAGAGAAAAATAATGGGGGCAGACAATTTAAAATTGGTGCAAATTGGCAAAAAAAGAGGAATACGTAAAATTACAAATTAACTCAATAATAAATGAAGATAATTATAAAAGAATTAAATTGTATATCAAATAGTAAATAGAACAGTGTATATTGTAATATATTTCTAATGATACCCTTCTGACGGTTTCTTTACTGAGTAAGTGTTTTACTATATTTCTAATTATTTTAGGTCTTCTAACACGACCAAGTCGCTCAACAAAATTGTGACAAATAATTATGACATATAAATGTCAGAATGTACTGAAACACAGTCAATTATGTTTGAACTTGAACCGATTTTCAAGTTTAAATCTCCACTGAAAAACTGTGCATCAATCGTTCATCACTTACATTCATACTATTTCACCCATTTATTCTCCATTATATTACGTTTATTGTTCTTAACAGACTTTTACCTGAATAAATTAGAAACGGAATAATTTAAATGAACACCGAAATCATCGTATCATAAATAATAAATAAGAACTGTGTTGCTCTTACTAGATATATATATATATATATATATATATATATATATATATATATACTAATCACCAAAAATATGCTTGAATATACGTATTTTCACATTTAATAAATACATTTATTTTTATGACTACTAATAGTTTTAAAATTAATCAATATCAAAAAAATATAAATCAATTCTATTTGAAAATTACTTTTTTCGTTTTTAATCTTACTTAGGTCTTGAAAATCTAGTGTATACACCTCGGGAGAGTATGCTATTTTTCCCTCAGAGTTTTGTCATGAAAACTCATGCATTTCTCTCCCTAGATGTATAATATACTATTTTAACTCCAACAAATTTATATTTTGATAGCCTGAAATACACTAAACAATCTTTAAATTTAATTTTTAATATCTCGAAATAGTAAATAAGTTTCCCTGGTAATATGACAAGAGCAAAAATAAATATTTAACCCTTTGCATTCCAGCATAAACACTTATAGAGCATACCAATAACTCCAACACTATATTAGTTACATACATACATAGTATACAAGTACATGCATGTAATGTAAAAATGTCGCAATTACGGCGACAACGGAGTGCAAAGGGTTAATATTTAAATTGATACACAGATTAGCAAACTCTAGTATTTTGAATATAAATTATGAATTATTTAGAGCTGAAATTTTGGTGCTCGGTTAAATAGAATCCATTTAAAAATAATAATTTTCTTACATTAAACGAGCAGTAAGCTTGACGACATTCTGCGTTGGTTTTGCAGTCATCTTCTGATATGTTTGAAGAGAAGCTGTTGATTCTGACGCCGATGAATCTTTCCAGAATTTTGATGTAATCACCAAATGGAAACCTTGGCTCTCATCACCGCCGCAACTAACAAATACAACAAAATATTATTAGAAACAATTACAAATACTACTTGAAAAACAATAAGTTTTCAATGATGGTGTCCTTCTTCTCCCTACCTACCCTATCTTACCTAAGTTTTTGTCAAAGACTAGCTAAGAATCTACGACAAAGCAACCGAAGGGTGCTTGTCAAGTTAGCAAAACAAACCCGCCGCGAAACGCTTACAGTATGTATGTTGCGCCCCACGGAGGGCCAGCGTTTTGTGGTGGACAATACAAAACATCCGATATCGACTCGTGAGGTTTATTACACATCAAACCCACGATAGACACAATATCAATTCGTAATATTGATTTATAGTAATAAATCAACCCCACGATAGATATCGTTCTAACCAATTTCGATTCGTAAAATTGATTTATAGTAATAAATCAACACCACGAAAAGAACTACAAAATTGTTACGAAGGCCTTCTAATAAGGCAGAAACTAAACTAACTAAATTTAAATGTACGTAGAGATAAAAGGCACGATTTGAAGAGACTGTCGAACATATAAAAAAATTAAATTGCAGAATAAAACACATGCGCAAAAATAATATTTATTAATAAACAAATTACAAAAATTTATGACATGTTAATAACTATCGCAAATAAAACACTAACATAAAATATAAGATAAAATTATATAAATAAAACATTTTAAAATTTAATAAATAAAATAGGGCAAACAAGCAGAAATAGTCTCATTTTTGTCCTTGACCTGTTTCTTGTGCAGTTTTTCGTAAAGGAAATTGTTGAGTAACATCAGAAACAACTTTGTTATTATCTTGCCAAGTAACTGATCAGATACCCTGAACCATTCGCATAACTTTGTAGAATTCATCAGTCATATTATCATTTACGTGTCCGTGAATTCTTAAAGCTTGATAATAAGTGTTTAATATGTCACTCATTTTTGTCATCGTTTTTTCGTTTTGCTCCCTTTCCGCTTCACAGACGTGTAGAATTTTATTTGTATGTTCTCGCTGAAAATAAAAAAATATACACATGGAGTATGCGTCATTAGCGTAGTTACAGTTAAAATGACTGACAGCAGCGGGGTTTTTTATAATATAATATATAGGAATAATTAACATAGATTATGATAGCAGTCAGTTATAATGAAAGAAAAGTTGAAACTAAACAACACATCACCAATATTGAAATAGTTTGTTGCCGAGATTACTCTCTGCTGTCATAAGTATGGTAATGACACATGCTCTATATATACTAATCAAAAAACTTCCGGTATATATTTTAAAGTTTATTTACCTGTAAGTTGATTTGATTAGTCTTCAGATCAATTTCACTTTGTAATAAGTCAGTACCATCTGCAGGTATTTTTTCTTCTTCGATGAGATTTTGCAATTTAGTCTCAATCGCCCGTTGCTGAGATTGTAAATCTTGAATCTGAGCTTGTATTGAATTTAATTGTCGCTGCTATGAACCAACTGCAGTTTGTATTTTATTGAGACCCTAAAAGGATCATATAAATTAAAATTTGATGTACTATATTTAAGTTAAATTATACCGTTTCCAGATGCTCAGCTTTTACACAACTATCTGCAATTAAAATCTCTGAAAATTCTTTGAATTTAATCCGATGTTTTAAAATATCTTCAGAATGTAATAATATTTCAATCCGTTTTACAATATTAACTTTTTCTTTCAATAGAGATTGCAATTGCTTTTTCCAAACAGCTTCTTTTTTAGTAATCGATACGATTTCTTCGTCATTTTCTATATTTTCATTGCACGAACAGGTTTCAGATGCAGACTTAGTTGCAGTATGCAATTTGAGCTTGTTTAATTCTTCTTTAAGAGATTCGTTTTCTTTGTTCTCATATTGAGGAATTGTTAATGTGCAATTTACCACATTCTTTGTCATCTGCAAAATAATTTAACGTACATAAAAATTACTCTCATTCTTGAATTTTGTATTTCATGTAGTACACGAGCAATATTATTAATCCAAAACAAAATACATTTTTAGTCTTACATTAGACTGAATCTTCTTAGCTCTTGTAGCATATTTCAGGGTATTATAAGTATCCTCATAGTTCAAACTAGAAGGACTAATATTTGCTATCATAAAAGTCTGGCAGTTTCCCTCTAACGAATCTTGCAAAAGACGCGTGAGTTTGGAATCTCGATACGGGATGTGTCTTTGACCATCAGTCAAGCTATTGATACAGTTACCAAGCGCAAGAAGTGATTTGTTGATGTTAGCATCTTCAGTGAACCGCAAACCGGAACATCCGGTAGCTACACCTCGTTCACTTCCTGCTAAATCGATCATGGAGAGTTTGGCTATAAGTCGTTGTTCAGTTATACGGAATTGCATGTTTACGTAAACCTACAAGAAGATAAAATTGGAAAAAGTCTTCAATTGTAATTTTCAGATAATCTAATTTTTACTAAATGTTTGAAAAAATAATCTTGGACAATTACTCGATTTATGTCGTGACATTTTCAATTATTTTATTTTCTAGGATTTTCAATATTTTCAAACAGTACTGATCGCAAAGACACTGAACGACGTTAAAGAGCGCTGAAACCCGCTAACCAATGCTAAATATCCGCTTTTTTTCTCCTCATCGAAGTCACCCTATACCCCGAATTGGTTCAAAACCACCTGATTCTGTATCTTCATCTTGTGCAAATGTTAAAGTTGTTGTTAAGAGTCAGGCTTCTTCACAATAAGGAGCTTGGAAATAACAACTGGTAAGTAGATTTTATTATTTACCAGTAAATTCTTGTTTGAGTAATTTGATATCAATTTCGCGTTATCATAATGAATGTCATTGGAGATATATTTATAAATAATGCACGAATTCACATAAATCATAAATTATCAATAGTTTTCCCATCATTAGTATTATGGGTCGAACCTTCGTTACAAGAACTATCGTTTGCAAGTTTTTAACTTGAGCACAAAGAATTTAATCCCATCATTAATGGATGGTTATAATTGTTCCGTATTTGTTTATGGAGCAACTGGTGCCGGTAAAACTCACACTATGCTTGGCCATACTAGCAATCCTGGAATTACATTCCTAACAATGAAAGAACTGTTCAAGAATATGGAAACCTATAAGAGCGAACGTGAATTTGAATTAGCAATCACGTATTTAGAAGTTTACAACGAAACAGTAAAAGATTCGCTGAATCCAGGAGCTCCACTGCATTTACGCGAAAACGGAAAGTTTGGAGTATGCGTCTCTGGAATTAAAATGCACCAAATTAAAATTCCGGAAGAACTATTTGCTTTGTTAGCAGAAGGAAACGTCAACCGGACTCAACATCCAACGGACGCCAATGCCGAAAGTTCGGGTAAGAATAAAACGCTGAACAGTACTGATCGCAAAGACGCTGAACGACGTTAAAGAGCGCTGAAACCCGCTAACCAATGGTAAATATTCGCTGACCAATACTAAATAATATCAAATAGAGCCATACAAGTAATATTTAGTATATTTTATCCTGGCATCGCGACGCCGACCGACGCTGACCGGCATTAATACACGCTGGCCCTGATAAAAAATGATGATGATTTGTAGCTCAATTGGTAGAGCAGTCACCTAGCGAGTGAAAGGTTCTGGGTTTAAATCCCGGCGAATGCTCATGATTTTTCAAAAATTTAAATTATTAACCAACGATGACGGCAGGTCAAACTAATTAATTCTTATACTATTTCACCAGGTAATCAGCCAATGCATACTACAGTTGTTGATTGTAACGAATTGACGCAATCCATGTCACTTTACAATTTCTAACAACTAAAAACATTGCACGAAAAATCATGAGTATAAAATTCGCCGAGTATTTGTAGCTCAATTGGTAGAGCAGTCACCTAGCGAGTGAAAGGTTCTGGGTTCAAATCCCGGCGAATGCTCATGATTTTTCAAAAATTTAAATTATTAACCAACGATGACGGCAGGTCAAACTAATTAATTCTTATAAATTAAAAATCATCATAAAATATACTAAATATTACTTGTAAGTCTCTGTTAGATATCACTTAGTATTGGTCAGCGGATATTTATAATTTTTTACCGGAGTCAGCGTGTATTAATGCCGGTCAGCGTCGGTCGGCGTGGCGATGCCGGGATAAAATATACTAAATATTACTTGTATGGCTCTATTTGATATTATTTAGTATTGGTCAGCGGATATTTACCATGGGTTAGCGGGTGTCAGCGCTCTTGAACGTCGGTCAGCGTTTTTGCGATCAGCGCTGTTCAGCGTTTTATTCTTACCCCTATTATACATTTAAATTCTTTAATAATTAATTCTTATATTTTTTTTCACTATCACATGTAACACCAACACTAATAATACCTTCACTGTTATCAATACTGTCACTTCAATATATAATATAATAACATTCAAACGACGTACCAGCGGAATAATAGTTCGTTAAAACGTTTCTATTTGAATGCTTGGCTGTTAGTAACAAACAAATATCAACGTGATTTGTGATTATCTAAATGTGATGGCTGTGATTCTCAAACATTTTCACTATGGCACCTAAAACAAGAAACAATACTGAAGAAGATAAGAAGATAAGTTATTTGTGCTAGTGATATTTTAAATGAACTAAAAAACATAAAACTTGAAAATCAGCAACTTAAAGATCAATTAGCAAAAATATGTAGTCAATCAAATCTGTTTAGTGCTCAAAATTCGTGGTCATATGCTTTCAAATCGGATATTAAAAAACCAAGTAGTGATTCAATTTTAGTTATTCAACCTAAATCTAAACAAGTAAGTGCTGAAACAAAAAAAGTTATACAAAATTCTGTCAATCCCTCAAATTTATCCGTGGGAGTTTCGGTTCTTAAACAATGTAAAGAAGGGGCAGTAATAATAGGCTGTGAAAATAGTAATGATCTGCAAAAATTTAAAAACAGCATTACAGAGCAAATCGGTGATAATTATGTCAAAAAGAGTATGCTCTTAAGAATCCGAGATTAAAAATTAAATATGTTGACAAATCTGACATTGAAAGTGATGCAGAATTTATAAATAAAATATTTGCTCAAAATGATATCCCATCATCCGAAAACAAAAATAAATCGAGAATAATATTTAAAAAAGAAAATAAAGATAGACGTAGTTATGACATTATACTGGAATTAAAGCCGAATGTACATCATATACTATTGAATAGGAATAAAATTAATATTGGTTGGCAGAAGTGTAGTGTTCAAAATCATATATCAGTTGTTAGATGTTTCAACTGCTCGAAATAAGGTCACATCTCTAAGGATTGCAAAAGGGATACACCTGCCTATCCTAACTGCTCAAATAGTCATAAACTGACCGAATATGCACTTGTGCCGAGATACATTTTGTTTGTGTGAACTGTAAATCACCTGTTGACAATTTAAATCTAAATATTAATTATAAACACAGTGCATTAAGCAGTGAGTGTCCATCATATATAAGAATAATAGAAAAACAAAAGCGTAAGATAAACTTTATTTCTAAATAGCAATTACGGAACATTCCATCTGAATATTCGTATTATTCGAAATAAAGCAAACGAACTAAAAAATTTATTGATTAACTAAATAAAGACGTGCGTGTAGTGTGCGTCACCGAACATTGGTTAAATGAAGCTGAAACTGTTTTGGAACTACTGGAAGGCTTCACCTTGGCGAGTGTCTTGTGCAGATCCAGCAATCATGGCGGAGCTGGTATTTTCGTCAAAAATGGCACTAATTATATTAACTTGCAAATAACGGCTAATCTGTCTCTTGAGAATTGTTTTGAATGTGCTCGTGTTTTTATTAATGAATTTGAAACAGCTGTAATCTCAATATACCATCCTCCATATATTGATAACTTTGATTAATTTATAACACAATTTGAACAATTATTCACACACATATAACAAATAAATTTAAACAAATAATACTATTTAGCGATTTCAATATAGACTTATTAACTATAAATAAATATGTTATTGCATTTCACTCATTGATGACAAGTTTTGGTTTCAATTCATTAATAAACATACCAACGAGAATCACCGACAAAACAGCAACTTGCATTGATACTGTGCAAATTTTTCTATCCCATATACGGATGTTATATTTTCTGGACTATCTGACCATTCTGCACAACTAATATCTTTTCCATATAAATTAAACAATCTTTCATTCGATGAAGGATGTAAATATAAAAGATTTTTTTCTGTAGATCAAATGAATAAATTTCATGTAGCAGTTTCTAATGAAACGTGGTTAAGTGTATTCAATACAAATGATGTAAACATGAAATTCAAATATTTCTTTGAGATTATCAAAGAATACTTTGAAACATATTTTCCGCTAAAAAAAGTCAGAAATAAACTATGTCCCACTAAACCATGGATTACTAAAGCAATAAGGATTTCGTGTAGCCATAAACGTCAATTGTTATTATTTTCTAAACATAATCATCATCTGTGACGCTACAGCCCAAATCGGGCCTGGGCCTACCGGACACACTGAGCCGCAGTTTTTACACTGCCGTACTGCCGGTTTTCGTAGTCAAATGCTATATTATTTAAGGCGTATAAGTGACTAGCTTATTGCGCCCGAAATATAATAAGAACCATGCACATTTTTAATTTATAGGTCAAGAATTTTTTAAATTATTATTTTCGTATATAAACAATTAAAAATTATAGTTCTGAGAAAAACTTTTCGTACCTCGAATTGTATTGTAAATTAAAATGTTTGTATCACATTATTATATAAAATTTTCAAATAGTAGAAGAGTAATTTGTTAAACAAATTAAAAAATTACATGCGTTGATCTAATGCGCTCCTAGTGGTTATCATATTTACTATTCTCGTACAGTGAAAGGGGCGCGCGCTACGAAATGTAGTGGGAGAAGATGGTGTGCACTAACTCATTCTTTCTCACTCTAAGTCTAATCTCTCACATTCTAGCGAAGATGATGAAAATTTAATCTCAGTATAAAACAAAAATGCATATGATAGTGTTCATCGAGTTATTTTGTGGGATGTACTTCTAGAGTACGGTATAAATGGTAATTTGTTGGGAGCGATTCGTGCATTATACGAAGATAGCGAGGCTGCGGTGAGAGTTGATGGTAGATTGAGTGATTGGTTTCCTATAGATGTTGGCGTGAAATAAGGTTGTGGGATGTCCCCGTGGTTGTTTAATTTATATATGGATGTGTTGTTACGAAAGTCGCTGAATGGGGCGGATGGTGTACGTATTGGTGGCAGTGTAGTGCCTGCGTTAGCTTATGCGGATGATGTAGTTGTAATGGGTGAATCTGAAGAACAATTGAGAAGAATGATTCTAAGTATAAATGAAGTAGGAAAAGGTTTAAATCTATTACTGAATGTTGATAAATGTAAAGTGTTAGTGTTTGAGAAGAGTGATTTGGTGACTGATTGCAATGTTTCGGTGAATGGTGTGAGATTGGGTCAAGTAAATGAGTTTGTATACTTGGGGAGTGTGTTTTCGAGGGATGGACGTATTGATCGAGAGATTGAAAGAAGAGTATCTGCTGGATGTAAGATATTGGGTGCTCTGGGAACCTTTACTCGGAACGTGAATGTATCCAGAGATGCTCGATTGAGTGTTTATAATGGTGTGTTAGTGCCTACGTTGATGTATGGTAGTGAATGTTGGGTATGGATGAAGAAACATGAACGGCGTATAACTGCTGTGGAAATGAGATATTTGCGGGGTGTGTGTGGATATACTAGAAGAGATCGTGTCCGGAATACATTGGTGTATGATGAATGTGAGATTGGGAAGAATGTTGTAAGAAGAGTGGGAATAAGTCAGTTGAGATGGTTTGGTCATGTAGAACGTATGTCGAATGACAGATTGGTGAAACAGGTGTATGTTGGTGAAATTGAGGGTGAAAGTTTGCGTGGACGTCCTAGGAACAAATGGATGAATATGATTGAAGGGTTGTTGCGTGAGCGAAAGATTCTGAGCATGACGAATAAACGAGCTTGTATGAAAAGAATTATGAATGTGGTTGAAGCAAAAGTGGTGTGTCAGGATAGGAATGTTTGGAGAAAATTAATTGCGGGATAAATATGATGAATGAAGACAAGCGTATGATTCTTGATTTTAGATTAATTGGTTAGATGTTTTGAGTGTTTACCTGCAATTGTGCGGAGACGACCTTCAGAAACAAGCGCAGTGTACACTAGCGAATGGATGAATGTTTGTTGTGTGTTGATGGATTTTGGTTGTGAGAAAAGAAAGAGTTTGTATGGAGGAAGTGTTAATGTGGTCGAATCGAGTATCGTGTATCAGGATGAGAATGTTGACGGGTTCGTGCTACCCCATTTAATGGGATATAGCGTGATGTTATGTATGTATGTATGTAAAACAAAAATGTAATATATGATTAAATTTATTTTATATTATATTTTGTAATATTCAAATGTAGTATGCTAGCATTATAAATAAATATAACATCACGCCTTTTACCATTACTGGGTGTGGCACATTGCCGAAGCAGATCTCGGTAAGTGATATATTTTTTCGCGTGATATGCGGTTACCAACCGTCAAATCACGGCTTCCAAAGATAAGATATTATTAAAAATAGGAATAAAATGTAATAGAGCAAAATACATAAATATATATATATATATATATATATATATATATATATATATATATATATATATATATATATATATATTTGACGGCTGGTAACCGCACTTCACGCGAAAAAATATATCACTTATCAAGATCTGCTTACGCAGAGTGCCACACCCAGTGATGGGTAAAATGCGAGATGATATATTTATTTATTTTTTTATTATATATGGATATATATACCTAAAGTTCCTAGTGAAATTAAAGATTTATTAGAAATAATCCCAGAATACGATGGAAGTACAGGTACTTTGCCCAATTTTATAAATATTTGCAATGAAGTTCTCGATATCGTAGACAAACAAAAATTATCTAAAATTGTAGAAAGAATTATTTTACATTAGAAAGAAAATTATTAAAGAAGCTAACGCAAAACTAGCTACTAAAACATATACTAACTGGGCAAGTTTAAAAAATTTGTTAATAGAAGAATATGGAGACAAAAGAAACGAAGTTCACTTCTTAACAGAATTGTCTCATTTAGAACAAAAATCTAATGAAGATATTTTCATATACTTCGATAAATATGAAGATATTTTCATATACTTCGATAAATATGAAGATATTTTCAACAGAATGATGAGTTTATTAAGTATAAATTTTGGCAATGGATTTGACAATTTATCAATATTTATGTCCACATATGTTTCTCATAATTTCATAATCAATTGTAAAGAACCATACCGAAGTCAACTAGCAGCTAGAAATCCTAAATCTTTAAATGATATACAGAATTTAATAAAAAAATGATTTCCAGTACATTCATGCAAATATGAATAAACAAAACACAATAAAACAAAAGATAAGTACACCAACACCTGCATATAAACCACACAACCTGAACATACATACGAATCAATATCGATCACCAATGATTCGATATTCACAACAACAACAACAACAACAATCACAAATTCAAAACAAAACAGAATTATCCCCAATCTATGTCTATTAGTACTAATACATTTAAACTACATTTGAAAAGACAAAGACAAGATTTACAATTTTTAGATAACCCTATCAAGTTAAATAATGAATCAGAATTAGAAAATTTTGAAACGCAAAATTATGAAAATAATGCTGAGATAGAAACAGAAAATGAAAATTTTTCTTTGGACCCGACAGAAAATTCGAATCCTTAGCAAATTATACTTCTAAATTACCGTTTATACAATTCAAAAACGCTAGAGTTTTAATAGATACAGGATTATCCGAAAATTTTATCAGCCAAGAATTTGTAAATGAGAATAAAAATAAATTTCAAATATTTCCTGAACATTTCGAAATTCAAACTGCCAACGCTGTTTCCCACGGAAATTACTTTACGTTTGTAGAATTATTTAATACAAAATTGAAATGTTACATTTACGAATTTCACAAAGATTTTAATATTGTAATAGGAAATTCAGAGCTAAAGTTATTAAATGCAAAATAAATTATTCAAATGAATCCGTCATATTAGACAAACATACATTTAAATTTAATTACTTTCATCAAAACAAATTAAACTTGAATATACACGAAATATCAGACAAATGAAATCTTAGAACTGAACATCTCAATGACATAGAAAAACACGAACTAAATAAAATAATTCGAGAATTTGAAGATCTAACGATTGCAGATGACCAAAACCTTTCTTGTACTAATAAAATAAAACACAAAATTAATGTAACAGACGAAACGCCTGTATACCAAAGATCATATAAATATCCAATAGTTTATAAAAATGAAGTAAATTCACAAATAAACAAATTATTAGAGGAAAATATAATTCGCCACTCCTATTCACCTTGGAGTAGCCCAATCTGGATTGTACCGAAAAAAGCAGACGTTTCCCGTAAAGAAAAATTTCGTATGGTAGTCGACTATAGAAAACTTAATTCCAAAACGATAGATGATAAGTTCCCGATCCCAGACATTACGGATATTTTAGATAAACTGGGTAAATCGAATTATTTCACAACAATTGACCTCAAAAGTGGATTCCATCAAATTGAAATGGATCCCGATTCGATAGATAAAACAGCTTTCTCGACAGACCAAGGCCATTTTGAATTTCTCAGAATGCCTTTTGGCCTCAAAAATGCACCTAGCACTTTTCAAAGACTCATGAATTTTGTCTTAAAAGATCTTATACACAAAATATGCTTCGTCTACCTAGACGATATCATTATTTTAGGAACGTCATTACAAGAACACATACAAAACATCAAAACTGTTTTTCACAAACTACGCGAAGCGAATCTCAAATTACAACTAGATAAGAGCGAATTTCTGAGGAAAGAAGTCGCCTATCTCGGGCATTTAATCACAACAGATGGAGTAAAACCGAATCCTGATAAAATTAAAATAATACAAAAATTTTGCATTCCGAAAACACAAAAAGAAATTAAATCATTTTTAGGTTTACTCGGTTATTATCGGAGATTTATACAGGATTTTGCAAAATTAACAAAACTACTTACCCAATGTCTAAAGAAAAACACAAAAATTTATTTCGAAGATAAAGAATACATTTCATGTTTTGAAAAATGTAAATTATTACTTTCAAACTCTCCAATATTACAATATCCTGACTTCTCAAAACAATTTAGATTAACCACTGACGCTTCAAATTTTGCTCTTGGTGCAGTGGTTTCACAAAATATTGACGGCAAGGATCTACCCATAGCATACGCTAGTAGAACCCTTAATACCCACGAAATTAATTACTCCACCACCGAAAAAGAATTACTCGCAATAATTTGGCCAATCAAACATTTTCATCCATATCTATACGGACATAAATTCAAATTAATAACGGATCATAAACCGCTTATTTGGCTTACCAGTTTAAAAGAACCTAATCAGAAACTCATCAGATGGAATTTAAAATTATGCGAATATAAATATGACATATAATATCAAAAAGGTAAACAAAATTACGTTGGAGATTATCTGTCTAGAATTCCAAAACCCTTCGAAATAATTCATAAAAATTCAAATATTTTCGACCAAAACGAACCAATAGTAAATTGTATATCCGAAGACTTTAAAATGAGTCAAGGCTTTGCGCAGCAAATTAATGAGAAATTTCAAACAACAAATAATTTAGATAAATTATCAATAAAGGAAAATATTGCTATTCAAATGTCACCAAGACCCATAATTCATTTAATTACAAAAATGAAATTCTTCCATGAACCAAACCTAGCAAACATAGCAAACTGTTTAAAACAACTACGCAATTATTTAATACAAAATAATATTAATTCAATTAACATGCCTAAAATAGCTTCTGGCTTAGACCAAAAAAATTGGTTTGAAATAGAAAATTTACTAAAGCAAACATTTGAAAACACAAATATTCAAATAAACGTATTTACTATAAATAATATTGAAAACTACGCTAACTCTGTTAACGCTGAGAAAGACACTGATAGTTGCACACAACATTCAGATGATGAAGCACCAGTAAACGGTCTTTCTTATATTGAAAATCCAATTAACTATGGAAAAAATCAAATAATATTTAAAGAAACAAACTCAAAAAATACATTTGAATTAATTAAACTATTTGGAAATGATAAACAAAGAATGTATATGCATGTCAATAAAGTAAATTCCAAAGACACATTATTAAAATTTATTAAAAGTTATTTAGTACCAGGAATTAAATATTACTGCTTAGTACCCGATTCTCTGAAATTAATGCTAAATTCTATTTTACAAGTATACTTTCAACCTGGCACTTATATATTAGTTAGTTGTAAAAACCTACTAACAGACATAGAATCATCGGAAGAACAACTGAAATTAATTCAAAACTATCATCTTGGTAAAACGAATCACCGAGGCATAGTAGAAACATATAAAAAATTAAAACAAAAACACTACTGGCCTAACATGCAACAAACTGTCTCTAAATGTATAAACAATTGCGACGTATGTCAGGAAAACAAATACGAGCGAAATCCAGTTAAAATTCCCATAATAAAAACACCACAGCATCAAAACCTCTCGAAATCATTCACATTGATATATTATCATTGAAGAAAAATAAATTCCTAACAATAATCGACAGTTTCTCTAAACACGCACAAATATATCACTTACCAGAAACCAATACAATAACTGTAGTTCAAAAATTAATCAAATATTTTTCAACATTCGGACAACCGAAATTAGTTATATCAGATAACGGTCTACAATTCAATAACCAATTAATTTATAATTTCTTATCAACAAAAAACATTCGTATACATTTAATCAGTGTGAATAATCCCAAAAGTAACGTCAATATAGAAAGATTCCACTCTACCATTATCGAACATGTTAGAATATTAGAACATAATAAAGATTTTAATGATTTAAACACAAGTAATAAAGCCCGATACGCAGTTCAAGCATACAATCAAACTATTCATTCTGCAACTAAAAGAACACCAAATGAAGTACTTTTTGGCCATTATAACGAATCAACCGAAGAAATCTCAACCGAAATTATAACTGATAATTATATCCAAATTCATAAAGACATTATAAACAAAATTTACGAAGAAAATAAAATTTTATTAGAAAGAAATAAAACAAAATACGCAACCTCACAAGTAGCTAGCTGTAAATTACAAAAGAAAGTGTATGAAGAACAAGCTAAACGAAATACCGGTAAAGTAGAGAAACCGCGCTATAAACAACAAGTGGTAAAAACATACATTCGAGACAGAGCACAAATAACTACCGATAAAGACAAAAAAAATAAAAATTGATAAGCTAAAACCTTATCGTAAATTTACAGAATCATGCGAGCTAGCACAACCATCAACCTCGAAGATGCTAGAACCAACCCCGGAATCAACGTCCTAAAGCTAGGAGAAGCTCTAATCTCCACTAATAATAAGTATCTTTACGTAAATATTAACCTTTATAAAATTAAGGAATTATATAATAATCTAACTATTCATTTTAATAATATTAAGTTAGAAATAAATAATAATTATAGTAACGATAGAAATAGTAAATTCACACAAAGTCTAAATAATAACTTTATAATGCTAGAAAACTTCCTAGATATAATAAGTAATAAAATACAAATCACTTTATACGACAATACTAGAAATAAACGAGGACTTATAAATGGTTTAGGCTCCATTATAAAAAGCATAACAGGAAATTTAGATGCAACAGATCAAGAAAGATACGATAATGCTTTAAAATTAATAAATGATAATGAAAACATTCTTAAAGATAACATGAAACAAATTATTATTTTTAACAAAAATATATCGAATCACTTTAATAATCAAATAGAAAAAATTAATAAGAATAATATAGCAATTAAAAATAAAATTAGTGAAATAGGAAAAACAATTGGGAAACTTATAGATTATAATGATATAATATATTTAGAAAATATTATCACTCAATTGACATTTATGGCTACAAATTTAATGAGCATTATTAACGAAATCGAAACTACCTTCGCTTTTTGCGAAATAAACACTCTTTATTTTGGAATATTGTCTAGAGATGACATCAAATTAGAAATTGATAAACTTTTGCCAGATAGTTTCAAAAATCTCATAATAAAAAATTGGCAAAATCAACAATTAATCAAAACTTATTGCAAATTCGAAAAACTGTCATTAAATATCATAATAGACATTCCCATTCCTCTCGTACAAACAGAACTCTTACAAATTACACCTATACCCACTATACACAATGAAACCTTTGTTACTTTAAATGTACAACAAGGATATTATTCAAAATCTAACACACAAATTAGTTATTTAAACAAATGTACCCTCGTAAAAGATAAACTTTATATTTGTAGTCAAGGAAATTCCATTCCTGACAGATGTTTAGAAAATATGTACTTGTATAGAAATAATAATAATTGTAATTATATAAATTTACTTGATCATAACGAAATCATTAAAGTTCCAAACTCTAATATTGTATACCTTTATTTACCTCATAAGGAATTAATAAATATTGAATGTGGTCACGAAATAGAAGAAAACGTAATTTCTGGTATCTATTGTATAAAAGATTTTTAATTAATAAACAAAGACACTATAAAAATATTAATTATGACAAAATAATTAATTTAGATATTGATAATAGTAAAGAAAAACTAATATTTAATAAAACCTTGAATATAAAAAATTTAGAAACTATTAAAGTTCCAAGTCAAATGATAATTCATTTAAATCAAATTAATAGTTCTGAATCACATTCTATATTTTACCATGTATTATTGTACACGATAATCGTGAACGTTGCAATGCTCTTACTGATAAAAATCTATTCGGCACTTGCTAGAAAATTGTTAAACTTGAAACAAAAACAAAATCAAACTTGCGAAATAATACCTGATGAAAATACCATAGGTATTCTTTCGTCTAACAGGGGAGGAATTATGTAGGGACACAACCCGTATTGCATCAGCATTGCACTTTTCACACGGTACTTTTCCATGACATATTTGTAATAAGATATATTAGATAAGAAATGTTATATGTAGACAAAATGTAAGACGTAGAGTCAGTTGTTAGAAGATAGTCAAGTAGAAGAGTTCACTGTATGTACTTGTGCAGCAAAATAAAATTATTTTTAAAAATCCAATCTTATTATTGATTGATTTAATTTATATATATAATGTAACCCTATTAGATGCTGACATAACAAATATGTGATGAGTGTCTAACGGAATCTCTCACGTTGTAACAAGAATCTTTATGATAAGATACACTAAAAATACGTTTGAAGCAAAGACATGTTATCGTTTTTACTGTGTAAACTCTGAGTTACAACTGCTAAATAAAGACTGTGTTGAAATCAAAATATTGTTTTTTTTTTAATTATATATCGGTCACGATCATATAATTGGCACAGTCCTGGTAGGATCACAAATAAAGAAGTCAGTGTGCTCTAAAAATTCGCCGTAAATCTATACAACGCTTTATTCAACAATTTCAATTGTTGCTTAGTGTGTTCGAATCAAACAACTAATAGTGCGAAGAAACTCGAAGCCTAACAAGCAAGAAGCCTACGTAAAAGCAAAGCTATACCAATAAGCCTTCGATTTAACCAGAAATCAACCTAAACAGTGGTTGCACCAGAGGTCTATTCATACGACCCGTCGAGTTCACCAGGCCAAGCAGTTCGCAGAGAGAGGAATCCGTCAACTGTACGTCATCAGCCCCTCGCAACAAAAGAGATGTCAACAATACAGATACTCACAATAAGTCTGTAGGTCTCATTGTTTTTTTTCCGATTTACCAATCACATGTCAGATAACGAATCACAGTCATCTGATACCAATCAAGATCTTGAATTACTAAGTATCTTATTAAATAATATTACTTTACAACCAAACAGGTTGAATAATTCTGAAATTCATAGTATAAATAATTCAAATAATTCAGAAATCAAAATGACTACTTACACTGATATCAAAAATCTCGCTAATGTCATTCCTGAATACAATGGTGATGTAAATAGATTACCAAATTTTATAATACAAGTAGATTTCATCTACGAAATTTTGCAATCAACAATTATTAATACATTGCAAACATAATACGCATTTTCATTAGTTTTAAGTAAATTAACAGATAAAGCAGTAAATCTGATTAACGAAAATATTTTTAAAGACTGGACAGATTTAAAAAGATATTTAGCCGAAAATTTCGAAGATAAACTCACTAAAGAAACTATTTTATTAAAAATTTTAAATAATAAATATACGAATAAAATATATGACACTTGAATACAATTTAAAAATGATTTTGCAAAATATAAATCAAAAGTTCACTTATTACCTTATAATACAGCTCAGAAAACTATATTAATAAATGAAATACAAGAATTAGTCGTAAAACATTTCATTACATTATGACCAATTTACGTCCAAGGATCTTTTATTACCGACAACTTCACTACATTAGAAATGTGTGAAAATTTACTAACAAATGATTATAATTATGCACTTCAAACTTTTAAAAGTCCATTGTTAAGATCAGACAATCCTCAACAATCACAAAAACCATGCCACAAAAAGTCCCAGGACAACATTTCCCTTCCAAACCTATAAATGTTCAACAGAATTCTAATAAACCAAGCACGTCTTTTGCTCCTAGACAAAACGCTTACAATGTTGTTAGAACTAGACAACTATTTAAACCTCAACCTATGTCCGGAATAACAAAAAGCACAATTCCTATGAGTACACAAACAATATAACAGAACTATTTATAAGAAAATATCGAATATGAACCCGAAAATTTTGTAACACATTCTCAAGAAAATCAAAATCTTGTCGAAAATCCAGATTCTGAAAATTACTCAAACGATAATAATTTTTTAGAGTTCATAAGCCAAGAAACATAGTTATGACTTCAATCACAAATAATATTCCTGTTATTGAATTATCTAATTATAAAGTTTTAATAGATTCAGGATCAGATGTAAATCTTATTAGCGAAAATATGTCAAAATTGTATAAATCAAAAATTGTAAATGAGAATTTGACCTTTAAAACAGCCAATTCAAAAGTACATTGCAAAAATTCCGTAACTTTAAAATTTTTTAATCAACCTCATAAATTATTTGTTCTTACTTTTAATAAAGATTGCGATTTATTATTTGGTATAAATATATTAAAAGACTTGAAATGCGAAATAAATTTTACTAATGAAAAAATTAAAATTAAAAATATAGAATTTCCATTTATTCCAATGTCAGAATCAATTTTTTTTATTAAAATTTTCGATCAGAACACTTAAATAATACCCAAAAACAAAAAATTGATAAACTATTAGAACAATATCCTAAACTCTTCCCAAAAGATGGAGAAAATTTATCTTGTACTAGTCACACTAAACACAAAATTTTGACTAAAGACAATACTCCAATACATACGAAAAACTACCGACTTCTACAGATATATGAGAATGACATTGAAGATCACGTACAAAATTTATTAAAAACCGGTGTAATTAGAAAATCAAACAGCCCTTATAATTCCCCTATTTGGATTGTCTCAAAGAAAACAGACGCATCAGGAAAGCGAAAAACACGCCTCGTAATAGATTTTAGAAAATTAAATGCAAATACTAGAGAAGATAAATATCCCCTCCCTAATATTGATACACTATTGAGACGGTACACCAATTATACTGGATTATAATTTTCCATGTTTAACAATAATTCAAGCATATTTAAATTTTTTGGAATAACAAAGTAAAAGCATGTAGTGACAATAGTTTTTTTGGAAACAATTATTAGAACGCCGAAACTAATCGGGTGGTTTCAAATGTAAACAAAACACAAAGATGTAGTATCATAAATTAATACAAACGACCAAGATTTGAAAGACGTTAACCAACACCCGGGAATGTCGCAGGCCAAGTGTCAAGTGTCTAGCCGAGGGTAGTTAACAGAGCCGTACCGATAAATTTGTGTTTCTCCAACTAAAACTATCATAGAATATTAAAACGAGATTAATACTCTTACCATAACTATAAGAACACGATAAACTAAAAGAATCAATATAGTTAAAGCATCGCATGTCCTCAGTAACATCCAGATGCACAATACATCGACTGCCCATTAAAAATAAAGGGAAACCAACCCTGTTCGGAGTTAGGTTGCAAAGACGATACATGACAATATGTAAAGTTCTATCACATTTTTGTACAAGTAGCTCTCGCGTTGATTTACTTCATATTATTGTAATAAGTGCACTTTGAAGAAATTACATGCGCGAGGAAACATTTGATAAAAATACAAAAGGGTTTGGAAATAAGAGGGGGCAAAATTTAAGACGTTTTCGTTCCGTCTCTTTCTCATCCACTCGATGTAGACTATAGCTGTCTCGATCGCATTGAAAAACGAACCAGAGCACCCGACGTACCACCACCATGGGTGAGAATTCCTATAAGAATCCAACGAACGAATAAACATGCAGTAATTTCACCCCGCCAAGGCACTCTGAGTATTTGGAAATTGCTCGCGACAAATAAGAGAAATTGGAAAGATTGTTAGCTCTCTCTGACACATACAAAACCTGATCTGTTGTCCTCGATCACGCCAGGACGATGCTAACAATTAAGAGTAACATAAACAACTGTTTTCCCCGAAATATTTTGTGATCTTCGATCGCAGTTCAATCAAGGATTGAGGGCGGCGCTTACCTGTATAAAACACGACGTTTTATCCAGGAACGACATCTTGGTTCCGGCCATTGTTCAGTTGCGATTCTGTCCGAATTGGCCGTCGCACGTTCAGTAGGTCATATTTCTCTCAGTTCAGCTGTGATTCTGTCAGAATTGGCCGTCGCACGTTCTGTTAGAACCTGTATTATTTATTCACCGACTTTCACCGTTCAGCTGCGATTCTGTCAGAATTGGCCGTCGCACGTTCCGTGAATACTCGGTTGAATTCAACACCGACCCCTTTCAGTCCAGCTGCGATTCTGTCAGAATTGGCCGTCGCACGTTCTGTAGGGCTGTCTGGTCATCATCATCGTAGTCCAGTTGCGATTCTGTCAGAATTGGCCGTCGCACGTTCTACTGCAGTAATGCAAAACAATAATCACAAGGGTGAAGATTCACGACCTTCTAACTTGCGATAGATATACTTGGGGACTATTTACCCAGAATTAATTGAGATAACAGCTCTTTGAGCACATAATAAGAATCATAAAGGCGAAGATTCACGACCTTCTAATTTGTGATAGATATATATTTTTGGGGACTATTTACCCAGATTTGAAATATTAGCTCTTTGAGCACAGAAATAATTGAGTGAGGGATTATTCCCTCACTGACATATCTTGCCTCCGACCGTCACTCTGGTGATACACGGAAGTGTACCAGCCGTCATCGAGGGGTTCCCGCACGCTGCCATGGCCTATTGCAGGCCGCTGTCCACCATCCGCGCTAGCCTTGCTAGCCTACCAGCCGTCATCGAGGGGTTCCCGCACGCTACCACGGCCTACTGCAGGCCGCTGTACGTTATCCGCGCTAGCCTTGCTAGCCTACCAGCCGTCACCGAGGGGTTCCCGCACGCTGCCACGGCCTACTGCAGGCCGCTGTCCGTCATCCGCGCTAGACTTTCTAGCCTACCAGTCGTTGCCGAGGGGTTCCCGCTCGCTGCCACGACCTACTGCAGGCCGCTGTCTATCATCCGCGCTAGCCTTGCTAGCCTACCAGCCGTCACCGAGGGGTTCCCGCACGCTGCAACGGCCTACTGCAGGCCGCTGTCCGCCTTCCGCGCTAGTCTTGCCAGCCTACCAGCCGTCATCGAGAGGTGCCCGCACGCTGCCACGGCCTACTGCAGGCCGCTGTCCGCTGTCTGCGCTGGCCTTGTTAGCCTACCAGCCGTCACTGATGGGTTCCCGTCTACCGCCCGACCTACGACAGGCCGTCCCACCGCTACCTGCGTTAGCATTGCTAGCCCAGCTATTTACACGGCATAACTCAGGGACGAATTGTTTCTTCCCTGGCATCACCCGCTGGCTGTCATCACGGTGACACTCGGTGGCCTTTGTTTTATGTTTCAGAAGCCGACGATGCCTGGCCTTTCCACTTAAGATACCACAATTTTGGCGATAACCGAACATCTGGCCGAGTCCGTCTGCACGAGGATTCAGAGTCACCCTCCGTTCGTGTTCGTGGGTGCCAAGATTCATTTGCCAAACACCAAAGCCGCAGTGGCACTCATACGACACCATTATCGTAACTACTGCTTCAATCTCTTAGCTTCCATCTTATATTTTTGTGTCATGTTGTCACGTTATGTTCGATTTATCCATTACTGATTTTGAATTCCTCTGCCTGTGTGTTTTCTGTGGTTTCCGTCAGGTGTCAGGTGAATACCAGAGGACTTTGTACCTCCACAGCCGAAATAAATAACATTTAAATAGTTGCAATGTGTAATTTCTCTACTTCCTCATAACCTACTACATTCACGACTTCAAATTAAAGAATCTGGTCATTAGTAAAATCAAATAAACACAACGTAAAACACAACGTAATCTAATTGGTCCTAAATAATATAAAATAATAAATTTTTGATACTAGACGATTGCCGCGTCACAGTATTAGACAACATTGGCAAACCAAAATTTTTCACAGCCCTTGATTTACATTCAGGATTTCACCAAATTTAGGTAGAAAACGACGATATAGAAAAAACTGCCTTTAGCACCCCATCAGGCCATTACGAATTCATCAGAATGCCGTTTGGACTTATCAATGCACCAGCGACGTTCCAGAGAATGATGAACAAAGTTTTAGGTGATTTAATTAACAATTTTTTTATAAAATTATGGTATTGAAGTGGGGTTTGTAATATAGGCGGGGATCTAGGGTGACGCCGAGGTGTTTTGTGGTTTTGTTTTGTGTCCGTGAAGTGTAAGTGGAGTGTAAGCAGTGTTGTTTGATTTTTTACGTGTGAAAACAATGGATTAGGTCTTCTCGTGGTTTATGGATATTTCCAGAGTCGCCAGTAGGGTTGAAGGATATTGAGGTGGATCTGGATCTGTTTATTTGCGACCTCTGCGCTGAACGAATGCGAATAGAGTGCCGTATCGTCTGCGTAGTGTGCTGTGTGGGTTTGAGAGAATGTCGGGAAATTATGAAGGTAGAGTGTAAAAAGTTTAGGACCTAGGACGTTGCCTTGGGCTACGCCCGAGGAAACGGGACGGGGGGTGGACAGGGTGTTGTTAACTTTCACCCGGAGGTGTCGATTGGATAGATAGGACTGGATGAATTTAATTAAATTTGGAGGGATTTTCACGAGAATTAATTTGTAAATGATCCCCTCTAGCCATACTTTGTCGAAAGCCGTTTCGACGTCTAGTAGGGCCATTACTGTGACTTTCTTTTTAATAAAGTTTGTTGTTATGTCAGTAACAATTCTCGCCACTTGTTGGACGATGCTATATTTGGGACGGAAACCAAACTGGAAAGGTGGGGTTATATTATGTTTGGTGTCAAAGGAATGGATGCGGAAAACTATCACCTTCTCTGCTACCTTGGATAGGATATTAAGGAGGCTGATAGAGCGATAGCTGATGGGAAGTTTATGGTTTTTATTTGGTTTTGGGATGGGGATAACTGTAACAGTTTTCCAGGACGCAGGGAAGTAGTGGAATTTAATGATGGAATTGATTAGGTAGGTGAGCTGGACAAGGGCTTTACGTGATAAGTTTTTCAGGACAATGTTTGGAATTGTGTCAGGACCTGGCGCTTTCTGGTTGGGTAGGAATTTAATAATGCTAGCTAACTCGTAGGGGACGTCATGATTTTAGCTAGTGTGCGTGTGTTTGTGTCATTATTGTGTTTATAAAATCGTGTACTGTTTGTGTGATGTGTGTTTGTTCAGGAGTGGAATCGGCCTCAATGTGATGAGCTCATCGGTGAAAAGGTTGCTATTGTTGTGCGATAGCGTTGGGATAGGATTGGAAGGTTTGCGAAGGCTTTTTGACATTCTCCACAAGGAGTTGTCATGAGGAATGTGTGTAGTGAATTTTTGGTGCCATGTGTCGTTTTTAGTAGGAGAATAGGGCCACTCCGATACCACTTCAAAGTCACTTGCCTTCACGTAACCTAGTTCAAGGCTAACTACGTAGGTGATGACGTCCACGAAATTGTGTGTGACGCCATCAGGAACTACATAAATTTCAAGGTTATTGCGAACCCCATGATGAATGCCATCACCGATTGGGGTTGCTCTAGGTTAAAAAATTTAGTTTTGAAAGTTGTCGCTGGATGGCTAGTGTGTTTTTTATTTTAGTCTTACCAAATTAAAACTATGTTAGTTTTTTAGTTTTGAAATAGACTGTCGGATGGTTAGGGTTTTCCATGGAAATTTGTAGAAAATAGAGCATAGTATTTTAATAATATTTATTGTTGAAAATATTATGTATTACAATTACAATTTTTCATGAAATATATGTACTTGTCCTGTCCCAGTCCAGTAAAGGCATAATGTTTTGTAACAGGAAATTGTTCCATTGTTTATAGTAGTTGGAGGTATCACAGGGGGAGCTGTAGTTCGCAAGCTTGAAGCCAAGCGTCATTTAACGTTTACTTTTGGCAGCCATCTTACGCCGGTCAATAGTATTTTGTCGTTTATTGTAATATATATACGTGTTTATAATAAGTATAAATTAAACACTTGGCTAGGTTTCATAAGTGTTTAATTTATACTTTTTATTAACCTAGTTTCACCAAGTGTTGAATGACAATTAATTTTGTCTTTGTTGTTATATACGTGTTTTTTCTGGTTTTGTATTTTGTTCGTTGTTATTTGTTTATATAGTAATTAAGTAGTTATTTAATGTTTATATATTTTCGTATGAAGATTTAAAATAAGAATTTTAACAATTTATAATAAGTACTGAGGAAGGAAACAATGTATTTATGTGGTCTTTTTTCTTATTAGTGTTTTAAAAATGCCAGCTTGTTGTGCATTTGGATGGGACAACAGAACTAGAACTAAATCAAAAAAACAGCTTGTAAAAGAACAGAAAACGAAAATTTCATTTCACAAGTAAAATATGATGAATAATGGCCAGTTGCACGCACAAAGCTTAAATTTTAAACTTTGCTTGAATAAATAAAAGCAAATCAAAGTTAGGTATCTTATGGAATAATTTACATTGCTGAAAAATATTCGATTTGCTATTATTTAATTAAACCACGTTTAAAATTTAAGCTTTGTTGGTGCAACTTGGCCATAAGTAATTGTTATTTACATATATTTTTTAATTTTATTTAGATTTCCGAAATATCCAGAAAGGCGAAATATTTGGCTTAAAGCTATCAGAAGAGTTGGATGGACACCTACAGACACAAGTGTTGTGTGTTCTGAACACTTTGCAGCCGAGTGCTTCGATAGAACATCGTTGTCGTGTATAAGACTTCGAGACCTACCTATGATATTTAAATCATTTCCCACGTATTTACAAAAGGTATATTTCAGATAAAAGTCTAAAATGAACAATACCCAATATATCCTATACCACTAGCTATAAAATATTTGAGGGAAACTTAACCTTCTTATTATATTTAATATACTTCGTTGTATTTTTATGTAATGTACTATAAACCATAATTAAATATTTTTCATCCATATTATGAATAAATTTTAATATATTCACTTATGTTTTATTATTATTTATTAACAATGTTTGTTGATGTGCGAAAGTGATAGACAACGGTTTAACAAATTTGTACTGTTTTCTGGTCATTAATATCATTTTTTATTATGCACCTCTACACTTAATGGTGATTTTTTAATAAAATAAATATGTTAAAGTAATAACAAACTGTTGTTTTCTTTACTTTGTTGCCCTACGATTTAATTATGAGCATTATTTTAATACTGTTCGCATGTGACATGTTTAACCCATATTCGGCCAAGCTATGAATTAGTTGGAAAATGAAACTATTTTTTAAGAATTTTTACTGTTTATTGGTTTATTAAGAAATTTTAATTATTAAAAAAAAATTGTTCAATGTAGAAATACAAGAAATACAACATTGCGTTTTCGCAACATTGGCTGAAAGCATATAAATATTACATGTTATGATATATATTGAAACATTTTGCATGCAAATGAATTTTACATTTGTTACACGTGTAATATGTTTGACTCTTGCAAAGTTTGCATCTTCGACGAATATTATCATAATTTTTAATTATAACATAGCTTGTTATCCTTCCGTACTGTTTCTGGATTTGGATCTCTTGCTGGACGTCCCAATTTAATGTTTCTCACATTTCTATTTTCATCAAATTTCATCAACCTAACAGCTATATATGATTTAAAATCCAACAATGATATATTTGAGCCGGTGGCACGTCTATAAACTTTCCATGCATTGATGGCAACGATCTCTACCATGATGGAAAATAATGGCCACCCGAGTGGCCACCACCATTTTTTACCTAAAATTCTAATTCTATAATTTGCTACAGCGTTGTCATACATATCAACTCCTCCCATAAATTTATTGTATTGTGAAATAACATCAGGTTGTTGAATGCTAACTTCTTTCCTCTCTTTTCGACTAAATCTTTTTACATTCCTTAGAGGATCTACGTTGAAATTGTTACTTATTACTGTAACTGCAGAATTATCGTTCCAGCGTATCCTCGTCAAATAAAACATCATGTGACCCTCTCTCCTTTTTTGACATTATTTTCACTGATTCCAAAGGAGATTTGTTGGTGCGGTTGTCGCGTATTGTTCCGGTCGCATAGAATCCTTTTTGCCTTAAAACTTTGTGCAATTGCATAGACGGAAAAAAATTGTCAAAAAATATTCTATGATTTTCAGGATTACTTACAATACTCAATAATTGAAGCACAACATTTCCACCCAAACCAACAGATACATCAATCTGTTTCTCAAATTGATTCTTCCCACCGTACGGAATAAATTGAAACAAATAACCATCAGATGAGCTACCAACTTTATTCATGCTGCGAAAACGCAACGTTAATTTAAAACGTTGATTTACAGCGTATTTTGAACAATTTTTTCAATTATTGCCAATATGTTTATAAGGCATATCTTTAAGATGTAATATTTATAGTTAAAGTCTTCTTGTACATGTCATTAAAAAGTTATTATTATTTTAGTTGTGCAATATAAAAATGTCCAAAATTACCATATTTAAAAAAATCATAATTACTTCACCATTAATATTAAAATAGAGTCCATTGAACAGTTTAGTAAATATATATGTTTTTTATCCGATCCTGTATTTAAGAGCTGTAACTTTATTATAGAACAGCAGAAAAAAAATATATAAACAAGCGTTGCGTTTTCGCAACGGTGGCCGAAAATGGGTTAAACTAAGTTTTTAAATGTATTTCATGCTAGGTATACTAGGTTTGACCGTCGTAATATGGCGGCTGCTTGATCCCCCCTTCCGTTTCAAGGCATCACGCAACAGACCCATAAGCGTAGGTTATACTATCTACATTTATTCTTTACTCCGAAATTTCAATAATACATATAAAATATATAAATAATTTATTCTTTACTCCGAGGGAGGTATGTATCACCTGCAGAACTCTCCTCCACACCTGGCCATTTTTTTGGTAGACCTTTCCACTGAAGTTTCATACAAAATGAGCACTATTCTTAAAAATAAAATACATATTAAAAATAATTTAATAAAAAGCAAGTTAAACTTGCCACATTGTTGTTACCATTGCATTGCGTCACAACAATGTTAATAATGACGTTCTTCATTTTCTTTATTAAAAATGTGTCTGCTGCTATAGTTACACATTTTTAAACTTGGATGATGTCTTAAACAGCGCAAAATATGAAACTGATATTTTTTGTTACTAATAGCATGGCTTGGATCTATCGGAAATGTTTCGTATTTTATTGGGAACATTCTGTTAAAAAAATAAATAAAATCAAGCATTTTAAATATTATAAAATATTTATTATTTTATTATATATACATAAATTTATTAACATATATAATAACAATATTTATATAAAAAGATTACAAATATTATTAATTTCAAGTGTTTCAATTTGTAGGTTAGCACCTGTACACATGGGAAGAAAGTGACAAAAATATTTTTCTTCACAAAAAATAACATTATTATTTAGATTCCAAAGATACATTGTTTCCGTTAAGTCAAATATCATATTAATGTCAGTTTTTTTATTAATTATGTTTGCTGCTATAGAATCAGAATAAGTAATTTCAATGTTATTTATGCTGGAAATACTTGCGTTCGGTGCCATGTCAAGTAAATATTTATATTTGTTATCTATTGTACTAATTATAGAATTGGTCGCATAAGAATTATCAAATTTATAAATTTCACTTAAATCGTTGAAATCAAAGCTGACTTTTGGTGGCCATATACATGTACAACTTCTTTGTATACCGTCATGTATTAAAATATATGGTTTATATTAATTTTACATGTTGCAGATGGATTGTTTAATGTTATTTTTATTAGTTTCATGTTTGTTTTCTAAAAATGAATAATTTAAAATGAAATATTTATAAAACTTTTAATTAAAACATTACTAACCTGATCTTTTGATAAACTCACTTTTTTTAAAGTTATTGTTTACAGTATGTTATTTTACTTTGTAATGGTTGTCAGTGTTGAGTATATTTTATATATAAAAAACACAATCCCCCTTTTTTCAATTTTTCTAGCGGAAATTTGAATAACATTGAACGAATGCAGCTGCGGGATGTTGCGGTTTATGAAATGGACATTTTTATAACAATACAGCTATGTGAACTTTCATTTATAAGCACATTACTGTTTTAAAAATAGTTTAGTTATAACAAAGTGTTTAATATACATAACGTGAACGTGATAAATATTGCTGAAAACAATTTTAATTCTGAATTAGGACCATTATTACAGAAAAATTTTAAACGATTTATTATGTTTCCTATTAAATACTCCGATTTATGGTGTATGTATAGAAAAGGCTTTAGCTTCTATTTGGGTTGTGGATGAAATAAATTTATCCAATGATTTAGATGATTGGAAAAATAAATTAAACGATAAAGAAAGACATTTGTTTCCATATCTATTGGCATTTCTTGCTGCTTCTGATGGACTTGTAAATGAAAACCTTGTTGAACGGTTTAGCCAAGAAGTACAAGTATCTGAAGCTCGTGCATTTTATGCAGTACAAATAACTATAGAAACTATTCATTCTGATTGTGAATGCAGATGAGAAAGAACGTTTATTTAATGCAATTGAAACGCTTCTCTGTGTAAAGAAGAAAACTAATTGGACATTAAATTGGATTTTAAGTGATTCCATGGTTGGAGAAAGAATTGTAGCTTTTGCTGCTATAGAAGGAATATATTTCTCACTAAGTTTTGCTGGTTCGATCCCCACAGCCGACAAACAATTTTCACCAATTTAAAAAAATCTACCCCTGTGGCTCCTCAACCACTAATATCTTTAGAGGCCGTGATTTGACGGCTGGTAACCGCACTTCACGCGAAAAAATATATCACTTACCGAGATCTGCTTAAGCAGAGTGCCACACCCAGTAATGGGTAAAAGGCGTGATGATATATTTATTTATATTTATTTATTTAAGTTTTGCTGCAATATTTTGGTTAAAAATCTGTGGATTGATGCCAGGATTACAGTTTAGTAATAAATTAATATCACGTGATGAAGGTTTACATTGGGTACAAAAATCTTTAAAAGAAAAAATTCTTGAAATAACGGATGCTGTTGCAGTAGAAAAGCATTTTTAGCAGATGCTTTACTTGTTAATCTTTTAGGAATGAATTGCAATTTAATGCAACAATATATTGAATTTATTGCCGATAGGCTTTTGTTAGAGTTTGGTTGTGAAAAGTTTTTTATGAGTACAAATCCATTCAGTTTTATGCATAATATATCATTAGAGGGAAAAACAAACTTGTTTGAAAGAAAAGTTGGAGAATATCAAAAGTATGGTGTTGTTAATAATTCTTTAGATAAAATATTTACAACAAACGCTAACTTTTAGTTATATTAGTAGTGTTATTATTATTATATTTAAAATATATAGATGCTGCTAGTATAGTAATGAGTATTTAAATAAGACTACATTAAAAATTTGTTATTAGTTATGAATAATTGCTTAAAGCGTTCACTTCTAATGATAATATTACCATTGACGGCTCTGCATCTGATGTTTTAAGAAAATGCCTGAACCAATAATATATGCATGTCACCATTTAATTTATTTAAATAAACATGATAGTTATATATAAAAATGTAAATATAGATTGTAAAAGTTTTGAAAATATTATACAAATATTTTGAAATAAAAATATAGTTTATACAATAGATAAAAAAGAGTCTGACTCTTCTGATTCCTCCTCCTCTCACACCTCTCTCTTTACCCTCTCCTCCCTCTCCTACTCCTCCTCTCTCTCCTCCCTCTTCTCCCTCATCGCCCTCTCCTCCCTCTCCTACTCCTCCTCTCTCTCCTCCCTCTCCACCCTCTTCTGCCTCTACTACTCCTCCTCCCTCTCCTCCCTCTTCTACCACTCCTACTCCTCCTCACTCTCCTCCTCAAATTAAATAATACTCGTTCCATTACCTATCTTATCTCTGCCCGGCAAGCGGAGGGTCCCTGGTTCTAATCCAGGCGTTATCAGAATTTTTCTGTCATAAATTGAACTTTAAATATTATTATTACTAAACATTCAGAGAAACTATAATTTTGTTCAAATAACTAAAGTATATATGACTTACTTTCTTCCGCAGCCGGTATGCCATGATCTGCACATGTATATGTATAAAACATAGAATTTTGTGTCAATATTAAAACTTTCTAATTATTGCACTTGCATTTAGATTAGAAAATGAATAAAAATTTTCATTTTATTAAATAGAAAGATACAAATAGGTAATGAACGTACGTTTTTCGTAAAGTTTCCGAGGAAACTAACATTATTATTAATTGTGATTGTTAAAAAATTCCAATTGTAATTGTGTTTTTCTATGGCTACAGAGTCGTATTAAAGAACTGATACTGCAGTTCGTGTATGCTCCATATTTTAAATAAAATTCCCTTTTATTTATCAAAGTTAAGCCGATGCTACTCTTATACTTAGCTTTTTGTTTAAATAAATGCCAAATTATTTTGTAATTCTACTTCTTTTAATACGGCCTGGCAATCTTGAATTGCTTTACTAGCTGTTGCTGGAAATTCATTGACTATTTTTTTAAAATTGTCTAAGGTATTTGTGTAGTAAATAGCGGCATTTAACCATGTTCCCCATCTTGTTAGAATTGGTTAAGGGGGTAATGGGGTATTTGGCAATCTATCTCTAAACATATCTACCCTTAATGGAGCTTTAACAAATATATATTTGCCACATTTTATTAATTTATTTACTAACATGAACTGCAATCTTATAGTTTCAGCCATACGATTAAGTCCGTGCGCTAAGCAATGAATTAAATTCGGATAAAAAATGTTCATATTACTTGCAGCTTTTACCATGTATAGCCAGGAATAAAATTTGATCACTTGGTACCGGCTCCGGCAAGAAAAACTGGCTCAATTCGTCGAGAATAAATCTTGGTATTGTATTATTATTTGTTTTACTAAATTCTTTCGTACTTATTAGAAAACTTTTTGACGAATCTTACTCATTTAATATTCCGATTATTCAATTTGCCACGTATCGGCCGCATAGGTACATCTATAGTTTCGTCTACACATATCCATGTATAGTTATTTTCAATAATAGTTCTTATTTCGTGATTAACTTGTTTGTTCACTGAACTACCATAATTTTTGCGGAGATGGCATTTATCAGGAATGTGCAATGCGCAATATGTGTCTAAATACGTTTTGAAATATTTGTTTTGCAATTTATAAATAGGTATATTTACTTTTATCAAAGCTTTGCAAAGATTAAAATTAAATTTTGATTGTTCCGTATAGCCGGAAGCAGATGCCATAGATTGCATAGATGTGCCAATAGATTGTGGTTTCTTAGTTTGAGCTTTAATTAACTTAATTTTTTCCTGGTGCAATGACGTTTCCACATGCTGATTTATATAGTATTTCTTGTCACAATTAATCTGTTAAATGAAAGTAACGTCAACACAATAATTCTAATTGTAATTGCAAGTAAAACTTACGATTTTTGAACACGCTGGCAAAATAATTGTTTGCGTTCGTAATTGAATTCCTTGTATTTTTTTATCCATTCCTCTATGGTAGATTTTTGTTTTGGCATTGTACTATGAACGCACTTTACACTGTCACACGAACAACTTCAGCACAACGGAGTGAGTGAATTTAAGACTCGACGCAGATAAAAACGGGGACTCCCCCGTTAGACGGTACGACGGGGAATTACAAAATACAAATTCATTAAAGTGTGCAGTGGCGTAGTGAAATTTTTTTTTCTATTAAAAATCTGTATGATTCAAATAAAAAGTAATAAGATAAGACCAAGTTTTTTATGCCTTTTTTGAATTTTCATGCCTATTATTATTTTTATGCCTATTTAGAGCCTTTTTACTTTTGACGTGATTTTTTCAAAATTTATTTAAATAGATTTTTGATGCCTTAAATACAAGCATAGGCATATTTTCTATAAATTTGGTAAATAAATAAATAAATAAATATATCATCACGCCTTTTACCCATCACTGGGTGTGGCACTCTGCCTAAGCAGATCTCGGTAAGTGATATATTTTTTCGCGTGAAGTGAAGATATTAGTGGTGGAGGAGCAACAGGGGTAGATTTTTTAAATTGGTGAAAATTGTTTGTCGGCTGTGGGGATCGAACCAGGGTTCTCAAGATCCACAGGCCGACTCGATACCACTGAGCCACCTACCTAATAAATTTGGTCTCTACTTATAACCCACATGCTGAATACTACAAAAAATTAGAAGTTTTAAAAAGCATTTTTGTAGAGTTTATATCGCAGTCAGATTACTTACTCCATGCAGGAGATATTAATATTAATTTAGTGTCCAATAATGTGCGGTCAAAGTTGCTAAAGAATATTTTTATTGGCAACGATATGGATCAAGTAATAAATGATGTCACAAGATTGTTGACATAATAGCTATATCAGACAAGTCTTTATGCGCAGATTCAGGTATTCTAGACTGTAGTAACTATACTGACCATAGCTGTGATTTCTGTATTTTAAATTTACTTAAAACTATAAATTTTTCTTCCATTTATACGTACAGAGATTTAAAAAATAATAATTCTGAGATGTTTACGCAGATTCTATTTTAGTTGATTGGAATTAAAACTTGAAAATGTTAATCAAAAAGTCAACTACTTACGTACCAATGTATTTCATTTATGTAATGTTCGTGCACCAATTAAAACGATAAAGACTAATAAGCATTATTGTCCATAGATCACACCGGTAATTAGAATTATGAAGAAGAAGCGAGATAAAACCTAATCTGTCTATAAAAAAATTAAATCTCAGTCTAAATTAGATTATAACACACAGCTTTGAAAATAACAACGGCTGCAATTCGCAGGGAAAAGCAAGCGTTTCTCCAGTGTGAAATAAACAATAATGCTAATAAGTCAGCTAAATTGTGAAATAATTTAATGCACGTTGTTGTCAATTGTGAATCTGCAAAAAATATCTTAGAATCCTTATGTAAACCAGACTAATATGAGTAATATTTATATGAAAAACTCGATACATCAAATATAAATCAAACCACACTAAATTACTATCTTATTAATCAATTTTCGGACGCACCTGCTGACTACTTTACCTTCAAATGTGTAGACAAGGATACTGTGGAAAATATCATAAATAACTTAAAATCTAATGCTGCTGGTGTAGACGACATTTCTCATAAAATGATTCGTACTAGAAATAATATGCTTCGATATGATATTGAGAATCCTGGTTCGATCCCCATAGCCGACAAACAATTTTCACCAATTTAAATCTACCCCTATGACTCTTATCTGCTTAGGCAGAGTGCCACACCCAGTAATGTGTAAAAGGCGTGATGATATATTTATTTATTTATTTTTATTTTAAATCATGACATATTTAACTGATCAAAATATTTGACCTTCATTACAATCTGGATTCCGAAATGGGTTTAGTACTAATACTTGTCTTTTGAATATCTCTGATAGCATTATAAGCAGTTACGATAAGTCAGTGTTCTCAATATTAATAAAGATTGATTTTTCAAAAGCATTTGATATGGTCGATCACAGTATGTTACTGGCTAAGTTGCATTCCTATAAATTCTCGGTGAAAGCAATCAGGAGGTGTTATAGTTACTTATGTGGTAGATCTTCTCTAGTCAGCATGACGTCTGAGTTAGGTACATATAACTCTGCAGCTTTTCCTCTAAATTGCGGGGTACCTCAAGGAGCTATTTTGGGACCATTATTTTTCTTTTTGTATGTTGCTGATATGAGCTCGAATATGGAGTGTTGTGTTGCACACTCCCATGTTGATGATACTCAGATATTTGCTACAATGAGTCCTCTATAACTGGAAGAGAAATATCACCTCATAAATGATGATCTTGGCAAACTGGTATTATGAATTAAAAATAACAGTCTCAGAATAAATGCTGCAAAATCATCACTCTTTGTTTTTGGTACATATTTAAGGTGAAATATCCGCTTAATTAAATCTTAAGTTAGCTGCAGAACACTTGATCTGTCTTGATCTCTTTCAAATAATATATCTTTGTTTTTATGAATGAAACTTACGATGCATTACACATAATTTTCAAACCAATACTTTAAGGTGTAGTAATAATGTACATATTATTAAATTTATGTACAAATAATTGACTTGAATTTCTCAAAAATGTTGAGTAGGATTTTGATTAATTTTTTTCATATATTTAAGAATATGGTCCTCTATACTATATACAGTTTTTAACCAATTTGAATTTGTAACTTTTGAGAAAAAAATTAAATATGTCAATCAGTACGGTGGTGTGGATAGCGATACGGAATTCGAATCCGGAGATTCCGAGTTCGAATCGCAATCAAGCTAAAAATTATATATGAACTACCACACTGCGGCTTGGTGAGTGCGGACCCTGTACTGTAATTGGGACTAAGTTCTTGTTAAAATTAAACGAGTTCCGGGTTTGGACCGTGTCAAAATTCGAGTGAGGGCTCGACGTTTCGCTCGCCATCGTAGGGAGCTTCTTCAGGAGGAGAGGAAGAAAGATCAAGGTTACCCGACGTGTAAACCACGCTAGAGGCCAAGAGCGATCTTCGAAAAGTAAAAGGAAAAAAGAGTTTATATAGAGAAAGACGTGTCGGATGATTGGTTAGGAAGGTTCATTGGTTAGAGTCAGGTAAAGATGGTTCACTGCGCAATAAAGGTTTCCAGACAGGTGGCAGGTAGTAACCTGTGTCACGGTTGAAATTGTTTGGATGTTTATGTATCTCAATAGCTTCACGAATTTTCCTATCATAGAACTTGGGAGCGGATACGATGATGGAAGATTCATCAAACATAATACTGTGACCAGTATTATGTTGATGTTCAGCCACGGCGGAATTGAGAACTTGCCCAGATTTTAAACAGCGCTTATGTTCGGTGATACGTGTTTGAACGGTACGACCAGTTTCACCAATGTATACTGAACCGCACGAGCAAGGGATACTGTATATTCCTGCTGAGGATAGCGGTGGTCTTTTATCCTTAAGAGATGGAAGCGATTGAGAGATTTTTTGGGAAGGTTTGAAAATGACTTTAATGTTACTCTTACTAAGAATTCTACCAATCCGATCAGTAACACCCTCAATAAATGGTAGTACGGCAAAAGAATCAAAGGATGAATCATTATCAGCTATGTTCTGGGGCCGGGGTTGTTGGAAACGTTTGATGCTATAATCAATTGAGCGTTTGCTGTACCCATTGTTCATAAGGCTATACCGCACGTGCTGTAGTTCGTGGTTTACACGTCGGGTAACCTTGATCTTTCTTCCTCTCCTCCTGAAGAAGCTCCCTACGATGGCGAGCGAAACGTCGAGCCCTCACTCGAATTTTGACACGGTCCAAACCCGGAACTCGTTTAATTTTAATGACTCAGACCGTGGAAGTCTACGCTTTTATTTAAGTTCTTGTTGTACAGCGTAACATAAATAAATAAAAAACGCTCAAAAGCAGGCTTTTTCGGATATTTTTGTTTTTTCTTCAAAAGTTACAAATTCAAGTTGAATACAAAAATTATGTGTACTGTAGAAGATCATATTCTTAAATATACAGAATTGCGAAATACTCATTTAACGCCATAGATGTGTGCTTTGTCGTACACTCAGCGCAAAAATGAACATGAGGATTGACAGCTGTCATTCATAATGACATATTTCACGAAGTAAATATATACATGAAATGAATTGAGTATTTCAGAATTTGTGGTTTGAGATACATCTATTTTATTTTTCGTATTATATTATACTAATATTCGAAGTTATCAGTACGATACAACAAGTTTTATTGCAAAACATTTTATTGATTTTAGCAGAACACACAGAACAGTATGGTTAGTAATATTGAAATGTATTATTTCTTTAAAAAAACAGGATATTTTGGATTTCAGTCTATATTTATTTTTTATTTAGTTAACCTTTCGGCTGATACTTCAGCCTTCTTCAGGACGAAATAATATTAATTAAAAATTTACATTCGTTGACAAAAATTAATAATGATATAATTTTTTTTTTAAATTTGATTAAATATATATTTTTTTCTACGATTGCTATGAAAAGTTGACAATTACGCTCTCATTTGTCATCGTAAAGTTGACGTTTTCTGTGGACCAATCGAAAATATCTTTTTTGCGCGTTTCCAATGGCAACGCACGAAAAAGATATTAGATGCGCGCTTATTTCAATAGTTACCAGAGATACAAACAAAACAGAAAGTTATCATATTGATAGTTGACAGAACGAATTTATTTTCAGTACGTATACGTTTTTTAATAATTTGAAGATGCAATCGTAGAAAAAATGATGTGTGTATCACGAGCGTAAAGTGTCTTTGTTCCTCTTACACTATTACAGCTCTCGCCTTCGACTCGCGCTGTATTTACCGTGTTCCAGTAACAAAGAAACACTTTAACTACAAATAACTATTGTAAAAGGAGATGATAAAAAAAACCTGTTTCACATATAATATAACAGTCGAATTAAACATTTATATCCTTTTAATTTAACGTTTATAGAAATCAATTCTTGAATATTTCACAAAAGGAAGCAGGAATTTATTTATATTTTTGTTATATTGCATACAGATTATACGATGAATGATAAAATAAAACAGAACAAATATACCTCGTTGATGCAAAATTGAAAATACATACATAATAATCACAAAGGCTTGTAGATAAAATTATTGTCATATTAGGATATATAAAAAATAATCTACAACTCTGATAGTGCATGTATTTTGTTCAATTGAAGCGTTTACAAGTTTTCAATACATTTTAGGACTACAGTACGTTAATATGATTAGAAAATACATGAAACCAACGATTCTAAAGTCAGAATCACACATATATTTCTCATACCATATTCCTAGATAAGATCTTAAAATGTCGCCTAGGACGAGATTTCACATTGTAATATTTACTGTCTAAAAGATACAAATCATACGACGGATTTGTTGCTTTCCTGATTATGTTTAATTTACTGTTGAAAAATCAGAAGATTATTTTTTTTTATTTTACGATTATTTGCTTGTCTTTGGTCTTTCAACATTTTTTTTATATTTAGTTATTATTTGATAATGGAATCAACTCTTAATCTCGAAACGTCGTCCTTTATTATATTAATTTATTTATTTTACGTAATTAAAGCCAGGAAGTTCGTTTTTTGAATACATATCCTAACTAAAAAAAAACACTTTTTTCACAAAATGGAATAAATTAATTTAGTATTGTAGGTAACGTTTATTACAATTTCGGGTTCGGTGAAGTTTATTATTAAATCAAATACGAACAATAAAACATTAACAAAATATTTATTTATCTGAACGGGCGTACAGTGCGTGTATTTACGTTAGGACCATAAACGCGAACGGCAATCATGTTTCTAAATTGTTATGCGCCAAATCCCGAATCGCACCTCATAAAACGATAACATTACCGCGACTGGAACTGTGTGCGGCAGTATTGTTGGCTCAATTAATGAAAAAGGCAGAGCAAGCCTTAGACATTGGTGTAACTGACAAATTCTTTTGGTGCGACAGTACTATTGTATTGTCGTGGATAATAGCAGAGCCATGTACATGAAATACTTTCGTTTCTAATCGTATCACCGAGATACAAGAATTAACACTAATCGATCAATGGTGACATGTTACTTCGGACTTGAATCCAGCCGACATTATATCGCGGAGCTCTAGTCCTGAACGTCTATTACGTAATAAACTATGGTGGCATGGTCCAGATTTTTTATTGCAAGAAAGTGAATTATGGCCAACCCCACAAATGCCGCTTATGTCAGATATATCTGAAAAACGTAAAATAGTTCCGTTATCAGTCTTGTTTTATGTTGATCAATCTATATTTGAAAAATTTTCTTCATATACTCACTGCATTTATTCTTAAATTGATATTTAACCCTAAACCAAAAAATGAGCACAAGCGTAAAGTCGGAGAATTAAATCAAAACGAATTGACGATGGCTCTAATAAAATTAATCCAATTGACTCAATTGACGGAATTTCATAAGGAAATACATAGTCTGGAAAGAAAGAAATCACTCGTCACGTCAAGTAAATTACTTTCGTTAAACCTGTTTCTCGATTCGGACGGTTTGATCCGTGTCGGCGGTCGTATTAAACACGCAAATGAAAACAATAATAAACGGTATCCTATTCTATTACCGGCTAAACATGAGTTGACCAAAAGATTTATAGAATTCGAGCATAAACGTCTGTTACACGCAGGACCGCAAGCAGTGCTTGCATCCCTTAGTAGTAAGTATTGGCCAATTGGTAGACGAACTGTCTTACACAAATGCATCACGTGTTTTAAAGCGAATCCTTCTAAACTACACTGCTCGACAAAAAAAAACCGGACACATTTTTAAAAATATTACGATATTCTCGTTTCTGTCGAGTAAATTATTATGTATTTTTGAATTATTATATATTCAAATGTTTACGTAGCAAAAATTTAAAATTATCTTATAATTGTGAAAGGTTTTTAGATTATTTTGTTACTGTAATAATATATTGAAGAAATCGAAATAACTTTAACTTGTTAATTTGTTCAAAATTCATTTGTTTTTGTTTTGGTGAGGTTAAAAAGTTTCAACTGTCTGTTATAAATGCTTTTATGCATAATTTAATACACAAATTTTAAAATGAGACCTGAAGACATTGCCATAGGCGTTGCATTAAGTGAAGATAGACGAAGTGTTCGATATATTGCTGCAACTTTTTTGGTACGAAGTACAGTGAATGCCGCTGTTAGGCGATACATACCATGGAACTGGACTGTATATAAGAAGACCAGGATCGGGTCGTAACCGAGTAACTACACAGCGGGATAACCGATTTATTGTATCCATGGTTCTCCGGGAACGTCGTGAAACTGCTAGTATTGTCTCTCGACGATTAGCTGACGTTCAAGGAGTGACAATTTCGACAAGAACGGTATCTCGGAGGTTAAACGAAGCTGGATTTCGATCCAGGAGAGTAGTAAATAGGCGCCGATAGCCAGACATGTATGCAGTGCGAGAGAGACAGACATATATAAAAGTCAAGGCAAAGACAAAGACGGAATCCCTCGTGTATGACAAAGATATCTGCCTCTTCGTCCACTCTAAACAACTGCCATAGACGTGCGCCGTGTTCGCGGTGGGCTCTATTGATAGATTTTGTAAGTTAGTATTGTGTAGTGAATTGGCAATGTTGATCTCGCATTTGCAGATCTCGTGACGGGGGTGGTGGGATATTTGATGAATAGAATACGTTATAAGAGTTAATAATAATAATAATAATAATAATAATAAAAAAGAGATTACCTTTAAGTGTGCCGCCACTGAATGCAGCGGTGTGTGTATATATATAAGTAATATTTGGTTTGTGCTCGTTATCGTTTATTGTTTTTTTTTAGTGTAATGAATGATACTTGATATACAAGAGAAACTACGTTTGTAGAATTAACATGAAAGTATATTTTTTATTGAACAGAACATTATAAAATTGTACATTATTAAACACTTATATTTTATAAAAAAGATTTCACATATAATATTGTTTTTTCTTCATACAAAACAAACGTACATAATAATTTCTATTTATAAAAAGTTTTCTTTTGGTATCCAAGAATTAAACTGATGATCAAATCCTAGCCATTTAACAAAGTACTCATTCTTTCGACGTTTCAGAATTTTCTCCACAAGATAGCTGTCGGGATATTTTGTTTTCTGCAGTTCTTCTTGATAGAAACCACCTTCAACGGGATTTCCTTGCAAGTCTTCTAATATATAAGTTACTGGTATTGTGTGCTTAACACTGGCCACTTTAAATAATTCTGTTGTCCAATTTGGCGTGTATCCTTTCTCAAATGTATGTTTATATTTACTGATACGTACTTGATCGCCCATTTTAAACAGTGCCGGCTTCAGTCGACTTAAAATCATATTTGCATTTTTTCTGTATGCTGCTATATGTGTTGATGGCATAACAGTAATAGGCTTCATTTGTATAGTGCGATGTTTAGAATTATTATATTCTTTCACAATACGCTTTATAATATTTAGCCATTTATACGATCCTTGAAAACTGAATTCACGCCACATTTTTTCCTTTAGTGTTCGATTCCATCGTTCTACAATGCTAGCTTTCAAATGTGAAAACGTTGAATAGTGATTAATGTCGTGTTTTTGCATTAATTTCTTAAAATGCTGATTGAAAAATTCTTTCCCGTCGTCTGTTTGTAAATTTCGTGGTTTTCGATGTCCGTTGCTAAAAATTGTATTCATTGCTGCGGTAACTTCCAACCCAGATTTCGTTGTAACGGGTACAGCCCACGCATATTTAGAATATGCATCTATAACTGTGAGCAAAAATTTGCAGTTGTTATTGAAACTAGCGTACGCTGTCATGTCCACTAACTCCGCCTGCCACAAATTGTCAAAACCTTGTAGTATAACTTGACGTCGTGGAAAATGGCGACGAGCAGGCCTATGTAGTTCGTTAGTCAGTGATTTTTTTAATATTGTCACTTTTCATTATGATGTGTCTTGTGTACTTATAAAATAAGCCATTTGTTCTTTTAGAGCCGCAAGATCTCTTGCAACTGTTCGAAATTCTTGTATCTCCTTATTTACATACTTAAGTTTATTGTCAAATTGTTCAGTAATTAGTGCAGCTAATTCTATATTCTTCATAGATTGACTATCCTCGACTATAGTAATTTTTTTAATTACTTCTCGTGTCTCATGTTCTAACTTCTGAATTAAAATAGCAACACTATCTCGAACTGTTCTCAAATCTTCTGTTAGCTGATGACTCAATGTTTTGATTAAAATGTCAACATACTTTTTGGTAGTCACATCTGTATCCGAGCGTGGAAGGTCAACATTAAACAAACGTTTATTTTTGAAATTAATGTTACCATCATAGCTCAATGAAAATGGAAGTTTACCGCCGCCACCACCACCACCTCCGCCGCCCCCGGCGACGAATGATGTACTTGAATTTAAATAACGTCCAAACTTATCAATAGACATGATATGAATGAGTTTTTATTCAATAATATTCTCTTCCCTTAATTCTTCTTCGATGGCTGCAATTTCGTTGTTTAGGCCTGTGTGTCCACTTGCACGTGCGGAATGAAGTAAATATAAACGATCTACTAATTCATTAATATCGTTCCAATATTTATATTCAAGAGAATTGTTAGAAGCAGATAGCAAATTACTCCCTCCGCTACCAGTTACCGCTGACTGTGATTCTATTATTCTCTTATACTTGTTATTCTTCACAATTTTACCAAACGGTAAATAATTAGATTTGGTTGCATTTGTATTTATAATTATATTTTTATAAATAACCAAGTCATCTTGAGTAAAATCCACTGGATTAGCAAGAAACAACAGCTGTGCAAACCCTGGTGTAACTTTATATTCTTTGTCATGTATAGTGATAATGTCATTATTATTGTTCAACGAAATGTATGCATCACCTAATTTAAAATTGTCGCCAATACGTCTGATTCCATATCTCAGATCTAATTGTCTGTTTTTACCGTTGGTATAAATTAATTGTTTTATATAATCTCTCATAATTGGGCCGACATAATCATGTAGATATTGTTCAATAGTTTCTTGGCCAGTTGCTGACTGACGTAAGACGTCAAAGGGTGGCGAAAATTTTTTGATTTCTTCATTTTTAACTTTATTACTATCCACAACAACAGCAGGCTCCATTTTAGCAATGACGCTGTTTAATGGATCCAGAATTGGCTTAAATCGTTGCATTAAAGCATTGTTCGTACTGACTTTATTTCGTTTTATATTGTTGTATTTACGCCGGATGTTGTTAGCTGTTTTCTCTATATCCAGGATGAGTTTCTCATTGTTAGGTAATTTTAATTTACTATTTTGACCTGTATTTTTTATATTCTTCTTATTTTTCTTCATTTTGCTCTCTTTCTCTCTCTCTCTCTCTCTCTCTCTCTCTACTCGTGTTATAGCTCCGCAGTGATACTAAAAAATATACTAATGATTCACACTTATGTATGAGTCAAAACCTTTGCGGTATCGACCCTTATTTAAGTTCTCATCCTTGCTTATTACTACAAAATCGTAATTATTATCTTTCCAACAAAGAGAACATAAATCCTTAAATTTTTGAAATGTCATATCTGTATTGACATGATCATTATATATATGATGTAGATTCATGTCATCTTGTTTGAAGAGTATTAGAAAATTTGTGTTGTCTCGAATTAAATGTTTCGGTATATGGGCGTATGTTTGACAAATAAAATGAATCAACTAGACTATGTCGACCCATGCTAAAATATTCGCGAATAATATTTTGTTTGTCACATACAACATCGTCGAATATAATGAGTGAGTTTGGTTTTGCTGTTTTAGGTTTCACTATATTTTCACTGCCACTGAAACAATTATAACCAATGATCGGAATTTGTTCCAATATTTTCTCTAATAGAATATATTTTGATTGATACGGTGTTTTTGAATATAGATATATGTTTTCAAATTTCAATCCATTTGTGTCAGTGATAAGACTTAACATAACATTCGTTTTTCCACAATTCGACGGTCCGCATATAATACATCTTAATGTATTTGGAAATAAGAAACTGTGTCTTCTATAAGAATCTACTTTATCATCAAAAATAGATTCATATGGATCTATATTTTGAACTTTTAATGATATAGGTTGTTTAACTATCTTCATTGCTCTACACATACTGACAAAAATTTATTCCAGTGTCAACATTTATATTTACATATATAACTATATAATCATTTATATTTTATTTTAGTTTGTTACTGACTATTGAAATGTCAAGATCTCGATATAATACTGGCAGTGGTTTGGTGAATTCAATAATCAATCGTCTTCCTGTTGAATTACACATACCCGGCTATCAATATTGTGGGCCTGGTACTAAACTTAGTAAACGTGTAAAACGTGGCGATCAAGGGATAAACAAGTTGGATGAATATTGCAAGGAACACGATATAGTATACTCTGAAAATAAAGATAATTTAACACGTCGCCACGACGCTGATAGTGTATTAGAAAAGAAAGCTTTGGAACGTGTATTTGCGCGTGATTCTTCGACTGGAGAGAAATTATCAGCATTTGCTGTGGCTAATACAATGAAAATAAAACGTAAATTAGGTATGGGGCTCAAAGTGGTAAATAGAAAAAGACCAACATTCAAAAATGTAATTAAAATCGCAAAATCTGCAATAAAATCAAAAAAGAAGTTAAATTCAAATATTGACAATGTAACAGCACGAAGTGTCATTAAAACTGCGCTCAGAGCTGCCAAACGTGAAGTTAAAAAATTCAAATCACATAAACTACTACTACCGACAACTAAGCGTGTTATACCACTGCCTAAAGTAGGAGGCATTTTGCCTTTGATCCCTATTTTTGCGGGACTGTCAGCACTTGGCGCGTTATCAGGTGGAGCAGCTAGCATTGCTAACGCTGTACTTAAAGCAAAAGATGCTAAAAAACAACTAGATGAAAATAAACATCACAATCGTACTATGGAAGCTATTGCTATAGGAAAAGACCTTGAAGTAACGCCCACAAATAAAGGTTATGGTTTGTATCTTTCACCGTATCCAAAAAACCATTAAATTTGCCGAACGTACCACTGAGTACCGTGGATTTAATTACATATGCTAAATATTATAATATTCCATATTTTCGAAATGTTTACATGCGCAATACATTACCGCGGCGACCAAAATACAATGAATCTGCCATTGTAAATTTAGATAGTGATATAGGTAGTGGGACTCATTGGGTTGCTTATAAGAAACGTGGTAAAAATGTAATCTACTTTGATAGCATAGGTAATTTACAACCACCTGTAGAGATAATGAAGTACCTCGGCAAATATAATATTCATTATAATTATAATAGTGAACAGTCACCTATTACTGTAATATGTGGACATCTTTGTTTAAAATTTCTTTTGAATAAAAACAGAGTTATATAGATGAATAATGTTAGTATTCCCAATATAAACGGTGAGTGAGAAACGCGCATGCACAAGATGTCGATAACAGTAACTTTAAATGGACACAGCTCATTGCTAAGTTCAAATTTTTTTCCGTCAATCGAATTGAAAAAAGACAATGATTATGCATTGGGTTTAAATTTATTTCAAACGTATAATTCTATACCGAACATTGATAAGACCAATAACTGTTTTTATTATGGCGACGCAGTCTTAACACTTCCTGTAGGTTCTTATGAAATTAAAGATATAAACAAATACATAAAAAATAATCTGCCCAGCAATATTAATTTTGAGTTGAAAGCAAATAATAATACATTACAGAGCGAGATACTGTGTAGTGAACCGATACATTTCAATAAACCTAATAATTTGGGGTATTTACTGGGGTTCACGCCTCAAACTCTTGAAGGGAACAAACTTCATAGAACTGTTCAGCCAGTGCAAATTATTAAAGTTAGTACAATTCACATAGAATGCAATATAACTACAGGCTCGTATACGAATGGACGTTTATCACATACAATACACGAGTTTACACCAATAGTCCCGCCAGGATACAAAATAGTTGAAGTACCAAAAAATATTATTTATCTTCCACTTCGAGTCCATACTATTGACAATATAACTATAAAAGTGGTAGACCAAGATAGAAATTTGGTTAATATCCTTGACGAACTCGTGACAGTTAGACTACACATTCGACAAATATAACATGCTATTCATGAAGAAGAGGAAAATAATAAGAGGGGTAGACCGCTTATTATTATTAAAACAAGAACACGAACAACAACAAGATCCATATAAATATAATAATACGTGTGAATCTAAGATCAGAAGTGATTCATTCGCGTCAACAATAACAACAAGCAGAAAATATATTTTAAAATCGTTGGGTTACAATTTAAAAATAAAATACGACGATGAATACTAATACATTTGTGACAGATGACATTCTGGCTGTCGGCAATGAAGTTGCATTTGATGAGTCAATTACTCGCATAGCATGGCATTCTCATCAGCCGTATGTTACATCGACTTATAATAATAATGATGAAATACGTATACCGATCCAACAACAGGACATATACACATTACCGTCGCAAAGTTTCATTTACATAGAGGGTAAAGTGGAGGCAGTTGTAGTAGCAGGACAGAATCCAATTCCAGACCAGAATATAAAACTCATAAACAACGGAATATCGTATTTATTTGACGAAATACGTTATGAATTGAATGGCATTGAAATTGACAAGACAAAATGTTTAGGCATAACATCAACTGTGAAGGGCTATGCGTCATTTACAGAGAACGAAGTGAAAGCATTAGAAAATGCAGGCTGGAGTATGGAGAATGCAAGAAATTCAATTTATTTAAACAATCATTTCAATGTTTGTGTACCGTTAAGAACACTACTTGGATTTGCAGAAGACTACAATAAAATTATCATGAATGCCCGTCAAGAACTAATATTGGTACGATCAAAATCAGACAATGATGCTTTAATTACTACATCAGACGAAGAGTATAATGTAAATGTTAAGCTTACAAAAATAAAGTGGTGCGTTCCATATGTGTACGTTGCAAATCCAGAACGTTTAGCATTGCTGAAATTACTTGATCGAAATAAACCTTTATACATAAACTTTCGAAGTTGGTCAACATATGAATACCCCTTATTACCTGCAACTAATAAACACACCTGGACAGTGAAAACAAGTGCTCAACTGGAAAAACCACGATTTGTATTACTTGTTCTACAAACGGACAGAAAAAATTCCATTAAAAAAGATACATCCATTTTTGATAACTGTAACATAACGAATGTTAAGTTATATTTAAATTCTGAATATTATCCCTATGACAATTGGAATTTAGATATGAATAAGAATAAATATGCATTAATGTATGACATGTATGCACGTTTCCAAGCATCATATTATGGACGAATCAGTGGAAATGGAGAACCATTACTAGGGGTTAATAACTTTAAAACAATTGCCCCAATTTTTGTCATTGACTGTTCAAGACAAAATGAAACCATAAAGTCTGCACCTGTAGACATTCAAATTGAAATTGAATCAAAGGAACCGTTTCCAGATAAAACAAGTGCGTATTGCATCATATTACAAGATAGAGTGGTAGAATATAATACAATGACGAATGTTGTTAAAACAATGTAATTCAAACATTAATAACGTCAGTTCAATTTGAGTTATCGGAGTGAAGGCACAAGAATGGACGAGTTTGTAGTTGATATCCAAGGTTTCAATTTGTATAAGAATCGTTTTGTGGCTAAAGAATTTGCCCTGATTAATAGAAATGGATCAATAATTCATCACATGCTAATTCGACCTCCGTGCACATGGGGCGAAATTACTAGTTCTACATTCCGGAAGCAAATAATATGGTTACAAAATAATTACCGTGGTCTATACTGGTCTGACGGTCATATACATTATTACGAAGCACAGAATATTATTAAAAAATTATTTTCCTCTAATTATTGTAAAATATATCTAAAAGGATATGTTAAGAAACAATATATGGAAAAGATACTGGTAAATAATTTAATGTGCACAATTGTCGATTTATCAGAAGACGAGGATGAGTACGATCAACGGCCGCCATTACTAAGAGTTAACAATGAGTATACATCAAAATATTCTTGTTTTCATCATAGACCTATATTTAATAAGAAACTATACACGTCAAGCGATGCAACAGCAGCAACAACATCAACAATCCCATCGTGTGCATTGAGAAATGCATTTACATTGCAATCTTGGTTGTGCAGATGGAAGAATGACAATATTATATTATAACGTGTATTCATCTATTGTTATTTTTTCAAATGTCTATATGTCAGACACACAATTATTATTATAAAATAAAGAAAAAAGTGCAAATGATTAGTTTGCGTATTATTTAGTAATTCCATTTTATTTTTTGTTTTGTTTTTTTTTTATTTTAACAGATAGAGGTAAGTTGTAATAAAAATACATTTTTATATATACACATATTTTATTTTATTTTTTAATTATTATTTGGTTCTAACAAGTATTTAAATTCATTATAATTACTAGGTACATAATACATATTTGATTTTAAATCGTCCATAATAAAGTTGGAATAAAATGTTAACATTTCATTATATATTATAACTAGAATATTATTACTATTATTGCTATTACTACTAGAGAGTAGATTTTTTATGTTATCAAGAGAATTTCCAGGTGTAAAATAGGCTTGAGTATTAATATCTCTGTAAAACTTTATAAAATTTATAGATTTTAAATAGTTTTATACATCTAATATTTTATCTTGTATCTTACATATGATATTTAACGTAGTTTCATTTAATGAAATTTGATATTGCAGCCATTTTACGTGAATTTTATAATCTTTCTTTATAGCATAAAATTCAATTTGAGAGTTGTTATTGCCTTCACTACTACTAGTTACAATAGTTTGAATATATTGTACAAAATTGCACCAGTCAGACACATTAAATATAATATTATTTTTGGTTTTACAATTTACAATTTTTATAACAATTTCTAAATTTATTGGGTAAATTCCTACTGTTAATATATGTTTATATTCGTTATCAAGTTGAAACATGTGTTGTAACAACAAACGAGATTCATTGTTATCCATCGGATTGATTATTGACATTCTGAAAAAAGAAAGAGAGAAAAAAATATATTTTATAATATACATAATTTATTTTATATATTTACCTCTATGTTTTCGATTTTCTTAGTTGCTACTTGTGATTTTAAAAAGTCTAGAAAATCTTCAACGTCTTTGTCTAAATACTGCCTTATTTCATCGTCGTCAAGTTCATGCAATAACTCAATACTTTTGAATTTAGTGAGAAATTGAACAATATTAATGTCACCATTGAGGTAACTCGCACATATAATTTCTCCTTCAGTATAACAATCTGCTTGTTCTCTGAAGAATTTATTAAGTTTCTCTTCATGCTCCTTGTCAAAATAGTTTTTCTTGTACACTATTTCGTGATCATAATCCTTGGCCAAACAATAGCAACGTTGTTCTAGACTTTGTATTGCAGATTCAAGATCTACAACTTTTATAGGAGTCACATACGCAGCCCACATGGATTCACACTTTACACTGAGATATATAATATATTTCATAGAGTTTTTATTTTTACTAAAAAATAACGTCAACCAATAAAATAAATTATTATTTTAACCAATTAAAAATCATCTTATTATAGCCAATAATATTTCAGCTAAGGTTTAATTCTGATAAATTATTATTAAGAGCATTCCATTGCAAATAAAATAAACAACACACACACGTGTACTGTTCTAATAATCAATTATATTTATTTTTTGTGTCTGCAATTTTCGATATCTTATCAATTATAAAGGGAAATAAACAATTACATTATGGCAGTGACACACAGAGAGAAAGAGAGAGAGGATTTTTTTAGATGATATATATATATGATTTTATATTATCTCTTTTGTTCATATGTACGTGAAATATTAGTGCTGTAAACTTGTGTTGCTTGCCGCTGACGTCGTTGACACCAAGTGTGGATTTTTTCTTTAATAAACAACATCAACAACAAAAAGGTAAGAATTTTAAATTTGCATACAACTATTTCAATTATTTACAACAATTTTATTTTTTCTAGCAATAAAAATGCATAAATTAAATGAAATTGGTCAAATGACAACCTACAATAAGCCAGTCAAACGTATTCCGGAGTTAATTGTTAATCAACCATATAAAATAAATTACCTAAAACAAGTTAAAACAAAATCATTCGGTCAAAAATCATATGTGACTTAGGATTATTCAGCGTATTTTTACCTGAAAGATTTTCAAATTTAACAGCAAATGATATCACCGAATTTAATGAAACGGCAAATATGGCATTGATTTATTTAGGCCAGAAGGATATGGGTTCAGGTCGTAAAGCAGCTTCATTGATAGAATTTAAAATAATAACTCCGGGAACAGTTGAATTTACATCAGCTGAAACCGCTGGTGAGAGATTATTGAAAAACGATCCAACACCAGGTCCATCTTCAGCAGCACAGCCAGGACCGTCTGCAGTAACACAACCATCAAATTATGTGAGTTAAAAATTCTTTCATACAATTTTATATTATTAGTTTTTCTTAATTAGATTTTACTTCCAACAGTGAAACCACAAACTACTACAGGCCACCATGAAATGCACACACAGTCAACGTCATTGTCCTCCACATCTCAACAACAGCAGCCTCAACAATCTCAAACATCAACACAATATATTAATGATACTAAAAATTTATTTAAAGTTATAAATATTCGGCAAAGAAGTATGAAAAAATTTAAATCTACATGGCGTGAAATTATTATTGCAATTGACAAATATTCATCAGACATTGATCCTTTGGATTGGTTAAATTCTGTGTTTGATAAAATCCTAAAATATCTTTCTTATGATATGAAAATTGCACCATTTGATCGAATCGGTTTAGAAATTCACAGTGACTCGTCACCGGACAATCCTATTGGAATAAGTTATAAACATTTTTCGGATTTATCAACTAGTATTATTGTGAATGCTATTGAAAGTGTAATGCAAAGTAATAAGACATTTCTCGTTAACGGAGAACTTATGTTATCTGTAGCGCATACAATCATGCCTGTCGGTAAAGGATAATGTAGATATATTTAGACGATCAATTACTATATCTAGTGCATGTTTATATACTTATAGGAAAAAATTATTTACCAGAAAATACAATTGCTGTTGTCCCAACAACCGGATACAGATGTAGTCAAAGTAATAATTTCTCTTATGAGGCAACAGTTTGGCTATTGTGGGAGGAAAAGGTTCGTAATATTAAAATACAGCATGCATTTCGTAAAAATGAACATACTGTGCTTGGGTTTAAAGTAGATGGCTATACAGAAATTGATGATAGAAAAATAATTTTCTAATATTATGGGTGCTGGTTTCATGGTTGCAAAACTTGTTTTCCACAACATCGAGACGATGATTTGTATAATACAGGCGGTGATACCATAAATTTACGATTTGAATCAACTGTTGATTATGTCAATAAATTTCTAAAAATTAAACAAGAGGCAAGTGATTGGCCAACCGAAAGTCACAATAATGAAATTTTAAAAACTAAATATATTAAAGATTTCTTTGATAGAGAGGGTATACAATTAGATAAAGAGAATATTCAATATAATCCTGGTTTAAGATCTGTATCAAAATTACAATTAAATAGTTTATGGGGTCGTTTTGGGATGAGAGAAGATATAACACACACTAAAATCATTTCCACGTACGAAGAACTTGTTACTTATTTCTGTAACCCAAATTATGAAATTATTTCATCGATACCCATCAACGACGACATTATGTACATTACGTGGACAGAAAATGAAAAAAATTTGCAACCATCACCTACCACAAACATTTTTATTGCAACTTACACTACTGCGTTGGCACGAATTCACCTTTACAAAGATCTAAATAAACTTAACACTCGTGTTCTTTATTGTGACACAGACAGTATTATTTATACACATAAACCAAATGAATGGATGCCTACGCATGGAATATATCTGGGTGATATGACAAATGAACTTGAAAAATACGGTAAACTTTCTTACATTGACACATTTGTATCTGGCGGGCCAAAGCACTATTCTTTTCGTATCCGAGTTAAAGGAGATAAAAATAATCTTAAAACAGAGTATAAAGTAAAAGGTATAACAATAAATATTAGCACTGAAAATATTGTTAATTTTGATACTTTAATTCGTTTGGTCACAGAATACACAGATCCAATAGTTTTAAAATATCCAAATAAATTCATTCGTACCAATCAATGGCGAGTAATGAGTCGAGAACAAATAAAAACTTATCAACCAGTATATCTTAAAAGAAAATACATTGAACATAATTCAAAACCTTTTGGATTTAATAAGAAACAAAAAATATAATATTTATATTACTGTAGTGGTCTTAATAGTAGTAGTATTAGTAGTGTATGTAATATTTTAAAAATAAGTTCAGTTATTATAATTTCTACTTTATTTGGGTGTGTGTATATTTGTAAAATGGTGGCTCTAATAAAACTCTGTTATGTATAAAACTCGTTTATAAATAAATATAAGTGTGTATTAATGTTCAATTTTATATTTTATATTTTTTCTTCAATAAAATATACTTATATGTTAAATCTTGTATATGTATAAAAACTTTTTTATAAATAAATATAAGTACATAGGCTACGGGCTCATGGTTTTTTTTTAGTTGGTGCCACTGATTCCCCTACGTCAACTTATTTCGACTGAATATGTTATTCAGTTCATTTTGAATACCGCTGCATTCAGTGGCGGCACACTTAAAGGTAATCTCTTTTTTATTATTATTATTATTAACTCTTATAACGTATTCTATTCATCAAATATCCCACCACCCCCGTCACGAGATCTGCAAATGCGAGATCAACATTGCCAATTCACTACACAATACTAACTTACAAAATCTATCAATAGAGCCCACCGCGAACACGGCGCACGTCTATGGCAGTTGTTTAGAGTGGACGAAGAGGCAGATATCTTTGTCATACACGAGGGATTCCGTCTTTGTCTTTGCCTTGACTTTTATATATGTCTGTCTCTCTCGCACTCCATACATGTCTGGCTATCGGCGCCTATTTACTACTCAGGAGGCCAGCTACCGGGCCAGAATTGCTCCCAGTTCATCAAACAGCATGCCGATTTGCCCAAAATCATGCCAATTGGGATATCAATGATTGGCGCTCAGTTTTATTTAGAGATGAGGCCCGGTTTAGTTTACGATCACCAGATGGCCGCGAACGTGTTTGGCGGACTGTGTAATATCACCTAGAACTCCGTTTCATGGACGCTCTCCTTTGGTATGGGCTTTTGTATCATTTGAAGGACGTATGGCCCTTGTCCTCATGAATAATGGTACTATAAATGCACACAGTTACATAACGGACTGTCTAGAAAATCACGTTGTTCCATATGCTCCTTTTATAGGAGATCAATTTATTCTTATGCATGATAATACAAGGCCACATATCGAAAATATTGTCAACAGATATTTGAATGAAGTGAATATTAACACAATGGATTGGCCAGCTCGCAGTCCTGATCTCAATCCAATAGAGCATGTATAGGACATTCGAGATCGAGGAAATGCTTTAGAGACCTTAGATGAACTTCTTTCTGCTCTAGAAGATGAATGGGGCAGATTGGACCAAGCTGACATTGCATACCTTATGTATACGTATGAGAGAAGTTATTAGAGCTAGGAGTAGAAATAATTGATATTACTGTTGATATTTTTTATCATTGGATAAAAAATATCAAAACTAATATCGAGTATTTCTTGGCATTGGTCATGTAAAAAAAACATTGTTCCCTAATTTACTACATTGCTAATAAATTATTCACAATTATAAGATAACTCGATTTTTTGCTACATAAATATTTGAATACAAATAAAAATTCAAAAATACATCAAACTTTACTCGACAGAAACGAGAGGAAAGTAAATTTTTGAAAAATGTAAGTGTCCAGTTTTGTTTTGTCGAGCAGTATAGTAACGCAGATGGGTAACCTTCCCGAAGCCAGAGTAGTGCCGGCGCGACCTTTCAGTACAGTAGGAATTGATTATGCAGGCCCCATATTGATAAAAGACGGAAGCCTAAAAACACGAAAAATGGTAAAATCTTATGTGTGTATTTTTGTGTGTTTTGCAAGCAAAGCCGTGCACATCGAGTTGGCGAGCGATTTGAGTACCGAATCATTTAAGCGATTTGTAGCTAGAAGAGGTTTATGTAAGAATGCTTACAGCGATAACGGCAAAAATTTGGTTGGTGCGAAAAACGAGTTGCAAAAAGTTTATAATGATTTAAACGATATGACAGAAAGTAGTGATTATTTGCTTAAAAATGAGATTAATTGGCATTTAATTCCTCCAAGATCACCGCATTTTGGCGGACTCTGGGAGGCAGCTGTCAAGGCTACCAAAAAACATCTTACAAGAGTCGTTGGTAATGCGTATCTGACGTATGAAAGTTTGTATTCTGTATTATGTCAAATTGAGGCAATATTGAATTATCGACCTCTAACACAATTGTCCTCTGATCCAAATGATCTTACCCCCTTACCCCTGGTCACTTCCTCATAGGTGACTCGCTTACTGCTATACCTGAACAAGATTTGAGTGACGTGCCTGCCAATCGAATTAAGTTATTCAAGTGGACGCAAAGCATTGTGCAGCATTTTTGGCGACAGTGGTCATCTGAATACTTAACATCAATACAACAACGAATCAAATGGAAGTCAGATCCTGGCAATTCGATCAAGATTGGCGCCTTGGTGATCATAAGGGAGGACAAGCTACTGGTGTTGCGGTGGAAACTTGGCAGAATCGTCGAGGTGCACCCTGGTGATGATGACGTCATTAGGGTTGTGAGCGTCAAGACGAGCAGTGGAGTGTTTTGTTTTAATTATGTATTACTTGCATTTCTTATTATGAGCCTTTCTTGCAGGGCGGGCGGTATGTATTGTCTTGTAACGTTCGAATGATGCATAATTGTAAATTTGGGTAAGAGATGTCGCACTATGTGCTGACGTAGAAATGTTAGTAAATATATAGCCGATAGATGGTGCACTGAATAAAAGAGGGCGCTTCGCGATGTTATGTGAAAGGAGAAAAAAGCTGAACAAGCAGCCATTTTTGTTATTTTGTAATTGAAGATACAGTCCATCGAGGTGAACACACGTTTTGATATGTGTTATATAAAAATAAATAAACAACATTAAAAGCAAGCAAGTTTATTATTTGAAATCCGAGACAGCAGTCACGGCGAAGAAAACGCGACGTAAAGTCACAACATATGCCTAATTTAAATTAAATATTATTTCCAATCTTATTACAATTTTATGTTTATAAATGTTATTACATTATTTTGTTCTATTATTATGCTGTAATAAACGTAATTTTATATTAAGAAAAAGATTTGTTATAACAAATATCTTATAATAATATTTGTTTATAGAACTTATTTTTTTGTATACTATAAAATAAATTATTTACGATTTTTGAAGTTAGGCTGTTATAAAAAATGAGGGAGACGCGACAATTTTTTACGAAAAAAGGGGACGCTGAGAGAACAAGTTTGGAAACCACTGATCTAAAGCATGTGCAAAGATCTAGGTTAGGTGCTTGCAAACGTTATAAATAGTTCGATTTCTATACACCTGTGGATAATATTTTCTTGATTTATACATTTTTTTAAATTATTCTTATCAATTTAGATTCATCCACAACAAGGTCATTAGTATCGTGGTAATTGTATATACTTATCAAATATTTTATTGTATATATTTATGTCTTTCAGGTATTTTATTATATTTTTTTTGTATTGTAGTATTGTTAGACAATGCTTCTTCTATACTATTTGGCATGGAGTGCTGTAGTCTTTTGTTGGTATACAATTTTGATTATTTACTACGTGCTAAAATTATCAGCTCAATACTAAGTTAAATATTGGACGTACATTACACATTAGACATAATTTTAATCTAGACACGTCAGGCAATTGAATTTTAATACTGAGAGCTCTTCTGATAATGCTAATGTATCATTATGTTTCATTGTAAAGAAAAATATGAACAGGAGAAGCTAGAAGATAGATTTGAAATGTGAGTACACTGATCGTGTATAAAGAAAAAACCCTTTAAGACGACTTTAATTAGTGTTGCAATATACCCCAGAAGGGATTGCAACATATCACAGAGACGCGGAACCCTGATTAAGTTACCACAAACATTTAAAAATGTTTTTTCTACGATTGCTATCAAAAGTAGATAATTACGCTCTCATTTGTAATCGTAAAATTGACATTTTCTGTGGAACAATCGAAAAATATTTTTGTTAAATGTGCGAAAAAGATAAAAATTTGTGCGTTTATTTCAATAATTACCAGGGATACAAACAAAACAGAAACTTGTCCTATTGACAGTTGACAAAACGAATTTATTTTCAGTACGTATACGTTTTTTAATAACTTTAAGGTGCAATCGTAGAAAAAATGATGTGTGTATCACGACCGTAAAGTGTCTTTGTTCCTCTTACTCTATTGCAGCTCTCGCCTTCGGCTCGCGCTGTATTTACCGTGTTCCAGTAACATAGAAACACTTTACGCTCTTAATACACAAATAACTATTGTAAAAGAAGATGATACAAAAAAACCTGTTTCTCATATAATAAACAGTCGAATTAAACATTTATATCCTTTTAATTTAACGTTTATAGAAATCAATTCTTATTCTAACCTTGAATAGAAGTTTTTGGATCTGAAGACACAAGTTGAAGCTTTGAGAAGACGAACGAGACTAATGGTTTCTACCAAAACACTTTCTGTTCTGGGTACAATACCTACATCTGGAATCCATCCCTCCCGCATTGGGGTGGACACAGATGCGTCAAGTGTTTTGGTTATGTAGTCTGACACTCTGGCACTATAGATAACACGAACATGAAATCTTGTTGGAATTTTAACTATAACTGTCCCTTTTTATAATTTAATGCCCTATATTCGAAAACTAAAAGATTTCACACTCTGCGTCAATGGCACATGTGGTCAAATTACACGAAACCAATCTTACTTAAACGCAACATAACAACAATGAGATATATTGTTACAATTGCCAGCAGACGGTTATGTAGAGATTAGTTAGTCTATAATTTACGTTAGGTGTAATTCTTTTTCAGTTTGTTCTTTGCCGTGGTTTCGATCAGTTGTGATTAGATTAGTAGTGTTGTGTAGTGAATTTCGTTGGAGGCGGTTACGGTGAGTTTCACTGAGCGTGTAAGCCGGTGCGTGTGTAAGCGTAATTGAGAGTTGTGTGTGGTAGTGAGGCCGCGTGGAATGCTTGAGCTCATGGTAGGTTCTTTCTTTTCTAACACGAGCGGGTGGCTGCATTACGCGGCAACGGACTCGAATGCTTATTTAACATAAATAACAAAGTTGAAACTTAATTGAACGTTATAATTCAATATGAGGATGGAAACAGAATTATTATTTCAATTAAATTTTTATTAATGATAATTCTTAATTAACTAATCAAATTTAAAATTAAATAAAACTCGAACACCGCGTGATGTGAAGATCTACATCTTCACGCTTTGAGTCGATGGACGAGACAGATGGTTTCCACCAAAACACTTGCTGTCCTGGGTACGATACCCACATCTGGAATCCATCTCCCACACATCGGGGTGGACTTAGATGTCTCAAGTGTTTTGGTTATGTAGTCTGACACTCTGGCAATGCAGATAACGCGAACATTAAGTCTTGTTGGAATTCTAAGAATATTAACTATAACTGTCTCTTTTTATAATTTAATGCCCTATATTCGAAAACCAAAAGATCTCACACTCAGCCTTAATGGTACATGTGGTCACGAGTGTCAAATTACACGAAACCAATCTTACCTAAACGCAACGTAACAATAATGACATAGCCCATATTGTTACACTTTGTAGGACAAGGAACTAAATTTAAGTGTGTGTGATTGTAATACTATTTAGGGTAATTATACTTGTTTTGTTTAATTTACAAATTCATTTTAGCGCCCTGACATAATATTTACGTTCTACCTACTTTTCTATCCTCTTTTAAACCTTGTACTATATCACATATTATTGTGAATTAAAATAGAATTAAAATAGGGCCTAAAAGTAGTATTAATAATAGTAAATATGTTATAGGTATCAGCCTGTAAAGTCTGATATTTATATAAACTTTTTGTTTATTTCATGCTAAACTGTGTAATTGATATAACGATTAAATAAAATGTGATTATTTTATGTATACTGTTTGTAACAGCGAAACCAACCGCCGCCTATATTTTCTTTATTATTATAGTTACAAAAAATATTATAAAGCAAAGTTGTAGAAGACCAAGGGGGACATCTGATTAAAGAATAAAATAATTTTTTAAACCAATAGTTCTCAAGTTACAACACAAAGTTATATTTTTTAATATGAATGTGCAGTAAGCTATGGATGAAAAACAAAAACAAAAGAACAAAATATTAAACACACAAAGAATAACAATTTACAACAATTATTATTACTTGACAGCAGCTAAATTTTGTTCTTTTGTTTTTGTTTTTCATTCATAGCTTACTGCACATTCATATTAAAAATAAAAAATTATTTAAATTTCAATTGAATTTTTCGCAATATTTTAATTATGTAAGGATGGAGAATGGCCGACGTGAATGCCACCGACGTGAGTGGCAGATCGGTTCTACTTCATCTTATCATAAATCTGAAAGTAGATAGTCACGATGTGACACCAACTGGGGTGACATTACTCCACATGGCGGCGTTTTGTCTACACACATACCTCATCGACTGTCTTATTGGCGAATTTCACAACGATGTTATCTTTCCAGACAACGACGGATGCACACCAGTGTTCTACGTGGTTGTTGGAGTGCACTTAAATGCAGAAGAGGATCAGGACGGCAACGTGTTTGTTAAAGAACGGCGCTCGGTTCGATGTGGTGGCTAAAAATGATGTAACACTTGTACTATAGGCACGCAGTAAAGAAAGGAAGAAATTAGCAACTTATCTAGAAAACGAGGTAACGCAATAGATTAATTGACTAGCTTGATATGCGATGTAAGAAATAATAGTTATTTACGTAACCAGTTATGAAAAGGTTGATATTGTTTGACGAACATAATATTTGCCAAAACGAGCCAAGCGAGTTTTACAAATTATGTGAGTCAAACAATATCACGTTTTCATAACGTACAATATTTTAGCTAATTCCGCTAAAATAATTTTTAAAATACATAAAATTCTAGGTTTATGACAGCTCAGTATATTTCAAAATCAATTAATCAATTTACCAAAGCGTTGCCGTGAAAATAAATGAATAAAATGTTTAATTTTAAAGATTATGTCATCATTGAAAATGAGTTCTGAATCCGAGACAGACCTTCCTTCTGATATCGAAGAATCTGCTAATTTTCCCGTGAACTGTTTAATACCAGAAACATTATTAAATGTGTATGTGTAAATCTTTAAAAATTTTAATAAATAGTTTTTTTCGTTATTTCCAAACATTTTTGAGAAAGTTCAAACTGTCAACATTTATTACGTAACTAGTTATGTAAAAAAATCTTTACATAACTCTTGAATGACAGTTATGAAAAAATTGACATTTCATAACCTCAAACATTGATGTAAAACAGGACTTTTCATCACGGAATTATTAAAATATAATTATTTTATTTTTCAAGAATAATGGTGACTCAATAAAATTGTCGAAGAAAAAACTTCTTGATAAATACTACTACCGTGTTAATAAATACTTACAAAATATATAGCTATTTAGTTTTTTATGTTCTTATAGTTTTTCTCCCTTTAAAATATTTATACTTATAATGTACCTGATCATTAGCAATAAATATTACTGTTATATCATTCTTCTTTTGAAATATATACAGATATAGCACGAAAAACTGGCTATAGGCATTTGATATGAGAAATCAGTTTTACCGCCGTTATTGCTATAAATTGCTATAAATGATTTTAAACATAAATATGGTTCAAATTAAAGTTGTAGAGATTACATTCTGCATTAAACGTAATAGATTTCATTTTACTAATTTCATAACTGGGGTAGATGGCTCAGTGGTATCGAGTCGGCCTGTGGATCTTGAGAACCCTGGTTCGATCCCCACAGCCGACAAACAATTTTCACCAATTTAAAAAAATCTACCCCTGTGGCTCCCTCTCCACTAATATCTTTGAGGGCCGTGATTTGACGGCTGGTAACCGCACTTCACGCGACAAAATATATCACTTACCGAGATCTGCTTAGGCAGAGTGCCACACCCAGTAATGGGTAAAAGGCGTGATGATATATTTATTTATTTATTAATAATTGTGATAACTAGATTTCAAGTGGATCTTGAGAACCCTGGTTCGATCCTCAAAGCTGACAAACAATTTTCACCAAATTAAATCTACCCCTATGGCTAGCCCTCAACTAACATCTTTGGCTGGTAACTGCACTTCACGCGAAGAAATATATCACTTAATGAGATCTACTACGGCAGAGTGCCACACCCAGTAATGGGTAAAAGGCGTGATGACATGTTTATATAATTTTTTATATTTCAAATTGATATAAAAAGTATGTCTCATTTAATATTTCAAAGTTGATATGAATTACAAGTAAACCGGAAATAATATTATGACTGTACATCCGTTACATGTTTTGTAAATCATGTTATATGACATAAAATGGTGAGTTTAAATAAATGTGATAATTGCTTCCTAAAATGTAACACCTGTATACGTTAAGAAATAAAAATATAAAATAAATAAAAATAAATATATCATCACGCCTTTTACCCATTACTGAGTGTGGCATCTCGGTAAGTGATATATTTTTTCGCGTGAAGTGCGGTTACCAGCCGTCAAATCACGGCCTCCAAAGATATTAGTGGTGGAGGAGCCACAGGGGTAGAAAAAATAAAAATATGAGATTCATAAATACTAATATTGAAAGGAAGTATTAAAGAACGATTTTTTGTTTTCCTTCCTACAACTTCAGTAGCGGTCTCTTTAAGTACATTTTTATATTTTGTCCTTATTTGTTCGATGTTGTCCTCTGATGTATGTGTTCCTTTTAGTTTTTCTCTTAGGATATTCATGTTTCTTCATCCATACCCAACATTCACTACCATACATCAACGTAGGCACTAACACACCATTATAAACACTCAATCGAGCATCTCTGGATACATTCACGTTCCGAGTAAAGGTTCCCAGAGCACCCAATATCTTACATCCAGCAGATACTCTTCTTTCAATCTCTTGATCAATACGTCCATCCCTCGAAAACACACTCCCTAAGTATACAAACTCATTTACTTGACTCATTTTCACACCATTCACCGAAACATTGCAATCAGTCACCAAATCACTCTTCTCAAATACTAACACTATATTTAACAACATTCAGTAATAGATTTAAACCTTTGCCTACTTCATTTATACTTAGAATCATTCTTCTCAATTGTTCTTCAGATTCACCCATTACAACTACATCTTCCGCATAAGCTAACGCAGGCACTACACTGCCACCAATACGTACACCATCCGCCCCATTCAGAGACTTTCGTAACAACACATCCATATATGAATTAAACAACCACGGGGACATCCCACAACCTTGTTTCACACCAACATCTATAGAAAACCAATCACTCAATCTACCATCAACTCTCACCGCAGCCTCGCTATCTTCGTATAATGCACGAATCGCTCCCAACAAATTACCATTTATACCGTACTCTAGAAGTACATCCTACAGAATATCTCGATGAACACTATCATATGCTTTTTTAAGATCGAGAAAGCCACAGAACACCTTCTTGTTCTTAGCAAGTGATTTCTCAACAATCATACGAAGAGAAAACAATTGATCTACACACCCTCTCTCAGGCAAAAATCCACCTTGCATATTACTCAACTTGGAGATTGTTAAGGTTCGTACCTTGTGAATAAGAATCTTCCCGTACAACTTCCCTACCACACTCAACAAACTTATCGCACGGAAATTAGTACAATCACTCGAACTACCTTTGCCCTTAAATAAAGGACAAATGATAGCACGTTTCCAATCATCAGGAGCTACACACAGTTTCAAACAAAATCTAAATAAATAAACTAACCAATCAAATAATCTCTCACCACCATACTTCAACATCTCATTCGTTATACCATCCAAACCAGGAGCTTTACCATTCTTCAAACGTAACAATGCAAAACTAACATCACTTTCATCTATATCCCATTCATCACTTCTAACATTTTCTCTTGAATTTTCACTACAACAATTCAATCCATTTACGCTACCATATAAACCTCTAAAATACTCACACCATCTATTTCTAACGTCTAATTCATTCCACAATAACTCACCATTCGCACTCTTATTTGCTTTTACCGCCCTTACATTACCACCTCTCAATCTCTTCACACTCAACCAAAACATTCTTTTATTCATAGTAAAATCATTCGTCATTCTTTCACTCATCAAATCATCAAAACGCGCCTTACTTTCTCTCACTACTCTTTTAACATGTTTATTTAACCTTTTATATTCTAGCAAACATTCATCACGTAAACTTCCAGGCACATCTTTTACATGTAGAAATCGAAAATACGCTCTCTTTTTCTCTTCAATTGCTTCTTTCACTTCATCATTCCACCATGCATTCCTTGGACAAGAACCTACTCTGGATTCACCACAAACTTCTTTTGCATATTTAAGAACTGTATCCTTAAATTTCATCCAAACATCATTTATGCTGCATTCAAAATTAGGCTCACATACAGGCAAAGATTCATTTATTTTGTCAACAAACATATCTCTAATATCCTCATTCTGTAGTACACTAGATATCACACGAAACATTTTTTCGGTGCCTTTTACCCTCATTCGCCAACATTTATCCAGACGTATACGCGACACCACCAAATAATGATCATTCGTACCCAATTCAGCCCCACGCTTCACACGCGTATCCACAACTAAACTTCTTAGTCGTTCATCATACAAAATAAAATCAATCACACTCCGCCTATTCTCTCTCACATTCTCCCATGTATACAAGTGAGCTAATTTATGTTTAAAGACAGAGTTGGATACGAAAAGATCACGCTCTAAGCAGAAGGATACTATTTTCCTACCGTTTTCATTCACTCTCACATCACCATATTTACCCAATACATTCCCAGACATGTTTCTCTTTACTCCCACCCAACCATTCAAATCACCACATACGATAACTTTTTCACCTGGATCACACGAATCAATCACACTATCTAACAAATTCCAAAATTGATCTTTCTCAAGATCACTTTCGGATTCAGTTGGGCCATAAACTGACACAACGAAGATTCTATGAAAGCCTACCTTAAGTCTCAGCCAAAGAATTCGCGATGAAATACAACTATAATCTCTTACAAACGGTTTCATCCTTTCACTAACAAGCACTCCTACACCATGTTTTGCCCGTTAATTCTCTGCAACACCCGACCACAAGCAAAACAATCCATCTACCTCTTCTTCATTACAGCCTTTCCGCTTTGTCTCGCTCACACACAAAACATCTACATTATACACACGCATTATATTCACCAATTCATTTTCTTTTCCGTTTATACCCCTAACATTCCACGTACCAAACTTACATTCATCAAATTTCGCCCATTTATTCCTCATTAGAACAAAAGATAAAAGAAATTAAAAGAAAAGCTACTCCATACTCATGGCTATCATTGTCATTTGGCTTCCCCGAATATATAATTTTTATTCCATTTTCCAATTCCAACTCTTCTGTTCCTTTCCATCTTATTTCACTTAATCCTAATATCTCTATTTTATAATTTTCCATTTCTCTAGCAATTTGGTTTGCTTTTCCTTTCTCTAACAATGTTCAAACATTCCAGAATCCTATATATTTAATTACCCTTAAATCTAATTCATTCCGTATCTTTTCAGCATTGTCCTGTTTCATTGCCTGTCTGCTACCATTTTCTCGATTCTTTTTTCTTTCTTTTATGGAACAATTTTATTTTTCTTCTTGTTCCATATGTATGGCCTATCGTTTATTGTTATTTTCTGATATCCAACTTTGACTGTTTTTCCTTTTTGTTTGTTTTCCATTGCGATTTTACTTATTTCTTTTTGTATTTTCCTTTCTTCTACTGTCATGTCGTTGTTTATGTAAATTTTTTCATTTCCATCGCATTTTAGTTTGGATTTAGTTTTTAAAATCTCAAGTTTTTGGTTCCATGTCTGTATTTCTGCACATATTAATTTATTATTTCCTGGTATAATATAAGTCGTTTTAATGTTAGTATTAATTTCCTTTATAAACTTTTCAATGTATTCCTTGATATTGCTGTTACTATCAATTCTTAGGCCGGATATTATAATATTATTTCGTCTTTTTTCTTTCTCGTGTTTTTCTAGTTTCTCTTCTATATTTTCCAGTCTTTTCATTATAGAAAAGATGTTCTGGTCCGTTTCTCTTTGTTCTATCTTCTTTTCTATATCTGCAAGTCTTGCTTTTATATTTATATTTTCTATTTCTATTTTCTCTCCTTTTTCCTTTATTTCCTGCACATCAGTGCAAATTTTTTCTATATTTCCTTTGATTCCTGTGCAGAATTCTTCCATTTTCTTTTTTCTATCTTCATTTCCTTGTTTTGTTTCTTTCCTTCCTCCTTCGACCTTTTTTTAATTTCTTCATAATTTTCAGACAGTTGTGCCATTGATTTTTGTATGTCCTTGAGTATTTCTTCCATGTTTATGTTTTCCTTCCCCGGCGATCTTATTAATTTTGTACTCCTTTTAAAAACTCTGTTCTCCTTTTCTTCTTCCTCTTCTCTTTTTCGAATTACGCTGTTACTTCTGTTTCTACACGTGTTATTCATTTATGGTATATCCTTTATATAACGCGCTTCTATTTTATTTCTCTGACTTTTTTTGTTTTTTGTTTATTATTATTGATACAGTAATGAATAAAAATTGGTAAACATTAAAATATATTTAATTTAATTGTAGTTTTTGTAAGTTTTTAATTTTTATGCATTATTGTAATTTCTCAATCCCCATAAAATGTTAGGTCCAATTAAATTGCACATATAGTTGCGAATATCTAAAAAAAAACTTTTTGCATTGTAATCTACACATCAAATAATAATATAGGGTAGTGCCCGCGACACCGGAACATAGGACTTTAACATGTAAAATTATATTATTATAATTTCTTGCTTCCCTTATTATTTTAGAGAAAAAAACTTCAAATAAATGTTGTATATCAATAAACAGAATTAATATTGCATTTAACGGCAGAAATTTAAAATGTTGAAAATTAGTTTAAAATAGGGATAGCCTTGCTTGGAAATGAAACAAAATTAAAAAAATGATTCACGTTTTATCTGTCAGCAGAAAAATATTCCTTATTTATTGCCAGTAGTTATTTATTAGTCTTTAATTTAAGTGAATTATAAAAAAACTGTTGGAAAATTAGTGAAATAAATTATTTTCTTAAGGTTTATTATAGTGGTACTGGTAATAGTTAAAGACATGTTAGAGATTTATTTGCGGGTTCAAACCCTCACAGGCCAATTCCTTCAATACACACACTTCAAAGAGTTATTAATAATCAAAGAAAATATGGGTCAGTGTTCCAATTTAACATAATTTATCCTGTATTAAATTTAAAATACAATAAAAACAATTAATGTTATTGATAATAATAAAAAAAACAACGGTCCTTTTCAGAACCATCAACACTTAAAAAAAAAAAATTCTTTTATTGCAATTTATCATAAAAATTAATAATTTAAAATTATTTTTTCTTTTGACAATTTTGTTTCATTTCCAAGGTTATCTATTTTGAAGCTAATTTGCAACAATTTCAATTTAATTTCTGCTGTTATAAAAAATGCAAAATTAATTCTGTTTATTGATTGTGAATGTAGAATTTGATGCTCTAAAACATTTATTTCAATCTTTTTTTCTAAAAAAATAAGGGAAGCAGGATATTATACAAATATGATTTTACTTGTTAAATTCAAACAAAAAAGACAAAATTACTGTCCATATTGTGAACACTCGGTGAAACTAAGTTTAAATAAAATATTTAAATAAACACTTGTCAAAATTTCACAAATTTCCGCCTTCAAGTCGACTTATTAGATGATCATCTCAGAGGCCGGGCAGCACAGTCAGTAACCATGGACACGTTTCGCTCTTTTTGGAGCCCATCAGCATGGTATAACCGAGTCCTCCACAGTGAAACAAGAACACATGAAGGAGCTGTGCCGATACCGACTATTAGAGATCTTATTCTCTGCTGGCGCAGTTTTCGTCACATGAACAATACTAATTTATTTTTTCATATTTCAAAACTTTCTTCAATCAGTTTGAATACATTCTCTCAAGTTGTTAAGTAATGATGTCTTGATTTACAGAATCTAGATGTAAACTAATTAATAATTTTCTCTTACCGCCATTTTGACGTTGAATCCATCAACAAGTGAAATATCATAGAAGTCTTTTCCTCCCCATCCTGTAAGTGTAAATTCGGCTAAGGTGACGGGCGGTTCACCTCCAGCTCCATTGCATTTGACGCGGTTGCCGCAATGGCCCGTCTCACACCGTCCTGTTTTAGAATTGCACCAAGTTCGAGCCCAGAAACGTCAGCCCAGTTATCCGCAAAGTGTACTGATATCTAAAATACAAATTACATCATTTAAATAGTTATTCACGAACTAAGTGCGGGAAGACGATGTTCCCGCATGAGCGCATTTTTAAAGCACGGGCGACTGCAAGGAGCGAGTGCCTTTAATATCGCGAATAAGCGGACGACGTCTTCTCGCACTTAGCAGATCTTGGTAACTGATATATTTATTCGATTTCCAGCCGTCAAATCACTGTCCCTAAAGATGTTGGTATTTTTGTAAAATCTGAATCGTCTTACCCTTTTTCCAGCTCCTAATTTTCATTCGCCGCCGTTGAAGTGGGCGTGTCCTGGATTACCTAGACACCCGATCCACACCTCTCCAGGGAGGCGGTTGAGGATTTGGAACTCTCTAGCTTTGGTCATGGCTGCCAACATCGCCACGAAAAGTACTTGTAACTGTAGCATCGCTGATATTGTTCTTGGCTTGCTTAATGATCTGGAGTGATCTAATGGTATATTTTGATATTGAGTTTATATAGGGTGATTCTGGGAAGACGAACCCCTCCCCCTTAACTTTTGTATTATAAGAAATAGAAAAATTTTATGACACATATAGAAATTTTTTATTAAGTCAGTTTTACATGATACGACTATCAACTTTTATTATTCAAATGGGAACCTAGAATTATTTTATTAAAATAAAAACCGCCATTTTTTTCTCTTTTCAACGATGTATTACTTGTCGTAAATGTATATGAAAAAAATCGAGATAAATAAGATAATAGAGAAATATCAGAAATTTTTATTCAACTATTCTAGGTGGCTATACGAAATTAAACAAAATGTAACAAGGTAAAATTAATGGCAACAATGCAAATATGTATTTGTTACTTGTATCACGTATTTTATCTGTCATTTTATTCCTGATAAATTAGCCTTTGGTTCCTGATAATTTTATGTATTTTTCTCTAAAGTCATTAGTTTGTCCAAAAAGCTCTATTTGTTTTAAAGAAAACATCGTGTATATAATAATAAAAGTATACTTACATAATTATATTCAACAAACAGAACAGATATAACTGCTAGCAACACTGATCTGGTATCGATCCTCCGGATCTACACTTTTATACAAGATTTAGTTCCTGGTGTGCTCCCCGCTGCAGCAGTGGTTTAGAAAAGTTATTGAAAAGACGGTCTTTGTACTTTGCGCCAGTGGCGGTACGACAGGGAAGGCAGACCACGAAAATCGAAACAAATATCAGTTTTAATTGTAGAAATAAACAAATAAAAATATACACATAGCATAACGCCTTTTACCATTACTGGGTGTGGCACTCTGCCGCAGCAGATGTCGGTAAGTGATATATTTCATCGCGTGAAGTGCGGTTACTAACTGTCAAATCACGACCCTTAAAGACCGTAGTGGGAGAGGGGGAGCTACATGGGTAGATTTAATTTGGTGAAAATTGTTTATTGACTGTGGGAATCGAACCCGGATATACATACAAAACCATTACTTTAAAATATTTTTTTTATCCTACATTACTAATGGCAACCATGTGATAACATAATTACTATGAAACAAACTAAACTACGTAATCTAAATATTACACACACGGTTTCAAATTATACCCTTTCAACACTTATTTATTTATATTATAGGAAGGTTAATTGTAAGAAAGACAAACTGAATTTATAATGTTTAATATTATATTCTATGTGCGATCGATTTCGAGACTATGCTCATCTTCGGGCAAACAGCTGAAAAATACATTTTATAAATAATTCGAATATAATGTACAAAATAATTAATTAGTTACACGTATAAATAAATAAATGATCTTTATAAATACATAAATAAATAAGTTAATTTGTCTAGTTAATAAAATTTGATATAGAGTAAAGTAATAAAATAAAATGTGATAATATAAAATAAATATAAGTACAATATATGTGTATATGAAAAACAAATATAAGCGTAGTCATTGTTACTGAAGTTGTTATATATATAAAAAGCAAATTAAGGAGTGTGTAAAACAAAATGAACTAAATTACAACGTACTCATAAATGTAGGTTATAAATTTAAATCTTAAGTAATCACATTGATCATAACATGGAATATGTTGAAAAATTAGGACTTACCGTCAAAAATGTACAGTTGAAAATTTAGCAAAAATATTGTAAATACATTGATAAGTAAAAATAATATTATTAAATTTAATTGTGGAGAAAAACTGTCAACTGATGTAGTTGGAACAAGTGTCAGGAGAAGAATGACGGGAATGGCGGGAAGTTATATTAGACAAAAGTTAATTATTGAAAAGGCGCTAAATTTTTGAAAATATGATATTCTGGAAAATTAGTTTGTTCGTTTAATAATTGGTAATATTCTTTTTTGTGTTTTAGAATTTCATATTTTTCCAATAAAATTAATTTATGAAAGTTACTTTCTGAGTGTAGTAAAGAAATATTATCGGTGCTGGATGAGTGGTTATTGTTAATAAGGTGGGAGCCGAAGGCAGAGTAAGGGTTATTTCTGACGTGTTCTTTAAATCTAGTTTTCAAGTTGCGTGAAGAAAGACCGATATAGATGTTTTCACAGTTGTTGCATTTAAGTTTATATATACCGCTTTTTTCTAATTTATGGATGGGTGGTTTGCTGTTGTTTAGAATATTATTAAAGTTCGGTTGAGATTTGGAAGTGAGGATTATATTATGGTTATTAGTAATATGTTTCAATTTGGAGTGGACGGTATTGAAAAAAGGAATTGATATGTAACGTTGTTTTGTAGAAAAGTGTTTATATACTTTGTTAAAAATTAAATGAATAAATTTCATGTGTTTGAAAAAACTAATTATGTAAGGAAGTGGAAATTTATTGTTTAAGCCAATGTTTAAGATGGTATTATATTCTTTATCAAAATTTTCTTTTGATAGGGGAGTGTTTAATAATCGGTGAAATAGGAAGTTGAAAGAAAGTGATTTTATTTTCGGGTTGTGATATGAGTGTTTTGGGATAATTATGTCAGTGGAAGTGGATTTTCTATAAATGTTAAAGTCTATTTTATTATTATCACGGTGTAAAGTGAGGTCTAAAAAGTTAATTTTGTTATTTGATTCTAATTCGATAGTAAATTTAATTTTAGATAGAGTATTAATTTTATTATGAAAAATATCCAATTCTTGAGTAGTACCGGTCCAGAACACCAGAATGTCGTCTACATAACGTTTCCAGAAAATTATATTTTCACTTAATGGTTCCTTCATGATAGATAATTCTAAATTATCTATAAAAATATTCGCTAAGAGTCCACTAATTACCCATAGGTAAACCGTCTTCTAATTTATATGTATCGTTGTTAAATTTGAAAAAGTTTTGTTCTGTTGTGATTTTAAAGAGTTCTAGAATATTGTCTAAATCTATTTGTTCTAGATTGTATTTTTGTTTGAAATTTATATCGGTGTTTATTAAATTTTTTAAAAGTTTTAAACATTCAATACCAGGAATATTAGTGTATAAGTTGACAATATCAAATGAAATCATAATAAAATTTTTATGATTTGTTTCTAAAGATTGATTTATTTCTGTTATTAGGTGGTTAGAATTTTTTATAGATTGATCAGAATTATATTGAAGTTTATTTATCAGAATGTCATTTAAGGATTTAGCAAGTAATTGAGCTGGAGATGATACGGAAGAGGTAATTGGTCTTATGGATTTATCAGTTTTGTGTAATTTGATTAGACTATATAGGATAGGAGTGGAGGGGTTTTTGTGTAAAATGTTATAGTTATTAATATTAAATTTGGAAAGGGTGGATGCGCAATTATTGATAGTTTTTCTTATCTTTAAGTTATATGAATTGATGGGGTTGGATTTAATTAATTTTATATTATTATCAACAAAAAATTTATGAGTTTTGCTAATATAGTCAGCTGTATCTAAAATTACTATTCCAGCATTTTTGTCGGCTTTGGTTACAGTTAAATTATTGTTTGAGATTTTTTGTTTTAATGATTGCAAATTATTATTGATTTCTCTATTTGATCTGGATAAGTTTTTATTATAATTGTTATGATCAGTGTGATTACTTACGTTTTTATGAATTTGTAGTAGCTGTTGTTCAATTTCATTCTTCAGTTGTGTGTTGTTGGGATGGTTGTATATTTGGGTTTCTAATTCAATGGCGATTTTTGACAGGTTGATGTTCTTCGGTGGTGGAGCATATTTGTATCCTAGGTTTAAAGTTTTTTCTTCGGATGGTGTGAAAGTTGTGGATGAAAGGTTTGTAGTCCTTGGAGGAAAATTGTGGATTGATGATTCTTCTATTATGTTGTTTATGGTTTGTTGTTCTTGTTGTATATGTATCTGGTCCTGTAGTTGTTTTGATTTTATTAAATTGTTAAGTTTATTTCTTCTTTTTTGGTCTCTGTTGCAATTTATGTAGTAGGTATGTTCTTCAAGTTGTTGAGTTATGGCTTCATATTCTAGTGTGTGAAGTGTTTTTAACAGGTGTCTATGTAAGAATTTAAGTTTCGTATCTATGAAGCAACTGTTTCTTTGTTGAACTTTTAACTCCTTTTTTAGTGCTCTGAAGTTTGTTTCCTTTTCCTGACACTTGTTCCTAAGTTTTGATCTTAGAAATTTTGGTATGCATTTATAAAGTTTGGCTGTGTATAAGAAATTTAAATGTTGATGTATTATATGTCGTTTATTTATTAATGTCTTCAACTGGAAGAGTGCAAAGGATATCTCCTTGGATTCTATTTTCGTAATGAAGGACTCCATGTCAGTTTGTAATAATTATATTATAGGAAGGTTAATTGTAAGAAGGACAAACTGAATTTATAATGTTTAATATTATATTCTATGTGCGATCGATTTCGAGACTATGCTCATCTTCGGGCAAACAGCTGAAAAATACATTTTATAAATAATTCGAATATAATGTACAAAATAATTAATTAGTTACACGTATAAATAAATAAATGATCTTTATAAATACATAAATAAAATTAAAAGTTCAACAAAGAAACAGTTGCTTCATAGATACGAAACTTAAATTCTTACATAGACACCTGTTAAAAACACTTCACACACTAGAATATGAAGCCATAACTCAACAACTTGAAGAACATACCTACTACATAAATTGCAACAGAGACCAAAAAAGAAGAAATAAACTTAACAATTTAATAAAATCAAAACAACTACAGGACCAGATACATATACAACAAGAACAACAAACCATAAACAACATAATAGAAGAATCATCAATCCACAATTTTCCTCCAAGGACTACAAACCTTGGATACAAATATGCTCCACCACCGAAGAACATCAACCTGTCAAAAATCGCCATTGAATTAGAAACCCAAATATACAACCATCCCAACAACACACAACTGAAGAATGAAATTGAACAACAGCTACTACAAATTCATAAAAACGTAAGTAATCACACTGATCATAACAATTATAATAAAAACTTATCCAGATCAAATAGAGAAATCAATAATAATTTGCAATCATTAAAACAAAAAATCTCAAACAATAATTTAACTGTAACCAAAGCCGACAAAAATGCTGGAATGGTAATTTTAGATACAGCTGACTATATTAGCAAAACTCATAAATTTTTTGTTGATAATAATATAAAATTAATTAAATCCAACCCCATCAATTCATATAACTTAAAGATAAGAAAAACTATCAGTAATTGCGCATCCACCCTTTCCAAATTTAATATTAATAAATATAACATTTTACACAAAAACCCCTCCACTCCTATCCTATATAGTCTAATCAAATTACACAAACCTGATAAATCCATAAGACCAATTACCTCTTCCGTATCATCTCCAGCTCAATTACTTGCTAAATCCTTAAATGACATTCTGATAAATAAACTTCAATATAATTCTGATCAATCTATAAAAAATTCTAACCACCTAATAACAGAAATAAATCAATCTTTAGAAACAAATCATAAAAATTTTATTATGATTTCATTTGATATTGTCAACTTATACACTAATATTCCTGTTATTGAATGTTTAAAACTTTTAAAAAATTTAATAAACACCGATATAAATTTCAAACAAAAATACAATCTAGAACAAATAGATTTAGACAATATTCTAGAACTCTTTAAAATCACAACAGAACAAAACTTTTTCAAATTTAACAACGATACATATAAATTAGAAGACGGTTTACCTATGGGTAATTAGTGGACTCTTAGCGAATATTTTTATAGATAATTTAGAATTATCTATCATGAAGGAACCATTAAGTGAAAATATAATTTTCTGGAAACGTTATGTAGACGACATTCTGGTGTTCTGGACCGGTACTACTCAAGAATTGGATATTTTTCATAATAAAATTAATACTCTATCTAAAATTAAATTTACTATCGAATTAGAATCAAATAACAAAATTAACTTTTTAGACCTCACTTTACACCGTGATAATAATAAAATAGACTTTAACATTTATAGAAAATCCACTTCCACTGACATAATTATCCCAAAACACTCATATCACAACCCGAAAATAAAATCACTTTCTTTCAACTTCCTATTTCACCGATTATTAAACACTCCCCTATCAAAAGAAAATTTTGATAAAGAATATAATACCATCTTAAACATTGGCTTAAACAATAAATTTCCACTTCCTTACATAATTAGTTTTTTCAAACACATGAAATTTATTCATTTAATTTTTAACAAAGTATATAAACACTTTTCTACAAAACAACGTTACATATCAATTCCTTTTTTCAATACCGTCCACTCCAAATTGAAACATATTACTAATAACCATAATATAATCCTCACTTCCAAATCTCAACCGAACTTTAATAATATTCTAAACAACAGCAAACCACCCATCCATAAATTAGAAAAAAGCGGTATATATAAACTTAAATGCAACAACTGTGAAAACATCTATATCGGTCTTACTTCACGCAACTTAAAAACTAGATTTAAAGAACACGTCAGAAATAACCCTTACTCTGCCTTCGGCTCCCACCTTATTAACAATAACCACTCATCCAGCACCGATAATATTTCTTTACTACACTCAGAAAGTAACTTTCATAAATTAATTTTATTGGAAAAATATGAAATTCTAAAACACAAAAAAGAACATTACCAATTATTAAACGAACAAACTAATTTTCCAGAATATCATATTTTCAAAAATTTAGCGCCTTTTCAATAATTAACTTTTGTCTAATATAACTTCCCGCCATTCCCGTCATTCTTCTCCTGACACTTGTTCCAACTACATCAGTTGACAGTTTTTCTCCACAATTAAATTTAATAATATTATTTTTACTTATCAATGTATTTACAATATTTTTGCTAAATTTTCAACTGTACATTTTTGACGGTAAGTCCTAATTTTTCAACATATTCCATGTTATGATCAATGTGATTACTTAAGATTTAAATTTATAACCTACATTTATGAGCACGTTGTAATTTAGTTCATTTTGTTTTACACACTCCTTAATTTGCTTTTTATATATATAACAACTTCAGTAACAATGACTACGCTTATATTTGTTTTTCATATACACATATATTGTACTTATATTTATTTTATATTATCACATTTTATTTTATTACTTTACTCTATATCAAATTTTATTAACTAGACAAATTAACTTATTTATTTATGTATTTATAAAGATCATTTATTTATTTATACGTGTAACTAATTAATTATTTTGTACATTATATTCGAATTATTTATAAAATGTATTTTTCAGCTGTTTGCCCGAAGATGAGCATAGTCTCGAAATCGATCGCACATAGAATATAATATTAAACATTATAAATTCAGTTTGTCCTTCTTACAATTAACCTTCCTATAATATAATTATTACAAACTGACATGGAGTCCTTCATTACGAAAACTTATTTATTTTTTTATTTATGTTACGCTGTACAACAGGAACTTAATCCCAATTACAGTACAGAGTCCGCACTCACCAAGCTGCAGTGTGGTAGTTTATATAATTTTTAGCTGGAGTGAGTTTCGAACTCGGGATCTCCGGATTCGAATTCCGTATCGCTATCCACACCACCGTACTGACGGACACACAATATACTATTATTTTATGTGTATTTCAAAATTAATGAAAAAAAGCATATACTACTTGATGTACTGAATATAACGTAATAATTGTTTGTGTATTAAGAGCGTAAAGTGAATCTTTGTTACTCGACCACGGTATAAGAGGAACAAAGACTCTACGCTCGTGATACACACATCATTTTTTCTATGATTGCATCTTAAATTATTAAAAAACGTATATGTACTGAAAATAAGTTCGTTCTGTCAACTGTCAATATGACAAGTTTCTGTTTTGTTTGTATCCCTGGTAACTATTGAAATAAGAGCGCATTTAACATCTTTTTCACGCGGTGTCATTGGAGACGCGTGACAAAGATATTTTTCGATTGTTCTACAGAAAACGTCAACTTTATGATGACAAATGAGAGCGTAATTGTTAACTTTTCATAGCATGTAAATGAACTTAAAGCAAACATTTTTCGTGTCACTGGATTATAATAAAATGGGATAGATGGCTCAGTGGTATCGAGTCGGCCTGTGGATTTGAGAACCTTGGTTCGATTCCAACAGCCGACAAACAATTTTCACCAAGTTATAACTACCCGTCTGGCTCCCCCTTCACTAATATCTTTGAAGGCCGTGATTTGACTGCTGGTAACCGCGCGGCACGCGAAGTTATATATCACTTACCGAGATCTATTACGGCAGAGTGCCACACTCAGTAATGGGTAAAAGACGTGATGATATATTTATTTATGTTATTTATATATTTATATGTATTTATAGAAATGAAAACAAATTAGTAAACATTTAAATTTATTAAATTTAATTAAAGTTGTGTAACAGTGCTTTCAATGTTTACTAATTTTTATTCATTACTGTAACCTATCAGATCAGAGGCACGAAAAATGTTCGTTTCGAGTAATGTGCAATGATTTTTTGCGAATTTTAGGAAAATTATTTTCTCCTTGTAATTAGTACATACAATAATATATATCTTTATTTTTACAATCATTTTGAAACACTCTGTATAATCCAAATTAAAAAATCTTAATTTTTCTGTGAAACATTCTCTCACTAATAGCAAACGAACGACACTGACATATTTGTTATCACTGAAAAATTTGGTTTCCATTTGATAATAAAAAAAAATTATTATTATAATTCTACGGATGTGGAGCGGTTTGGAGAAACCAATGAGTTCAATTAAACTGGCACGTGTATATCAAATAAAATATGAACCAAATTCATTCTTAAATTAGCGTATTTATATTTTTGCCGGGGCGTCTTTAATTAGAATTCGGAATGTTGATGATTTTCGGGACATATTTCAATATTTGGATGTGAGAAGTTTGATACTTTCAAGACTTGTATAAATAAATAAAAAATCAAAGGAATCGTTATTGGAAAATTATAATATGTTTGATGATAAGCTTTTAATTTTTTGGTACTAATTATATATTGGATGTCTAAAAAGCAGGTTTACCCTCTCAAAAATAAAATATTTTTGGGCAATTACAGATTTTCTCACGACTGGGAATATTTGAGGGTTTCTGTGATACAATGATCGGGATGGAAATAAAACATTTTCTCTCTAGGGAAATATTGTGCACAATATTCCTATAGGGAATTTATATTATTTTGATAGTTCAGCTGTCAAATATATGTCAAATACAATAGAGTGCATGAAACAAATAAACAGCTAAGAACAGCTGCAGAAGCTGCAACAAGAATTTCTTGAGATTCTTCCGAAAGTTCTTCGCTGTATTTTTAAATATAAATAATTTAATATACAATCACACTTTTTACCCATTACTGGGTGTGGCACTCTCCCGAAGCAGATCTCGGTAAGTGATATATTTCTTAGCATGAAGTTCGGTTACCAGCCGTCAAATCATGGCTCTCAAGGATGTTAGTAGAGGGAGAACCACAGGGGTAGATTTAAATTGGTGAAAATTGTTTGTCGGATGTGGGAATCGAACCAGGGTTATCAAGATCCACAGGCCGACTCGATACCACTAAACCACCTACCACTTTAGAAATTTCATGTAATTTGACATAAAGAAACATGTTTACATACATTTTCGCTGTTGTCAAGGACTTGTATTTGTATATTAAAGACTACTAATAATTTTAAAATTAATAAATGTCTACTATTAATATAAATAAATTGAGAATTATCTTTCAGGTAAGAATGGCTAACAAAGTTTCCGTCTCTTTTACTTACAACAATATTAGATATAATCTTGATGCCGCAGTTGACTATAAATTATGTAATCTTAGAGAACTTGAAAATGTATTTCATTTTATTAATAGATATCCTATATATGCACTCTTATATGCATAACTTAAACAGAGACCAAATAAACAAGGTTAATTTCTTTCACATGTTTAAACACTTAAACAAAGAAATAATAAACAAATTAAAATAGTTGGATATCAGGCTTTAATTAATAGTAAAAAAGGTAAATTCAATAATCATTTTATATCCTTTTTTTATTAAACTTTGATGGCGACGATTTTTAGTTTGAATTAGCAGAGTAACAATTTAAATTTAACAATCAAAAATAACATAATTGAAGTCAAAGAAAAAATAAAATGTACAGCTCAACAAGTTTTTTATTTTATTTTGTCTTTGCCTGTTTGCATTCGCGATTATTAATAAGAACATTTTATGTCTGACTTAAATAACAAAAACAAATCGGAGTAAAATAAAATGTGAAGTCATATCAAATGCCAAACATTTGAATTTTAAAATGAAACAGGAATAGTATAATTTACATCGGTTCCATGGTGTAATGGTTAGCACTCTGGACTCTGAATCCAGCGATCCGAGTTCAAATCTCGGTGGGACCTACATTTTGCTTCTCAGCAAGTTAAAATAAAAACTATAACTTCGCTCAATACATGGTCTTGTGGCGCAACGGATAACGCGTCTGACTACGGATCAGAAGATTCCAGGTTCGAATCCTGGCAAGATCAATTATAATTGAAACTACCTTACTGCCATATTTAATATATCCAAACCCTATGTAATAATGTGTGCACTATAGCTTTATTTACTTATATGTAAAGCAACGTACCTAATTCATGTAAAGTCAACATTTAAAAATGGCTGGGGAAATATAATTGAAAGGGTAGGTAGGAAAGGTAGGGTAGCTCAGCGCCTCGTGAGGCGCATGATGGATTTCGACGTGTCCGTGATCACGCTGTAGACACATAGTGGACAGTATCGCCGCCTGTCACGCGGGAGACCGGGGTTCAATTCCCCGTCGGGGAGACTCATTTTTGATACAACACTATGTTGAACAGTACAGCAACAGAGAAGCAAAATGTAGGTTCCACCGAGATTTGAACTCGGATCGCTGGATTCAGAGTCCAGAGTGCTAACCATGACACCATGGAACCGATGTAAATTAAGCAACTCCTGTTTCATTTTAAAATCATATAAACTGACAGTCGCGTAATTCAAATGTTTGACATTTGACATGTCTTCATATGATATTTTTATTCCGATTTGTTTTTGTCATTTAAGTCAAATATAAAACTTGCAATCGAGCATAAGTAAAATTATTATGAATAAATAATGTTAGTGATAAAAAGTAAAATATTCCGGTACGGGGAATCGAACCCGAGCCTCCTGGGTGAAAGCCAGATATCCTAGCCACTAGACCATACCTGATATATACAGCTATTCAGACGAGTACAAATTTCTAAATTTAATACTGCAACTAAATTTAATTAAATGTATTATGTATTGCTAGCAAAGATAGTAGCTATGTATAAACATGGTAGAAAGGTGTATTAGTTCTTTCCGTAGGTCACACGACCGCATAAGAAAAAACTATATACAGGTGTTTTTAAATTAACGCAAAAACAATTTTTCTGAAATTCACAATAGTTATTTTTGTATGAAATGCACAAAATGAGTGTTTTTTTTGCGCGTGAGAATGTAACTTTTAGTCGAGACAATAAAAGTCATTCGAATAAACAAGAATTTTGCCCACGAAATACAAACAACATTTTTTCTACAACTGTAAATAAAGAATAATACTGTTAAAATAAGAGGTTTTAGTTTATAATAAATACAAATCGTAACACCATTTATATATATACAGAATGTTTATTTTACAAATACAACTGTCTTCTCCCTACGTTGAACCCACAATGCCCCTTTCATTCACAAAATACCTATATAACAAATACATTTACATAACTCATAATTATTCGATTCGATTACCGCTAACATTCCCAGATTTCATAACACTCGCCCATCCTGAAGAAATTTGCGACCTCGCGAATTTATCTACGAATTGTGCCTGTAACAGAAACTAAAAAATATATAATTGTATTTTTAATATGTACAAATTAAAATAATTTTAATTTTTTATTTCTACAATTTTTAATCCTCATACACGGCTTTTCTTTTCATGCCAAACGAATCTCTTACTGTCATTCCTATGATACATCACTCATTTACCAAAACGATAGGTCCCTTACTGTCATCTCTGTGACAGGTCACCTTTTTACCAAAACCATAGGTCCCTTACTGTCATCCCTATGACAGGTCACCTTTTTACCAGAACCATAGGTCCCTTACTGTCATCTTTGTGACAGGTCACCTTTTTACCAAACCTGCATATTACCTAACCCTCTAACAAATCTAACAATTCATCGGTACTATTTACTTCACTTTTGCTGTCAGTAGATTCTGTAAATACACCACCTGACCACTTCCGTATTGTATCATCAGCCACAACTGTTTCAAACTTTTTATATCCTCTTATTCCTTTCAATGAGGTAATTACATATCTATCATTACCGATTACTTTCTTAATTTTGTACGACCCACCAAATTTTAACTTCAATTTCCTGTTAGCGATTTTCTCTGTTTTTTTCAGCACCTTTCCATACCACCAAATCATTTTTCACGTACTTATTGCTCTCTTTTCTTTTCTTATCGACACGCTGTATCATCCGATTTGCTTTCTTTTCTAATTTTCTTGTCGCTCTGTCTCTGCAAGTATTGACATTTTCATCGAACTCGTCAACTCCGATGTCCTGATGTCTACTCTTTGTAAATCCAAACATCAGTTTGTATGGTGTAAAACCAGTAACAGTGTTAATAACATTATTCAATCCCCAAATTATGTCGGTCAACTTTTTATCCCAAACGCATTCATCTACTGTACTCGTGTTTATTGCATCTAGTAAGGTACGATTGTATCTTTCCACCTGGCCGTTTGTTCTTGGTAACGTCATTGAAAACGCATTTCCCTTGTCAGCAATTATTCTTTTTGGAATTCCAATCATAGAAAAAATATCTTTCAATTAGTGTATCACTTCCGCTGAGCCTATCGATTTAGTTATCCGAACAAACAAGAATTTCGTTAATGCATCTACAATAACTAATAAGTACGAATGGCCCTTTTTATTTGTACAAAACGGGCCTAGATGGTCTATGTGAATTGTGTGCATTGGCTCCTTTGGTTTTTCTATCGGGAATAACATTCCTTCTCGGCGTCCGTAATTTCCTTTATTATAGGTGCAATCTAAACATGAATTAACATATTTACGAATAAATCTATTCATTTTAGGAAACCAAAACTGCCTCTTAATAATTTCTTCGCATCTTCTAAGTCCTGGATGCCCTATGTCATCATGGTACTTACGCATTATATTATATCTAGCCATTTTTGGTATTACAAGCTTATACACTCCATCTTGTGTTTTCCGATAAAGTTTTTCAGTTTCTTTCTTATAGGTTGCTGAAATATCAGAATCAGACTTATTTTCAAGTTTTTCTTTTATTATACGAATATTTTCGTCTTGTATTTGTACACCCACTATCCAATCAAGTTCTTCAACATGTGCAATGGTTACGGGATTTCTGCTTAATGCATCTACATGTTTCATCTTATCGCCCAGTCTGTGTATAATTTCGAAATCATACTCCTGGATGGATAACCACCATCTTGCCACCCTTGGCATAATATCCCGTTTCGTGAATGTACTTCGAATAGCAGCGCAATCGGTCACTATCTTAAAAATAATTCCAACTAGATAAGTACGAAAACGTTTAATTGTCTCTACGACGGCTAGCGTTTCTAAATCATAACTATGGTACATAGCTTCTTCCTTACTCGTAACTCTGCTAAAATAAAACACTGGCTTGAGCTGATCTCCATGTCGTTGTAACAAGATACCAGCAATACCCCTGCTACTAGTATCACAATGAACTTCAGTGTTCAATTTCGCATCATAAATTGCTAGAACAGGTCTTTCTGTTAATAGATTTTTCAGTGTTTGAAATGATTCTAATTGTTCAAATTCCCATATCCACTCAATATTTCTTTTCAATAATCTATTTAATGGTTCCGCTATACTTGCAAAGTTTCTTACGAATTTTCGAAAATAACTACTAAGATCTAGAAATTGCCGAACCTCGTGAATATTTTCTGGCACTTTGAACTCGTTAACTGCTTGTATCTTGGCCCTACCAGTCCGAATACCTTCAGCACTGATTTCGTATCCTAAATAATTAATATCAGTTTCAAATCCTGTGCAACTGGTATGTGGTAATATGCCTGGGCCATATCTAAACATGAAAGATAACATTTACCATCTAATTTAGAAATTTGATCCTCGATATTTGGGAGCAGATATCTATCTTTAATTGTGTTACTATTTAATTTTCTGTAATCTATACATAACCGAAAATCTCCACTCTTCTTATTAACTAATATAACCGGACTAGCATAATCGGAGATCGACTCTTGGATTATTTTATTGTCTAACAGATCTTGAACTTTTTCCCTAACTATTACTTTCTCCATTTCCGACAAACGATATGGTTTATGATACACGGGTTTATCTTGTTTTAAATTAATTTGCATTTCGATTTTGATGATGGTTCTTGCAAACTGAAATTGGCTTGTCCAACTAGTCGTATTCCCGAATTTAAAAGTTTTAGAGATTTTAGAAATGTTAATACCGATAACCTCCTCTTTCGTTTAAATAATTTTAATTGGCATTATTTCTACACTTGCGATGATGTTAATGATAAATTAGAAATTTTCAATCATGTCGTTATCTCACTTCTTGACGAGTATGTTCCTATTAGAACAATCAAATCTCGCTATAAGACATCTCCCTGGGTGACAGATGTCATAAAAATAATGATTAAGTTCAGAAATAACGCCTATTCTCAATATAAACGGACCAAGTCCATAGTTCATTGGAATTATTATAAAACGTTACGCAATACTACTACTGATGCTATTAGGAGAGAAAAGAAAGCTTATTTTGAGTTTAAATTAAAAAATAATAGTGGCGCCTACATTTGGAAAGCTATAAAGGAATTTAACATAAACACTACACCGAATAATGACATACCTACATACTTGAGGGATGTAAATCTCTTAAATTCTCATTTTGTTAATTCGATTCCTTCGTCTCAACCTGATGTTTCTCTTCTACAATTCTATCAATCACATCGTTTGCTTAGGAATGACATTGACTTTTCTTTCTCCCTTGTCTCTGAAGATGAAATTTCCAAAATTTTTTCTTCTCTGAAATCTAACTCTTCTGGCGCTGATAATATAAACTTAAATATTCTTACCCTAATTTTTCCAAACATTGTTTTACAAATAACACATATTATTAATGTATGTCTACTTACTAATACTGTTCCGGTTATTTGGAAGCAAGCTATTGTGAAACCTATAGTCAAATGCAAGAATCCGTCATCATTTAACGACTTACGACCAATCAGCATACTTCCCACGTTGTCTAAAATATTGGAAAAAGTTGTACATCGTCAGATTGTTTCTTATTTAAATAATTTTGAAATTCTGCCTAATATTCAGTCTGGCTTCAGGAAGGGATATAGTACTACTACTGCTTTGCAACATATCATTGATGACATTGTAATTGAAATTGATAAAAAACGTATGGTGCTACTATCCCTTCTTGATTTCAGCAAAGCCTTTGATACGCTTAATCATGACCTGCTATTGGCAAAACTTCATTACATCGGTTTTAGCACTGCTAGTTTGCAATTCATTCGTAGTTACCTCTCGGATCGCTGTCAAGCAGTGTCATTGTATAATAATACATCTGATTTTGTTACTTTAGACAAAGGTGTCCCTCAGGGCTCGATTTTAGGGCCTCTGCTATTTTCTATTTATGTTTTTGATTTGTCTGCAAGCGTCAATTTCAGTAAAATTCATATGTACGCTGACGACACTCAAATTTACTTATCCTTTGATCCAAATGACGTTGGTAACGCTGTTCAAAATTTAAGCGAGGATTTAAAGGCTATATCAAATTATAGTTCAGCAAATTGCCTTAAAATAAATGAATTAAAGTCCATGATTATGTTACTTGGTAATAATAAAACGAGAGAGGAGTTCTTGCGGAATAATTTAATTAACGTCTTCATAAATAATATCAAAATTAACATTTCTCATACATGTAAAAATTTAGGACTATTGCTTGATTGTAAACTTAGATTCTCAGAATATGTATCACTTCTCATCAAAAAAGCCTTCCTAGCTCTGAAAAATCTATATATGAACAGATTTATTTTATCCAAACAAAATAGGGTGATCTTATCTAGCAGTCTTGTTCTTTCTGTATTTAACTACTGCGACACAATTTATGGATCACATATTTCCTCTCATGACGAAAGGCGAATACAGAGAGTGCAAAATTGTTGTATACGATTCATCTTTGGTTTGAAGAGACGTGATAACGTTTCATCACGTATAAAGGAATTAGGCTGGCTTAATATGAAAGAAACTAGACATCTACATGCTGCATGTTTAGCTCACCGCGTAATTCTTAACAAATCTCCTTGCTATTTGTATAATAAACTATCAGTACGAAATCAGCATCATCAACGCTACTTAAGAAATATACTACAATATCACATACCTACTCACAATACTGCTCTTTTTAAACGTACTTACAGTCATGTTGTCCCTAGCATTCTTAATATAATACCTTCTCCATTACTAAATTTACAACCAGCTACGTTTGCATCTACATTGAAAAAATTGTTACTTAGTGGTACAATTTCACTTAATTGAATCTTTAAACCTTACTCTATTATTGTATTTATGATCTATTTTTATATCTATTGTTAATCCATATTTGTCTACTTTTAATTAGATTATTTATCATGTTTATTAATAACCATGTTTATCTTATGTATGCCTAATAACTTGAATTTATGCTATACCATAATTATATAAATTTATTTTGTTATTTTGATGTAAAGGTTAAATGGGAGATCAGCTTTTGCTGTAATTTTGCCAAATAAAATTATTATTATTATTATTATTATTATTTTGTCAGTATACCCTATTTTATTTGCTTTGTTTGAAAACCAATTGCTATATTTTTGTAATAGTTCAAAAAGCAGTTTTAAAGGATTAGAATCAATAGGACCTACCTTTATTCACATAACAATACAATAATTATTGATTTATTTAAGTAAATTGAAGGAAACCAATCAACAATAATATTAATTTGATACTATTGATATGTTATAACTACTGAAATCTGACAACAAATATTTTGGGAGCGTGCGCCAGATACTCATTTTGCGCACTAGTATACGAAACAGTGTACGAAATACTGATTTTTCGCACTAGAGTGCAAAATAATGCGCAAAATACGCGTTGTCATGGTAATGTAAATCATAAAATAATCACGTACTTCGTTTATTGATATTAGTGATAAAAATTAACATTTTTTGACAGTTGTAGAAAAAAATAATTGCACATTACTTAAAACAAATGAATAAAAATGAGTAAACATTCAAAATTGAAAGAACTGTTACACAACTTTAATTAGATTAATTTTAATGTTTACTAATTTTTACTCATTACCTATTAATCCAGTGAGTCGAAACTTATTTGGTTGAATTTTTGAAACATTCTTTTTGCGTTGTATTCACTACATAACCTTTAATGTTTTTTGCAATAATTTTGAAACATTCTGTATACAGGATGTTTCCATTAAAAGAACCAGTGATTTTTTTGGGCAAAAATTTTTATATACATAAAATGATCATAAATTTAGAACTTATTTATGAGTAATAACAAAGCCTACAGTCAGTGTTTCTGATATATATGACAATCTATATAATTTTTAGTCTATTAGATACATAATTTTTTTTAGGAGCTCTTAAGAGAGTGGGGGCTCTAAGCTATAGCTTGTGTAGCTTATATGTAAATCCTGCACTGATTATTTCGAGAAAGATTATTTAAAAAATTAGAAATAATGTTGCCATGTGCTAGGCGGATGTGATAACCACTACACCACGGACACTATATAAAACATTACCTCAACAGATATCAAGGATACCAATTTCAAATTAAATTATTTTTTTTATTCAAATGGTATCTTCCATTATTGCCACAAACAGGTAAATGTATCATTCATATTGAGACTAGACCCAATAACATCATACTAGAAAGTTTTTATACCATTAAGTCTGACGTCAGAGCATTGCCATCTTCCTTTAACCATATCTCTCGCACATCTACTGTATGACAAATTGTTTCTACCATTCATGTCTTCTGTCTTCGTCTATCTGACAGTTAATTTTGAGGTTATTGTTATGTTTACGTCGTTATACACGGAATTGATAACTATAGTAAATAAATATATATATATATATATATATATATATATATATATATATATATATATATATATATATATACCGGGTGTCTACTTTTTTTCCGAACATAGGATATTCAATGTTACAATTTTGATTTAGCGATGTCTCTTTACCTATTAATTTTAGAACAAAAGTGTACTGAAGAAATATGTTCTGAATGAAAAATTGCATTCATAGAGTATCAGTTTATTGTTCAATTGTTTCTAATGTCCGAATTAGAAGCAAAAGAAAATTCACGCTTTAAATCAATTATCAGAGTGCCATGAGAAATAAAATAATAATTTGTTTTTCTACGATTGCTATGAAAAGTTAACAATCGAAAAATATCTTTTTTACGTGTCTCCAATGGCCACGCGCGTAAAGACCTTACATGCGCGCGTTTCCAATGGCAACGCTCGAAAAAGATAAATGCGCGCATATTTCAATAGTTACCAGGGATACTGTAATGTTTATTACACTAACAAAATATTTATTTAAAACGAAAATAATGTACTACTAAGACATATATTTATATACAACACGTATTTATATTCACAACAAAGTATTTAGCAACGACTTGCACTGTTCACACTTCAAATACAGAATGCCTCTGCCCGGCCGAAACTCTCCCTTATATACTGGAACAAGATTTTCCAGAATGTACGAGAGCCTCTGGAACACGGTAAAAGCATGACGCAGAGCGAACAGGTTCGGACTTGTCTATTGCGTCTGAGACAGCGGTGAACGTGCTGCACACTTTGACGCGTCGACTGTTCAAAAGTAGATAATTACGCTCTCATTTGTAATCGTAAAATTGACATTTTCTGTGGAACAATCGAAAAATATTTTTGTTAAATGTGCGAAAAAGATAAAAATTTGTGCGTTTATTTCAATAGTTACCAGGGATTCAAACAAACTTGTCATATGGACAGATGACGGAATGAATTATTTTCAGTACGAATACGTATTTTAATAATTTTAAGATGCAATCGTAGATAAAATTATGTGTGTATCACGAGCTTTACACTTTACACTCTTAATACACAAATAACTATTGTTGTGTCTGACAATATTTGACATATTGGACCAGAATTGGAAACTTTCTCTACTTTATTTATTTATTTATTTATTCGAGCATTTCATTTATTAATACAATTAATTATAGCAACTATTATTTTCTTTTTTCTTTATAATCTAGACAAATAAATACCTATTATTAAGTTAATCTAATTTGTTTTATTTCCCATGGCACTGTGATAATTGCTTTAAAGCGTGTATTTTCTTTTGCTTCTAACTCGGACATAAACAATAGAACAACAAACTTATACTTTATGGATGAAGTTAGAGGCCTGACTCACAACCGTAAGGTCGTGGGTTTGGATCCCGTTTGGCGGCCATACAAAGGACATATCGAGTAGTTAGTAAGATATATATATATATATATATATATATATATATATATATATATATATATATATATATATATATATATATATATATATATATATTGAGTGTTTATAATGGTGTGTTAGTGCCTACGTTGATGTATGGTAGTGAATGTTTGGTATGGATGAAGAAACATGAACGGCGTATAACTGCTGTGGAAATGAGGTATTTGCGGGGTATGTGTGGATATACTAGAAGAGATCGTGTCCGGAATACATTGGTGTATAATGAATGTGAGATTGGGAAGAATGTTGTAAGAAGAGTGGGAATAAGTCAGTTGAGATGGTTTGGTCATGTAGAACGTATGTCGAATGACAGATTGGTGAAACAGGTGTATGTTGGTGAAATTGAGGGTGAAAGTTTGCGTGGACGGCCTAGGAACAAGTGGATGAATATGATTGGAGGGTTGTTGCGTGAGCGAAAGATTCTGAGCGTGAAGAATAAACGAGCTTGTATGAAAAGAATTATGAATGTGAATATATATATAAATTATGAATCTCGAAACGCTGCAGATAAGAAATGTAATAAATAGGAGTAGAGACATGTGTATGATAGATTGTGTTAACTTGTCTAGCTGGAAGTACGCTAGCCTGTAAATTGTCACGAATAAAATATTGAAACTTAAAATTTGTTTTTTTAACAAATTACAAAATCAAAAATATAATTGGCGCAGTCGGTAGGATAGCCGACAAGAATCCAGTGAGTGAAAATAAACCTCGTAAGTCTGTGAAACGCTTGTCGAAAATTTTCAAATTTTCACAAGAGCTATCCGAACATCATCTACGATCTTCAAACGACCTAAGCAGTGGTCGTACCAGGGTCTAACCACGACCCATCTTTACACATCGAGAACGTCATTTCGATACTACGAGACACCACCTCAACGTGAATCCAGCTCTGCATTCAGATCCACCAATCCAATCGATCTACGAGCTGCGTGACAGAAACACAATTTCCGCCCACTTGAAGCGCATCAAGACCATCACTACTATGAAAACAGCAGCCTACTTCTCGATACTCTTACTGTAAGTCCACTTTCATAGTAGATAAATATATTTTGCCAGTCGTAACAATCGGTTTGTGACTAAATACTGTTACACAAATTAACACAAGGGTTTTGTGGAACGGCTAACGCTGTTAAGAAACAAAACGAGTCCCGACACAAGGCAAAACATACAATTACACATTGTAATAATCATAAATGTTAATATATGTCTTCCGACGAAGATATTGAAAGAATACCTAACAAATTATATACAATTCCGGTTACACTTAAACCAAGTATATTAGGTAGTAGTAGCAAAGTCAAACAACCTGTTACTGGAAACATAAATACACCCTTAACATATCCAATACAAGAATTAAATAACTGTCAACTAGAATTAAATATGGCAACCGCAACGATTGCAGATATCAGAAACTTCATCGATGGAGTGCCTGAGTATAACGGAGAAATAAAATCTCTCCCGAAATTTATAAAAGTTAACAACTTCTATGCAATAATGAATTCACTAAATTTATCCCAAATACAAAAAACATATTGTTTTTCTATGTTGCAAATGAAATTCATTGACAAAGCTAAAGACATATTAGACACTCAAGAATTCACATCTTGGAACGATATAAAATTGCACCTTCAAACTAACTTTGAAGACAAAAGTACTTATAACACACTGCTGTTAACAACAATTAAAATCACACAAATAGAAAATAACATAAATGATAAATTTAAAGATTTATTTTAGAGAATGACTTCCAAAATTCAATTACTACCATACGAACAATACGGAAGACAATGTTTAATAGTCGAAACTCAAAAAACAGTGGTCGCTAATTTTATCTCATTATTACCTATGAACTTTAAAGCCTCATTTATAAGTAAATATCCGCAAACACTCGATGTTTGCGAACAACTTTTAACAAACGAATACAATTCAATGCAATTACACAGATCACCTATGAATAGAATATCACCTCAAAATACACAACAAAAATCACAAAGACATTTTAATCCCCCATCACAGAAATTTCCATCACAACAATTTCCTTCACACCCATTCAACCCTCAGTTCTCACGCCCTTCAGGACCACACACATTCGCTAGACAAAATATTAAAAATGGCATAGAAACACGACGCGATTTTAAACCAATTCCCATGTCTGGTATGACAAAATCAACAATACCAATGTCGACACAAACTATAAAACGAAATTACGCATTAGAAATGCAAAACGACATAGAGACTAATAGCGACGAAACCCCGAACGAACAAGAATTAAACAACCAAGACGAAATTTTTGAAAATCAATCTTTTTTAGATTACGACCTAGAACAGACAGAAGAAAATACGTAATGCTGTCTAATATAAAAACAATCCCAATAATTCAGTTCCAAAATTTTAAAATCCTTATCGATTCAGGATCAGATATTAACTTAATAACAGAACAAACTGTAAAACAAAATAATATGAAAATTTTAGAAGAATTTTTAACCTTTAGAACCGCATATACTCAAAAAACTACAGACTCCCGCAAATTTATGAACAAGACATCGAAGAACATATTCAAACTTTGTTAAAAACAGGAGTCATACAAAAATCGAGAAGTCCATATAACTCGCCCATATGGATAGTACCGAATAAAGCGGATGCCTCAGGCAAACAAAAAACCAGACTAGTAATTGACTTTCGAAAACTAAATCAAAAAACGAAAGAAGACAAATTCCCCATACCAAACATTGACACACTTTTTGACAAAATAAATAAACCAAAATACTTTACTACACTTGATCTACATTCGGGATTCCACCAAATTCTCGTTGACAAGAATGACAGAGACGAATTTCTGCGTATGCCCTTCGGCCTAATTAACGCCCCTGCAATATTTCAAAGATGCATGAATGAAATATTACAAGATTTAATTGGTAAAATATGCCTTGTATACTTAGATGACATCATAATTTTTGGCAATACCGAACAAGAACATTTAGAAAATATTAAAACAGTTTTTGAATATTTAAAACAGGCAAACCTTAAAATACAATTAGACAAATCAGAGTTTTTCAAGACAGAAGTCGAATATTTAGGATTTGTAATTTCAAATGAAGGCCTTAAGCCAAATATAAAAAAAATAGAAGTGATACAAAATATTCAAATCCCGAAAACAATAAAAGAAATAAAATCATTTTTAGGCAAGCTTTCCTGGTACCGTAGATTCATCCCAAATTTTTCAAAATTAACCAAACCTTTTCCAAACTGTCTACGCAGAGGCTCAATAATAGATATACACAATGATGAATATAAAAAATGTTTTATGAAAATGAAAGAACTAATTACAAACTTACCAATACTCGCATTCCCTGATTTTAACAAAAAAATTATACTAACCACCGATGCTTCCAACTATGCAATGGGTGCCGTACTCTCTCAAAATCATAATTTACACTAAAAACCTCTCGCCTACGCATCAAAAACCTTTAACTCTCAAGAACAAAATTACTCTACGATTGAGAAATAATTGAAAGCGATAGTATGGGCTATTCAAAATTTTAAACCTTATCTTTACGGAAGGAAATTTATAATACGCACCGACCACAGACCACTGGTCTGGCTCTTCAATATGAAGAACGCGAACCAGAAGCTGATGCAATGGAAGATCGAACTCAGCGAATATAATTTCCAAGTAGAATATATAGCTGGAAAAACTAATAAAATCGCAGATGCTTAAGCAGAATTAGAAATAAATTCAAAATTAATTATAAAATAGGCGACGTAACAACAACCCCTATCTTTGCACACTATATTTCAAAAGATTATAAACTCGGCAAGGGATTAGCAAAACAAGTTGATGATCAATTTAACAGTAAAATTTTTTGTTTGAATAAATTACCAAACAAAATTATAATTCAAAATGAATATAATAAACAAATCTTTCACTTATTTTCAAAAGAATCATCCCGCGATAGATGTAACACAAAATTATTAAAACAATCATTATCACAATTACGTGATTACTTAATTAAAAACGATATATATGAAATCAACATCCCTTATCTATCATGCGGATTGGATAGATTACCTAAGCAAGAATTGAACAAAATTTTAACTTCAATATTCGAGAACACTTGTATACAAATTAACATTTATTCGCTACCTAAAATTTTTGTATTAAGTGCCGAATTAGAATAAAGAATTGAGTTAGAAAAAATTTTAGACCAAGATGACGATTCAATAAGAAATATATTCAGTACACAAGACGATGCTGAAACCATACATTCTGCCCAAGAACACCCCGTTAACGGTTTAAAAATCCTAGAAAATAGAATAAACATAGCGGATAACCAAATTATATTCTTTCGAACAAAAGTATGACGTAAAAATTTTAGTAACAAAAAACAACGACTAACGGTCACTATTGAAGAGAGTAAAGCAGAAAATCAACTTCGAGAATTCATAAAAAATTATATTATACCTAAAGTTAGATATTATTGCATATGCAATGATAAAATATATAAATTTTTAAACCAGCTTATTCAAAAGGACTTTGAAACAAATAGTAGTAATATCATTAAAGTTAACAAAGAAGTAGAGGACATAGAGCAATTAGATGAACAAAATGAAATCGTATATTCATATCATATAGGTAAAACAAATCACCGCGGAATCATGGAAACTTATAACAATCTAAAAGAAAAGTACTATTGGCCTAAAATGATAGACACCATCACCGCATTTATAAATAACTGCCAAACAAGCAAAGAATGTAAATATGACAGAAAACCGATACAACTCACTGACAATTTCACTGAAACACCTGAACGACCTTTTGAAATCATAAATACTGACTTATTAACCCTTGACGGACAGTATTACCTAACAATCTATGATCAATTCTCAAAATATGCACAAGCATACCCCATTAAAACAAAAGAAAGTAAGAATATAGTGAAAATCTTGGAAACATTTATTAGAATAAAAATTTCCCCCAAAAAATTAATATGCGATCAAGGCTGTGAATTTAAGAACGTATCCCTACGAACATTTTGTCATAATAACCAGATAAAGTTACACATAACATCAGCTCAAAACCCAAAATCGAATGCGATTGAAAGATTTCATTCGACATTAATCGAACATTTAAGAATTAAAACACGAAATTGCAAACTGAAACCTCTAGAAGAATTAGTTAATGACTGCATCTTCGCATACAATAATTCAATCCAATCTACTACCAATATGACACCAAACGAAGTACTTTATGGTAAAGATTATACAAACTTAAGACCGAGACAAAACATACCAAATAAATTAGAAAATTACGTAGGAAAACGACAAAAAGAAATAGAACAAATAAAAATTAATATTAATAAAGAAAAACAAAAACGTTATAAAGATCCTAAAGAAAATAATAAAATTGATAAACTAAAAAATCTCACGGAGGCTTATATAAAACAGAACCCTCGTTTAATAACTAAATTTAAAAAACCATTATATGTAAAAACAAAGATTAAAAATTATAAGGATAAATATAAAACAATAAATGCTAAAGACAAATTAAGAGAGCGAAAAATAAAAGTTGATAGAATCAAAATTTAATTGTTTCAGAATCTGTCATGGATTCGCGGATGAAAAAAATATTACAAGTAATCCCGGCTTCTTATTATAATAATAATAATTCCGTGTCGGAACATAGGGGCCGGGCACACCGAGCCGCAGTTTTTACACTGCCGTACTGCCGGTTTCTTTAGTCAGATTATTTAAGGCGTATAAGTGACTAGCTTATAGCGCCCGAGTGTGATAAATACATGAAACTGTATTTTTATATTTTACGACAAATCACACATTGTCGGCAGGCGGATTCGAACCGACGAACCTTGGTTCGGGTGACGTCACAGCATGCTAAGAGATGTGCCTTAACACGCTCGGCCACCGCGCCTACCGGCTTCTTATTACATACCTAAAAGAAAGCGAACAACTACATTATTTTTATAACGACATAAATCCCATATATGATGAATATTTAAAATTAAAACAGATCGTTAATAAGGAAATAAAACAATTAACAAATGAAAAGTTCCTAACCGAAAACGATAAAATTATAAATTATATGTTCAGAGAGCAATTAAACGTAATTAAATTATTTAACAAACGAAATAAAAGAGGATTAATTAATGGACTCGGATCCATTATAAAATCTATAAGCGGAAATCTAGACGCCACTGACGAGGAACGTTACAACTCAATATTAGAACAACTCAGCAATAATCAGAAGACACTACAAACACAAGCAAATTAAGTCCTGCATCAACAACAAATACTCACAGATAAGTTTAATAAAGATATACAAACTATAAACCTCAACGGGAATCAATTACGAAATTCACTAAATGAAATCTTAGCCATAATTAAAACGGAAAAAAACTGGAAAACACTCATACACACCGAGGTACAGATTAACAAAATATTAATCTACATTCAACGACTCAAAAACATCGTCGATAACGTTATAAAATCATTAGAATTCTGCTCATTAAATCAATTAGATATTACAATTATTATAGACCCTGACAGCTTTCTAAACATTACACAAAACCCGAATATCCTTTAAATGATTGAAACAATATATGTCACATGTACACTACAAGATAACAAAATACATATCCTTTTATCTGTCCCAAACTACACAAATGGTATACACAAAATAAAACAATTCACACCCACATTATACTACGACTCCTCGTATAAACAAATATTAGAAGATAATACCATGTATATTACACATAATAATAAGTATGTATCTATCAGAAAGTTTATAAATAAGAAATATTGTATCTCAAATTATAACCCTATAAATAGTTTTATTAATAATATATTAAATAAGCAAGTATATGATGATTGTTTAAGTGAGGAAATTACAACAAAGAATTATATTTCTCAAATACCATTCACAAATAAAGTAATAATTTTCTCACCAAACCCGCAAAAATTAGAGTTGAATTTGCACATAAGTTATTTTGTATTAATTATCTTTTCTTAAAATATTTATGAGATTAGAGACAACAACAAATAAAAACTGTACGCAATATAAATAACAAATCATTTTCAAATTATTTATAGTACAGAAAAGAGGAATTGCTTTGCTTAAATAAATATTAAAGAATCATGTAGATAATACTTATGTACGATTCACCACTGTACCACAGTTCTTAAAGACTTAATCGGTAACATTATATAATTTTTCTACGATTGCTATGAAAAGTAGACAATTACGCTCTCATTTGTCATCGTAAAGTTGACGTTTTCTGTGGAATAATCGAAAAAGTCTTTGTTGCGCGTTGCCATATTAAATGCGTGCTTATTTCAATAGTTACAGGGATATAAACAAACCAGAAACTTGTCATATTGACAGTTGACAAAACGAATTGATTTTCAGTACGTATACGTTTTTTAATCATTTTAAGATGGAATCGTAGAAGAAATGATGTGTGTATTACGAGCGTAAAGTGTTTTTATTCCTCTCACACTCACGTAAAGTGTTTTTAGTCCTCTCACACTATTGCAGCTCTCGCCTTCGGCTCGTGATGCAATTATCGTGCTCGAGTAACAAAGGATGACTTTACGCTCTTGATACACAAATAACTATTTCGCGCTTTGTCATTATTTTTCGATTGTTTCTCAGAAAACGTCAACTTTACGATGACAAATAACAACGTAACTGTCAACTTTTCATAGTAATCATAGATAAACGATATTTTTTTGTACCAGATACAGGGCCAATTAAATATTTCAAATAGAAATGTGTATTTACACTAATATTGATATATATGTTGAAAAAATACAACATAATTCTGTATTTTGGGAAGAAATATTGGTTCCAAAACTAATACATTTTATCAAAATTTTTGTTGATCCTCGATTTCATTTTTCTTGTTCAGATCACATTTGCTAGGAATATCGTCAGTCGACAGACTATTTTTGACAAAAAATATTCTGTGACCGTAGTGGTAAAAGTTTATAGCTACCCCGCAATAAATATATACCTGCTTCCAAATGTAGCATTGTATACTATTTTTTTTTAAACTGAAGGGATCGGCATAAAACGATTAAATGCACCGCAATTACGTTTACAAAGGAACTCAAAATATGATCCGTCATAACTGGTTTCACAAGGTTCACACAGGGTTGTACAGCCCCATTCGCCGGTACGATCATACATATGGAAAAAACAAGAATAATTTCAGGCTGAATACGACCCTTGAAAATTTACCTATTTTGACCATCGATAAGCGATATGGGGTAGCCGCACTAATGGATTTCATTGTAGTTATATGGGACAGGGACGTTTACTCGTTTTATGCCGATCCCTCGAGTTTAAAATGAAAATAGTATAGCTACGAGAGCACAAGATGTTAGTTTGGTTGCATAGTTTTGTACGTTTCGGATTTAAAACATGAAAATTTTATGTAAAAATCGAAAACAAATATAGAGTTTTTTCTTGACTGACAAAAAGTTAGATTTTTTCATAATCTTTAATGTCTTATACAAATTGTGTATTGAAATGCTCTGTAGTCTGTGAAAAGTTTGATAATATCCAAACACAAAAATAACTGTATCTTGTTTATTATAAACTTTATCAAAGAACTGACTGACAAATGTTAATGTTTTTATATCATCATTATTTATATAAAATTTGAATAAATTTGGTCTGTTAGAAGAGAAGATAAATTGATAGCATTTTAAAAGTTTTCGCTTGTACTCCGGAGCGGCCTTACATTTATTTTCTTATCTCGTATAATAGAGAATGCTAATTTGAATAAGTGGATTATTCCGAAAATTTATATAATTATTTTTTTAATTTTTACATGTATATATCGGTTCTTCGACGAATACAATATCTATGCCCCATATATTCCATATTAAAGTGTAGCACAACTCAATAATAAACTTGCATGAATCCAAGTTACCTTCAACTTCAATATTTGTTTTTACAGAAGAAAATACCTTCTATACCATAGCTGTAAAACTAGCGATCTACGGATCACTTCTGAATATGATATTTTAGAGTTCCGCGAGCAGAATCAAATTTTTCAAATAAAATCATTGTCTTTTATTAAGGTATAAATATATTTTTCTACGATTGCTATGAAAAGTTGACAATTACGCTCTCATTTGTCATCGTAAAGTTGACGTTTTTTGTGGAACAATCGAAAAATATCTTTGTTAAATGTTAAATGCGCGCTTATTTCAATAGTTACCAGGGATACAACAATTTTCAGTATCTCTGTTCTTTTAATAATTTTAAGATGCAATCGTAGAAAAAATTATGTGTGTATCACGAGCGTAAAGTGTCTTTGATCCTCTTACACTATTGCATTACCGTGCTGGAGTAACAAAGAATCACTTTACGCTCTTAATACACAAATAACTATTTTTGTTTATAGCTAAAAGTTGAAATATATACAAGGATAAGCATTATAAAACTTTACTTATTAATTCATATATATATATATATATATATATATATATATATATATATATATAGTAGTGCTCATTATTATTTTTAATTTGAAAAACAAAAGAAAAAGTAGGCTTGGGGAAAAGAAAAATGGTTGTTGTTGTTAGTTACTATTTTATAGAAAAATAAACCAGTTGTATTCTGTCTAATTGTATTTATATTTTTTTATTTAAATTAATTAAAAACCAATAAGTTGGTTTTTACATTGGTGATAAATTTAGATTTTGGTCTATCAAAAATTTTTACTTGGAAATTTATTATTGCTGACGGGCAAAATTCTATTTTAGGTGCCGATTTTTTAACATTCTATAGATTAATAATTGATTTGTCATCAAAACGTATATTAGAATCATCAAAAAGTAAAATTCAAAATTTTAAACAAGTTTCTAATCATTCAAACAAAATTTTAAATAATTTAACACTTCAAAATCATTCTATACATAGATTCAAAAATTTTTACTTGGAAATTTATTATTGCTGACGTGCAAAATTATATTTTAGGTGCCGATTTTTTAACATTCTATAGATTAATAATTGATTTGTCATCAAAACGTATATTAGAATCATCAAAAAGTAAAATTCAAAATTTTAAACAAGTTTCTAATCATTCAAACAAAATTTTAAATAATTTAACACTTCAAAATCCTTTTGATAATTTATTAATAAAATATAAAAATATAACTAGTCCATTAAATTTAAAACATACTTCAAAGCATAATGTTAAACATTATATTATTACGAATGATAAACCTTGTTTTACAAAACCAAGACGTTTGGAGCCGGATAAATTATTAATTGCTAAAAAGGAATTCGAATTAATGCTTAAAATAGGTATTATACGTCCTTCTTCTAGTCCTTGGGCCTCTCCACTTCATTTGGTTAAAAAATCAAATGGGGAATGGCGTCCATGCGGAGATTATAGGATGCTTAATTCTCAAACTATTCCTGATAGATATCCAATTCCCCATATACAAGACTTTTCTGCAAATTTACAAAATACTAACATATATTCAAAATTAGATTTGATAAAAGCATATAATCAAATTCCAATGGATAATGAATCAATATCAAAAACTGCTATTACAACACCTTTCGGACTATATGAGTATACAGTTATGCCTTTTGGATTAAGAAACAGTGCTCAAACGTTTCAACGTTTTATAGATAATGTGACAAGAGGTTTAGATTTTTGTTTCGCGTACATAGATGATTTGTTGATTGCTAGTAATTCAATAAAACAGCATTTAGAACATTTGAAAATTATTTTTGACAGATTGCAAAAATTTGGCATTTTAATAAATAAAAATAAATGTCAAATCGGTTTAAAGCAAATTGAATTTCTTGGACATACTATTTCACCTCTTGGAATAAAACCCATTGAAAATAAAATTGATACCATTCAAAAATTTCCGCTTCCAACAACACAAAAACAATTACGCGAATTTTTAGGTTTGGTAAATTTTTATCATCGTTTTATTAAACATTGTGCAATAATTTTACAACCACTTAACAAATTATTAACTTGTTCTAAAAATAGCTCCAAAACTATTACTTGGTCTCCTGACACAATTAAATCATTTAATTGCATTAAAACTGCTGTAACACAGATACCGGATTTAACTTTTCCTCGACATGATGCTAAAATTAATATTATGGTTGATGCTTCCGATACAGGAATAGGAGCAGTTCTACAACAATACATTGATGGTCATTGGAAACCGATTTCTTTTTACTCAATAGCTTTAAATTCTACTCAAAAACGTTATAGTACCTTCGGTAAAGAATTATTAGCTATATTTTTATCTATAAAAAAATTTCGATATTACATTGAGGGTAAAGAATGTTTTATTCTTACAGATCATAAACCTCTAACATTTACAAAAAAAAATTAATCATAATGAAAATTATTCTCCCCGAGAGATTAGGCAACTTGATTACATTTTTCAATTTACTAATGATATTCGTCACATTTCAGGTAAGAATAATCCAGTAGCTGATGCTCTTTCTCGAGTAACAATTAATACTTTATATAAACATAATCATGTTGATTATGAAAATATTGCTTTAGTTCAATTAGAAGATATCGATTTAAAAAATCTTAGGAATAAAATTGATACTAGTTTAAAATTGATTGATTTTCCATTGCCAAATTCTAACCTTAAGTTAACATGTGATACTTCGACAGGAAATTGTAGGCCATATATACCTAAACAATTTCGTGACCAAATTTTTAAACATTTTCATTCATTCTCTCATCCAGGTATTAAAGCTACAAACAAATTAATTTCAACAAAGTTTATTTGGGAAAATATGAATAAAGATATAACATACAAAACTAAATGTTGTCAACAATGTCAGCAATAAAAAATTACTAAATACACAAAATCACCTATTGCAGACTTTGTAATGCCGAGATATCGTTTTAGTATGATTCATATTGATTTAGTTAAACTGCCTCTATCCGAAGGATATTCTCATGTACTTACTTGTATAGACCGATTTACTAGGTGGCCTGAAGTTATTCCATTAAAGGATATTTCTACTAAATCTGTGGCTAAAGCTTTTGTTGCGGGTTGGATTTCGCGTTTCGGTGTTCCTGATTCTGTTACTACAGATATAGGTCAGCAATTCAATTCATCTTTATTTAAAAATTTATTATTATTATTAGGATCACATCATATTCGAACGACAGCATATCATCCACAATCAAATGGAATAATCGAGATATTTCACAAACAATTAAAAAATTCATTAAAGACTTATAAAAATTCAACACAATGGATAGATTTTCTTCCATTGATCTTGTTAGGTATTGGATCTTCAATTAAAAAAACTAGTAATTGTAGTTCTGCAGAACTTGTATCTGGATGCAAAATTAAATTACCAGGCGAATTTTTACCATCATCTACATTTAAGCCTTTAATTAATATTGATTATTCACATTATTTAACAGATATTAAATAAACAATTAATAAATTTACTTCAATTACTTCTAATAATACATGTAACAAATATTTGTACACCCAGAATTATTTAAAACTTCACATGTTTTTGTTCATAACACTGCCATTGGTCCGTTACTTAAACGACCTTTTGATGGTCCATATAAAGTTGTTAAAAGATATAAAAAATATTTCAAAATTTTGATAAATAATAAATTAGAAACAATTTCAATAGATAGATTAAAACCTGCCTTTATTGAGAGCTCTAATGAATAAGTTGGAATTTGGTATCTTTATTAACACCAATTGTGTACAAATATATGTAATTATTTAAATTAATTAAAAACCAATAAGTTGGTTTTTACATATATATATATATATATATATATATATATATATATATATATATATATATATATATATATATATATATATATATATATATATAAATACAATTAGACAGAATACAACTGGTTTATTTTTCTATAAAATAGTAACTAACAACAACAACCATTTTTCTTTTCCCCAAGCCTACTTTTTCTTTTGTTTTTCAAATTAAAAATAATAATGAGCACTACAAATATATATATATATATATATATATATATATATATATACGAAGTGTGCTCGTCACAAAGATTGTTATATAGATCACGATCGCGGAAACGCCTGTATCTCGCGAACGCAACACCTGAGAGACGCGAAAAATCAACACCGGGTTCACAAGTAAGACGCGCATAGGAAAATTACTAATTAAACTGGATCACGGACCGGGTTGTCCAGTTTCCGTTTATAACCAATCCGCCCTATATGTTAACATAGGACGCACAAACTTTGACACCCTAGGACCCGTTTAATTAACAAAACAGTATATAAACCGCGCTGCCGAGACAGCCAAGACAGTCAATCTTTCATCTGTGAATGAATCGACATCTCTGCTACCGTCTTCCCGTCATCAGGCCACACCGACTTCTAGGTAAGAAAAGCACTCCTGTTTATTTACCGTACCGTACTGTGCTTCCTCGAGGTCTCGTGCCACTTTCCGTTTGGAACTCTTGTGCGACCACCGAACAAATCACTTTGGCGTCTGTCGTGAGCGAATCCGAGACGTTACAGTGAGGCGTTTTGCGTGCACGGCCGGAGTTCACACCGTAACTTCGCGACTTCGTCGCGTGCCACTTTCCGTTTTAGGAACTCTTGTGCGACCACCGAACAAATCACTTTGGCGTCTGTCGTGAGCGAATCCGAGACGTTACAGTGAGGCGTTTTGCGTGCACGGCCGGAGTTCACACCGTAACTTCGCGACTTCGTCGCGTGCCACCTTCCGTTTTAGGAACTCTTGTGCGACCACCGAACAAATCACTTTGGCGTCTGTCGTGAGCGAATCCGAGACGTTACGGTGAGGAGTTTTGCGTGTACGGCCGGAGTTCACCACGTCGAATTCCGCGAGACGCGTCGCGGAATCGTTTCCGACACACCAGCCGTCGTCCAGGGAACCCCATCGTCGCGACGCCCGGCGTCGATTTTCCGGAAAAGTGAAAAACCACTCATCGCGATCATTACGAGTCGACCAGCCGCTATTACGGGAACCCCACCGTCGCGACGCCCGGCGTCGATTTGTGACCAGGCCGCGATTTCGCCGTTTTCGAACCTGCAGGCCTACACCGCGGGCCCCGACCGTCGCTCCGGACTTACCGGCATCCCGACGCCAGGCGTCGTTTTCCCAAAAACGTCACCTCTGTATTCCCCGATCCCGCCTCAGTATATCCTACACCTGCTGATAATCAACGACATTTCTGTAGTGACCCCAGTGCTTAATAAAGACTCAATTCGTCATTTTTTACCAACTTTGTGTTTCTTTCTGAAAACCCCATTGGCTCCGAAACCGCTATCCGACCGTTGGCGCCCGAGCAACCTCACGCCAACATTTTGTCGACGAGTCCGCCATAACTCGTCACAATATATATATATATATATATATATATATATATATATATATATATATATATATATATATATATATGAAGTAATAAGTAAAGTTTTATAATGCTTATCCTTGTGTATATTTCAACTTTTAGCTATAAACAAAAATAGTTATTTGTGTATTAAGAGCGTAAAGTGATTCTTTGTTACTCCAGCACGGTAATGCAATAGTGTAAGAGGATCAAAGACACTTTACGCTCGTGATACACACATAATTTTTTCTACGATTGCATCTTAAAATTATTAAAAGAACAGAGATACTGAAAATTGTTGTATCCCTGGTAACTATTGAAATAAGCGCGCATTTAACATTTAACAAAGATATTTTTCGATTGTTCCACAAAAAACGTCAACTTTACGATGACAAATGAGAGCGTAATTGTCAACTTTTCATAGCAATCGTAGAAAAATATATTTATACCTTAATAAAAGACAATGATTTTATTTGAAAAATTTGATTCTGCTCGCGGAACTCTAAAATATCATATTCAGAAGTGATCCGTAGATCGCTAGTTTTACAGCTATGGTATAGAAGGTATTTTCTTCTGTAAAAACAAATATTGAAGTTGAAGGTAACTTGGATTCATGCAAGTTTATTATTGAGTTGTGCTACACTTTAATATGGAATATATGGGGCATAGATATTGTATTCGTCGAAGAACCGATATATACATGTAAAAATTAAAAAAATAATTATATAAATTTTCGGAATAATCCACTTATTCAAATTAGCATTCTCTATTATACGAGATAAGAAAATAAATGTAAGGCCGCTCCGGAGTACAAGCGAAAACTTTTAAAATGCTATCAATTTATCTTCTCTTCTAACAGACCAAATTTATTCAAATTTTATATAAATAATGATGATATAAAAACATTAACATTTGTCAGTCAGTTCTTTGATAAAGTTTATAATAAACAAGATACAGTTATTTTTGTGTTTGGATATTATCAAACTTTTCACAGACTACAGAGCATTTCAATACACAATTTGTATAAGACATTAAAGATTATGAAAAAATCTAACTTTTTGTCAGTCAAGAAAAAACTCTATATTTGTTTTCGATTTTTACATAAAATTTTCATGTTTTAAATCCGAAACGTACAAAACTATGCAACCAAACTAACATCTTGTGCTCTCGTAGCTATACTATTTTCATTTTAAACTCGAGGGATCGGCATAAAACGAGTAAACGTCCCTGTCCCATATAACTACAATGAAATCCATTAGTGCGGCTACCCCATATCGCTTATCGATGGTCAAAATAGGTAAATTTCCAAGGGTCGTATTCAGCCTGAAATTATTCTTGTTTTTTCCATATGTTTGATCGTACCGGCGAATGGGGCTGTACAACCCTGTGTGAACCTTGTGAAACCAGTTATGACGGATCATATTTTGAGTTCCTTTGTAAACGTAATTGCGGTGCATTTAATCGTTTTATGCCGATCCCTTCAGTTTAAAAAAAAATAGTATACAATGCTACATTTGGAAGCAGGTATATATTTATTGCGGGGTAGCTATAAACTTTTACCACTACGGTCACAGAATATTTTTTGTCAAAAATAGTCTGTCGACTGACGATATTCCTAGCAAATGTGATCTGAACAAGAAAAATGAAATCGAGGATCAACAAAAATTTTGATAAAATGTATTAGTTTTGGAACCAATATTTCTTCCCAAAATACAGAATTATGTTGTATTTTTTCAACATATATATCAATATTAGTGTAAATACACATTTCTATTTGAAATATTTAATTGGCCCTGTATCTGGTACAAAAAAATATCGTTTATCTATGATTACTATGAAAAGTTGACAGTTACGTTGTTATTTGTCATCGTAAAGTTGACGTTTTCTGAGAAACAATCGAAAAATAATGACAAAGCGCGAAATAGTTATTTGTGTATCAAGAGCGTAAAGTCATCCTTTGTTACTCGAGCACGATAATTGCATCACGAGCCGAAGGCGAGAGCTGCAATAGTGTGAGAGGACTAAAAACACTTTACGTGAGTGTGAGAGGAATAAAAACACTTTACGCTCGTAATACACACATCATTTCTTCTACGATTCCATCTTAAAATGATTAAAAAACGTATACGTACTGAAAATCAATTCGTTTTGTCAACTGTCAATATGACAAGTTTCTGGTTTGTTTATATCCCTGTAACTATTGAAATAAGCACGCATTTAATATGGCAACGCGCGACAAAGACTTTTTCGATTATTCCACAGAAAACGTCAACTTTACGATGACAAATGAGAGCGTAATTGTCTACTTTTCATAGCAATCGTAGAAAAATTATATAATGTTACCGATTAAGTCTTTAAGAACTGTGGTACAGTGGTGAATCGTACATAAGTATTATCTACATGATTCTTTAATATTTATTTAAGCAAAGCAATTCCTCTTTTCTGTACTATAAATAATTTGAAAATGATTTGTTATTTATATTGCGTACAGTTTTTATTTGTTGTTGTCTCTAATCTCATAAATATTTTAAGAAAAGATAATTAATACAAAATAACTTATGTGCAAATTCAACTAAAACTTAAATGTATGTGAAACCCGTATCATCTGAGTTAGATATTTCGGATGTCAAAGATAACACAAGCAGGCGCGGTGGCCGAGCATGTTAAGGCACATCTCTTAACATACTGTGACGTCACCCGAGCCATGGTTCGTCAGTTCGAATCCGCCTGTCGACAATGTGTGATTTGTCGTAAAATATAAAATACAGCTACATGCATTTATTACACTCGGGCGCTATAAGCTAGTCACTTATACGCCTTAAATAATGTAGCATTTGACTACGAAAACCTGCAGTACGGCAGTGTAAAAGTTCGGCTCGGTGTGTCCGGTAGGCCCAGGCCCGATTTGGGCTGTAGCGCCACAAATGATGATGAAAGATAACACAACGAATATTTAAATATACAATAACAGTGTTGTAAAAAAATTACAACCCCTAATAAATAGACTCTCGACCAGCAGACCACGGTTCCAAGAACAGCAAGACGGCAAGTTGTGGGTTTAGCGGGTGCATAAGATTTAGGGACAAATACGAAAATTGTATTCATTCCAGAGCGGCCTTAATATAAATAACAAAACAAAAATTAAATCAAAAAATTCTTACAATTTGTCCCATCCCACCCCTGCAGTCCCGCGAATATAATAAATTTAAAAAAAAAATTATAATTTTGTTTTATGAAGGTATAACTATATTTTTACTTTGCAGCTAAAAGTTTAAAGATATAGAAGCATAATCATTATAAAACCTTACTAATTACTTTTTATATATTTAAGAATTGTAGTAGCCCTTAGGATTGAGTCAAAATATATACATGTATATATTTAATCGGACATTTTGATTGACACAACAATGATCAGCAAAGTAAAAACAATAACTAATTAAAATAATACACATAATATAATTGTATATAGAACAGACAATCAACGACGATAATATATAATATATAAATTATCATTGATTGTTAGGTGTATTATTTTAATTTGTTTTTCTTTTTACTTTGCTGATTGTTATTGTGTCAACCGAAAATGATTATTTTTTTACATCAACAAACCACATCTAGTAACGTAAGTAGTTTTAATGAAACATTTATTTTGATTATCGATTAAACAATGATACAATGACGATTTATAATTGAAATATTTCAAATATATAAATGAATAGATGCTCTTATCCTTAGTAGTAAGAATATGTGGAATATAAAAAAATATAATATTGACAGACCTACATCAAATAATGTTGTCACAAAATACTAGCTCCTTTTTATACAAACTTTTCTATAGATTACAAGTGTTGTTTGGCAAATTACAGTTGAAACATCACTTTTCTGTCTGGTTGGACACAATGTTTTATTCACAATAAAAAAAAGGGTTATTTGAATTTTAAGTACACTCAGCAAATATATTAGTAGGTACAATAAACATTTTATTTGTTTTAGTCAAAATTATAAGATAATTTAAAATATATTACTACTAATTAAAAATTTTCAATAAAATAATGAATTTGTTTCTAATTTTGAAAAGTGTTTTTTTTTTAAATATCTCTTGCTATTTGTTTTTCTCTAGTGAGGAAAATGTATTTTTTCTCACTATTTCACGAAAAGAAAGTTAATTTTCTACGTATGTTGTGAAATAAACTATTATCATACTTTTGTATTAAATATAAATCGCTTATTTACTTCTTCAATTGTAGATGTAGATTTGTGTAAAATAACTATATGGGCCTGGGTTTGTATTGCTGACAGAATTCGTACTAGCACTAATGTGAAAATTAAAATAAAATTTAATCATTTAGTAGGTTTATGTGTAGCAATAAATTTAAACAAGATATTAATCATTCTAAAAAATATCCTCATGAAAATTACCCTGAAAATATAACTTGGCATTCAAAGCATTAATTTTATCATCATAAACTTGAAGACTTTTACAGTGCATTGTTATTACGGAATTTTACATTAATTACACAATGTCTGTATCTGTTTGTTGTCCTGTAAATAATACGGTATATAAATTTTCCTATTAATAAACAATGTTTAAAAAAATGAATATTACACTAAATCGCCATCTATTGGGTAATAGTTTGAATATGTAACCACTATATTTTGGTTTGAATATTTGCTAAATTCGCCATTTTAAATATTTTCACTTTATGGTGTTTCATGATTATGCATCTGCATAAAACTATGTGCTCGCTAAGCAGTGTTTGAATATTAGAGAATTGAATAGCTACCCTTATGGTCAACAGCAACGCGGGTTTCTCTGGACGGTCACCCATCTAAATACTCCCCGCGCACAACGTTGCTTAACACGCGTTATCGCTTGGATCAGTTACGAGTTGTGCCATGGCCGTTGACAAGAGTCGTCATTAAAAACATTTTTCTTAGAGAGCAAATAATTGAAATAATTTATATTTCATTCACTATGTATTCTAAGTTTACAAGCAGAATCTACAACTGATTGATCATTTTTAATCAAATTAGCACAGTCGCTGTTTATAATCTGAGCTGTGTGGTCCAACTGCCAGTGTTCAGTGCATGATTTGTTATCTCGAAAGATACTTGTTGTTGTTCATTGTTGCAATAAGATTAAAAGAATTAATTAAGTCCGTAAATTTAAGAAGAAAATCAAACGTACCTAGAAAATCTATGTTAAAATTATCGCATATGATAATGTCCCTGGTTATTTTTTCTTATTCATTTATTAATACACTGTTCAAATTTTTGTATGAAGCAGTTTGCGTCACTGGAGGGAGAGCGATAAACACATACAATTAGCAAGTTTGTAGTGTGAACAACAATATTGACCGCGCAGCACCCATAAGTTTTTTCTTCAGACAATATATTTATATATTCAAGTTTATTACCCAAAATATCGTTTATGACGAATATCAAAACATCACCATGAATTAACTCAGATCTGTTTTAAACACTAATCACTGAATAATTGTTAATATTTATGAACTGTAAATGAACTTTCGTCGCTTAGTGTTCAGATACACAGAGAACATGAAATTTTGTTTTTTGTGCACTGTACGTTATAATGCATTATTTGTAAGTTTTGTTTAACTGATGAGTTCATTTAAATTTTTGATTTATTGTCTAAAAAATTACTGCTGTTCTTATTAGCAATATTTTTAATTTAACATAAAAGTTGTTGATAAATATCCCAGTTGGCCAATTATTAGAGTGTTTGCGATCGCTATTTCCGTTAACTGGACTCTTATTTTGAAGGATGCATAGATTTAAGAAATTCACATTTGAAATTGGTTAACTTGATCTTCTTTAATTGTTTATCAATATTATCAATGTTTATAGAAGGCGCCAATCGTGAAACAAAAATATGATTCATTTTAGGAGCCGCACTTAATTTACTGTTTATACTACACATATTCGGTCCAATACAAATAGTAATATATTTATTATGTTTTTGAATACTATCGAATTAACCACTTTAAAGACGTCATTAGTATCACCATTTTCACTGTTATCAGTGGGCACATGATTAGTTTTATTATCTTTATTAGTACTATTTTGAACGCGAATTTAGTACCGTAGCAGCATTAGAATGTAGTTTACACGAGTAGGTTTCCGTATTCTCCAATATTTAAAAATTTTATTCATTGTCAGTACTTGTAACGACACTTGTTATCACGATGCTGTCATTATTTGTAAAGTCAGATCTGGTTCTGGTAGTAGTGATAAAAAGCTAATATTTTTAAAATATAAATTCTGATTTGCTCAAAAACAATACAAACAGTAGATATTTTGAAACGCAAAAACTAATCACGATAAAACAAATGGATGAGGATAGCACATTATTCGTGAAACCACAACAAAATGTGCGTCAACTAACTTCTTGATAATATTTAAATATCTGGCTGATGTTATTATGCACGGCTAACCACTATTTGATAATTATTTATAACTGAACAGGAAAATAATGCAAGGAAAAATTTTAAGAAAGATAAACTTACTCATAAACTTTGAATCAGTGAATCCGTTCGGTCTTTGGTTTCGCGATAGAACTCTCAAGTTTCATAGTGTTTATATTGGTTATCGGGCAGTTTAGTTTTCTCAATAAAAATGTTAAAATCAACATATATCACGGCAATACCTTTGGTGTTCATTCAAGGTAAGTTCATAATATGTTATCTATATTACTACCGTTTATATCTGTAATTAGAAAGAACTAGCTTGAACGTTACGATAACAACCAGTGACAGGTAGCAAATAAACAATTTACATTTTTGATGTCCTGTAACGCTGAAAACTAGTAAAATTAAATTCTTAAAATAGAAACACTTGTTGTAGCGCCTCTAGAAAAAATCTTGAGTGTGTTTCGAGCTCAAATCGCTAAATTAATTTGAATTATAATTTATTTAGTTATCTTCCATTGTCAAGTTATAAATAAAATTAATTCGTACTATAAAATCAAATTTTGTATAATTATCATTCCTAATATATTTTGAAAACGGCAGTACGATTTGGGAGATAGGTCTCCTAAAACGTACTTTTTACATTATCTTATTATAAAGTGACATAAAACGCATGTGGTTATTTTCAAGGGTAAACTTGTAAAGAGAAATGTTCATAAATCATTAACCTACAGGCAGAGCCGGTCCTAGGGGGTACTACCGCCTGCGTACAATCATTTAACCCGCTGCCCGTGGTAATTATACAACAAAACTATTTTTAATATATACAATCGTTTTCATTAATGGTCGAACTATTGTTTTATGTAAATAATCAACGATAACCTATAATAATACAAATGACATTAGAACTAATAACTATTCATCAGACATAGTGTTTGTTTTTCTTTCGTATACTGACATCTGTTAAATTAAATGATTTTATTTTTGTTACCTTATCTAGTTACATTGCTTACCTTCTGCGTTTTCCTTTTCGTTAAGGAATAATAATTATAATAATATTGTAGATACAGAACACACAAAGTAACACAGGTCGACACTGCAAATTGAAAATACACAGCTTGTTCTTATTAAAGTCTAATGTTAGGCTCTAACTGCATGAAGAATATCAATACTTAAAACATTATAAACCTCTAACTACGTCTGCTCGTTTGAGGAACATCCTTTATCCCATGAGCATTATTTGTAAGTTTCTCGAATTCCAACATTGTGTAAACTATGCAATTCTTATATTATAATAATAAATATAATAATGAATCACGCACTGCACGCCCGCTGGGAACGGCTCTGCCTACAGGCACAAATATTAATTTTAGTATAAATTCAAGCTGATTAATGAATACAACAACAATTGTCATAAGTAAGATTTTAGTAACTCCCACCTATACTGCGCCGTAAGAGGAACGGAGGAAACGTTAATTATAATAAATAAGTCATTTTACTTTAGAATGCACCACAAAATTAATAAGAATGTAAATATAACTTTCATTCTGTCTTTAGCTTATAATTCGTAATATCTGTTTTTGTAAATAGAATTGTTTAAAAGCATAAATTTTAATTTTCTTATTATTAAATTAAATTATAAACAGGAAAATTGGGACCTTGGGTCAGATGAAATCACGGCCGCTTGAAATTAAAATCTGATTTTATTCCAATTTTTCTCTCTATTTATTTAAAACAATACTAATTAAATATTTCATTTATTAAGAAATACATAATAAAGATTGCTAGAGATCAATAATGATAATTTTTAAGTCAGTTTTTTATAATTAGCAATTTGTCTATTGAAATTATATGACAATTCAAAAAATTATTGTTTTTTATTGAAAATAATGACATATAATAAATAATCGACAAGATTTTTAAAAAATAGTAGCAAACAATATGACATACTGATTATAGGCCTAGGTATGTAAAAAAAAATCAAAATTAGTAGAATATTTAATAACACAGTTTGCATATTTAATTTTCCTTCCCATTACTAACAGTTATCCCTCAATAAGATTAAAATATGATTAAGATTGAAAATTATAATCAAACGACGGTAAATCCAAAGCATGTCCGACTTTTACATCTAGTTAGTCATACTATAAAGTCTATAGTAGCAAATAGTAGAAATGAAGTTGCCAACGAGATAGTAGTTAAATTCAAACCTAAATATATTGCACTAAATAGCGGCACTTCCAGGTTACGAAGTAATGAACTCAAATCACATTTCCATGTAGGATTTAAAAAATGACTGTTCAAAATGGGGTATGATATGATTACTATTCCTGAATTAAATCATTTTTAAGAAATTGCACAAATTCGTTTTAGAAATTTGAGACGTATACGTAAAAATATAACCCTTTCGAAGGTTTATCACATGAAGTATTTCGTAGAAAATATTGTTAGTCGCAAAACACAGTGAAACAAGATCACTTAGAATTATTTTATGTTGCAAGTTCTACTACACTTCCTTCTACATTACAAAGATTAATAGCTCTTTGTTATGATGCTAACCTTAGTGAGACAACACCAGCGCTCGCGACTGAAAAATAGGGAATTGCGACTACAAATACAGGCGTATTAATACTCGTACTTCAGGAAAATTAAACAAATTATTACTGTTATGTTTTGGAAATAATATTAGCTTATAATCTAATTTATTCATAAAAACACTAGAATTTATAGGTAAATACAACAAAAACTATAAGTTCAAAAAGTTCACTCTCAAATTCACTCAAATTACGCAAACAAATGTCAGTCACGACTTGAAATTACCTACTAATCAATTAATTCTAGTACTTTTTGAATAAATTAAAATATAAGTTAAATTTATTTACATAGCATAGCGTTAATAAAAAGATATACAGGATGTTAATTAAAAAGTTGGCCTTAAAAGTTTAAAATGGGAAACAAGTTTTTTGTAGACTTCAATAATGCTGAGGCGAATTAAATTCTGCACGTAAATTAGAAGTCAGATAAATTTTTAATATTTCATAACTGCAAAAGTTCAAGTTTAAAGTTTTTTTAAAACATACTTTTTTGGAATAACCACAATTGTAAATGTGAAAACTTGGGTTTGCTTCCCACAGCCGACAAACAGTTTTCATCACACTAAAATAATCCCTGTGGCTCCCCCAGCACTAACATATTCGAGGGCCGAGATTCGACGGCTGGTAACCGCATTTCACGCGCATAAATATATCATTTATCTAAATCAGCTGTAGCAGAGTGCCACACCTAGTAATGCTTAAAAGACGTGATATTTATTTTATTTGTATTTTACAATCCAGATTATGAAACAATTTTCTCATAAAGAAATTCTTCAGGTCATAAAATGGTTCAACTTTGGACAAATTTGCAAAACACTAACTTTTTCACAGTTACATTGACATGCAATTGTAAATTTGTTTAAATTCTTTGTCTATTCTTTTAACGTATCTGTTGTCAAAAAACTTTAAACTTGGTGTTTTGTTAAAAATTACTTTGATTGTTAATTTAGATGCAGACTTTCCACAACATTTATCTCAAGCATTTTTATCTAAAAAATTTAGGATTTTTTGGGCATTAAAAAAATTATTTCTTATATTAAACTCTTACATAGCCGCAAGGCGTGCTAGACCATCCCTTTGGCATGCCGCACGTCCTACATTTATTTATTTTCAGAAAATTTTAAAGAAACTACTATCAATACTAATTTACTAGTAAACTAATTAATATACAATTATTCTGATTATACTATATTTATACTTCATTTATAGTATATTATAAGCCAAGGTTGAGAAGATGATCATTCATTCATGGTCAATAATGATCTTCTTAACCGTGGTTTATATACTATTTTTTTCACTACATAAGCAATTTGATATGAATACTTGTTAATATCTACAAAAACCGAGAAGGCAGAAATGAAATTCTAGTATTCAATAATATTACAATAAACATTTACCTTTTCGAGAATTTAACAATAAATAAATACATATTTTACAATGTAACAGTAAAGTACACTCACATGTAATATGTGACAGTTTGAAAGATACTTACTATTCAAACTGAAATTTGCAAACTTGAAATTAGGCGCAAATTTTACATTCAGAATTAATATTTTCCTTCCATTTAACGAGTTAAATAAGTTCAGAAGCTTGAATTCTCATTATTTACCTAGGTTATTAATAATCCATTATTGACCGTTGTTAAGGACGCGGTAGAGAAAAACAATTTCACGACTCAAACCGAAGTCAATAATGGTATGTTGCTAGGCTAGTACTGAAAAAAAAGTATTCTATGTATCTGGTACTGGAATTTAACAACGCAACGCCGCCGGTCGCACGTCTTGTTGCGTCACAACCTGTTGGGAAATATGATTTTGTTTTGTCGACAAGTCGCGTCTTGCCGTAGTCGCCGGACTATACGCACAAGATTTTGCAGGAAATGTTTGAACTAAGCCAGATCTTATAAATTTGCACCGGACAAGATGATGCGTTATTTTAAGTTTGTAACAAACTTTAAACATTGTCTTTTGATCCTTGCTTTTTGTTATACGATTTTGCGATTATTGTTTAGGCCACTGAAAATTTAACAAAGGTAAGTACACTTTATGATACAATTTCATTTTTTGATGCTCAGTTAAAAATTAAAATATATACGATAGGTATATTTTTTCTAAGTAATAAAAATAAAATAAATGATAGTCATTAAGTATGTGGTGTACATAGTTATTTTCCATGTTTCAACATACTATAATCATTATTTTATGAGAGCAAAAGTCAATCTTTATCGAGCACTTTAACTCTTATATTACAAAAAGTATGTTGACTCTTTATGTTCGGCGTTATTTTGTTTACAGATGTCTGATAATCAAAAAAGCTTTCTACAGAAAAAGAAAACTTGTTAAAGAAAACTTGTAAAAGAAGAACTAGTGGAGAAGGTAAGCGGTTCAGATAACAAAGGTCTCTTATCTATATATTATAACAAAAGATTGCATAACGGGAAAATAATTCCAAGAATTTGACTGGTGAATTAAAAATTAAAAAATTGTGTGTTTTGTTTTCCTTCCAAATATTTAAAACTTTGTCTAGTGCCTTTGTTCAAGGATATTGGAGACATTTATATCAAGCTATAGAACGACATAAATATCAAAAGGTCACATTTGTAGAAGATAATTTTGGATTGATTTTACAAAATCTATCAATTATGCCTCACTATTTAGGTGTTCATAATCTAAATGAACTTATTTCCCTTTTGGGAGAGAAACTAAGACATGAAATTATAAACCTGCTAAAACTCAGTAAATATTTTTTTATTATTTTAGATTTTACCAGTGATATGTCACTAAGACCAACTTACCGTATAGTTAGAGTTGTTCTATTAAATCAGTCTTTCTCAAAAAGGGCGATAACGCCCTCTTGTAGGCGTTGGAGACCTAGAGGGGGGCGTTAAGGCGTCCAGATAAAAATAGGGGGCGTTGGCGTGGTTTAGGGGGTCGATGGATAATTTGTAATTTAATTTACTTTATATTTTAAAATTCACTAAAATTAAAACCTACCTACTACTCAATATCGAATAATTAGTTTATATTTCTGCCCTGTATGATGTCTGACTCGATCTGTTTGACTCTGTCGTAGAGTTCTTGGAAAACAAAGATACAGAATTGCGCGACAACCTCATCACATCAAAGAATAATATCGCATACCTTTATAAATTGCTTAATGATATGAATCTCCAACTTCAAGGCGATGACTTGAACTTAATAAAAACAAAAAATGTCGTCGCTGCTTTCGTAGCTAAGCTACTCTTATACAAGAAGAATATCGGCAGATGTGAGTTCCATAATTTTTCAAATTTATCAACGACGCTTGCTTGTCTACTGTCAACATTTGGAAAATCTCCACAGTGATTTCATTGAAAGATTCCAGGACATTTTGAATTTGGAAATACCAGACTGGGTGTTTGATCCTTTTTCAAATGTCAACATAACAGTCTCACCCCAACTGGAAGAAGAACTTATAGAACTGATAACGAACGAGGAAATAAAAATCAAATTCAAAAATGGTTACGAAGAATTTTGGCTACAAAAGTCAATCCCGCAGTTGTACCCTGAATTGTGGTCGATCATATTTGTGTGAACGTGGATTTAGCGCTATGAAAACGTTGCTTACTAAAAAGAGAAATCGTTTGCATGTTACCGAACGCGGCGACTTACGACTGTTTTTGAATGAAATCAAACCTGATTTCGACAAACTTATTAAAAATCATCAAATTCATCCATCTCATTAGATTAGTTTTAAAACTAAAATTGATTACCTATCTATACTGTTTCTTTTAATTTGATTAAAATATATTCTTAATATTATAAAGTTGCGTTTTAATTGCTCTCACTGGTAAAAATGTCTAGTTCAGAATGGAAGTTTAAACACCAGAACCGACTAATACACTATAACTAAATTAATTTAAGTAATGAAATTGTGGTTTTTAAGTTTTAGGAGTGTATAAAAAATTGGGGGCGCTGAAAAATAATTGATTTTCAAACGGGGCGGTAAAAGAAATAAGTTTGATAATCTCTGTATTAAATAATAAATCAAAGCGAATAGAAATTAGGTAGCAGTATTTATATAATTATGAAAAAGATCTTATAGCTGAGACTGAAAACATCACACCCTATATTTTCCCTGAAATGAACGCATTAGATGTGACTCAATACATATTAACAAAAAATATCCTTATTTATCTGTTCCCAAATTTAGCGATTGCCATCAGAATTTATTTAACAGTACCTGTGACAGTTGCTGACGGAGAAAAAAGCGTTTTAAAACTTAAAATAATCAATAATTATTTAAGATCTACAATGGGGCAAGAAAGGATTTTAAACTTTTTGTATATTTAGTATAAGTACTTATAAGTATTAGGTTTATGTATTTGCTTTTTTAATATTCTATCACAGTATATGTACTTTATTTTCTTTATATTTTGTTATTATATGTTTATATCAATTATTATTGTATGTGTTAATGTATTAATTTATGAACTTGTATGAATAAAATGTATATATTTTTACATTTGTTGTATTTGTATTTTATTTAGGGTAAAAATATTTTAGAAACATTCCAGTTAATCAACAGGGTGGGGGTCGCAAAATTATTCTCTCACACGGGCGGCACACACCCTAGTAACGCCACTGCCTACCAACATCTATGTTTATAGCGTAATAAGAGCGCTAGCGACGGTAAAATTAGACTGTAGAAAAAGTTTATCTTAACGTTAAACGTAACCTACCGTGCCGCGCGATGAAACGCATGCAGAGTAAAAAATTGTCAATGAACAAATTATACATTAAAGCAGTATAAATATGCACTTATTTTAAAATAATAATTAAGTAATTGATAAGTATTTATTATATTAAGTCTAAATTTTAAAAATTCATGAAAAACAACGAAAATATGAAGTAAAATATAATTCAAATCCAAATAACTCAAAATCTGTTCCTTTTATTTTTTTATTTTTTTATATTTTATACACATTTATATTCCCCACACATACGTGTACAAAAATCAAAATTTGAACTTGTAAAAAAAGGAGAAAAAATATTTCAAAAATTTTTTGAATTTTTTTTTTCACTTTTTATTATTTTTATAATTGATATACAATCTTAATGATATACTAAATATGCTGTATTTTTTTCAAAATTTTTACATATTTACAACTGTCTGAAAATGCCTTTCTAAATTTTCAAAAATTAATATTTCAAAAACTGACCATTTTATTTTTTTCATTCTTTTATATGTTCTGGAGAATATTAATATCTTTTCGAAAAAAAAAATTATGCCATTTGATCTTTGAACTTTCAAGATAATAATAAAACAATTAATTTTAATGTAATTTTAATTTTTTACTTTAAACAGATGAATTATATTTCACAAATATAATTTTTATAATAAAGTACTAATATATTAATATATTACTTACTATTTTTTTGGTAAGACAATAGGTTGTAAGAACCGTAAAAAAATAATGAAACTTACTGGAAATTTTACAATTCGTTTAATGACAACAAGCGACATGAGTAGCTGTGGGTAAATTATGTACTACTTCCACGACTCGGTTATGTTTGCGTCTCTTGCCCCACCGATATGACACGAAACATCCCATACTATATCGCTATGCTTACGCCACGCGCTCAAAGCGATTCAATCTCCTATATTCGTGCGCCGTATGCAGGTGGAAATATTATTTTAGATCAAAATATATTTTATTTTGATTTTTAAAATTATATATATTTTTAATTTTGTATGTTAAGCTGACCAATTATCCTGATCTAATTTTGCATTAGAAAATATGACTAGAAGTCTGGAATTTTACGTCAGACATGCGGAATACAATCCACATTACCCATAGGAAAAAATAAACAAATATATTCGTCTTGAAAGAAAAAAAATATAAATTTAGTAATTTTATAATTTCTTTTTACTATTTTACTTAGAATTTTTAAATTTTATATTAAAGAGGTTGACTGCAAGAAGATAATTTATGATTTCATCAAATCACCAAATAATAATCTTCATATTAAATTTTCACATTCAAATAACGCAAAATATAATGCAAGTATATCGCAAAATATGCAATATTTATACCTACGTATTTTCAAATTAGGTATAACACTTTCATAATTAATAAAAGATAAATTTCGAACTTTCATTGTCTTTATATTTTAGAAATATATATAACACAACATTTCAATTGATATAATACTAAATACTAAATAATAATCAATAATCAATATATAATAATAATAGTATTCACTTGATAACGATTGAAGATTATAACAATCGAAACGTTGTGTTATGTATATTCATCTTTAATTTTGTCTACAACTTTCAAACAAACTTTTATAATGTTTTACTTCTCCAATAATTTTCGAAAAAACCTTGAAATATAAATTTTATGGTATCAAATTCTGCATAACTCAATAAATAGTCAATTTTGTATGCTCTGTACGTTAAAATTTGTTTGACAATGTAAAAAATTATTCAATAAATAGCAATGTTATGTATGGAAGTCAAAAATATTTCCAATGTTTTGTTCCTTAAATTTATAAAATTTATTAACTGAAAAACTGGTCGAAAATAATACAATTAGTGAAAAAATTACATGTGACTATACAATTTCCTTCAATAATTATGTAATAAAATAAAGGCAGAATCCACTTTTTTTATTTGATGCGCAGTTATATATATATATATATCGGAAAACGCACCATAGGGATTTCAATGTTAATTTTGAAATGTTCAAATAGTTTTTTGTAGAGAAAAAAATTCTGCATCCAATAATATCCTTTTATCCGGAACAGGAAAAATGAATTGAATAAAATTGTTAATTTTAATCAAATTACTAGTGCCATGAAATAAACAAAAACCAAATACATACTTACAATTAAATACATTTGACATTTTATAATAAACATTCATAGTAAAGCAGAAAAGAATCGATATTTCATCTAATATTGTACAATAATAAATAACAATTATAATAAATTTTCAAAAATATTTCAATTTACTGCTAAACAGTATCCTAATCTGTCATAAAATTGCTGTCTAACATTTGATAATTGATAGGCTGATATTTTATTGCATTCTACTCGAATACTTTCTTTTAATTCTTCAATATTTTCGAATCGCCGACCACCATAAATTTTAGATTTTAAATGACCCCATAGAAAAAAATCTAATGGTGAAAGATCGGGTGATCTAGCTGGCCATTTAATGAAAAAATTTGGTCCAATTACTTAATTATTAAAACTATTGTTCAAAAATTCCCGCACTATTATGCGCGGGACAACCATCCATTTGGAACCAAATTTCGCGGTCGTCTTCTACAATTTCAGTCATTGCCGGCGCTACTTCTTCTTCTAGAAGTAAAAATCGTTCACCGGTTAAATTTCCTCTTAAAAACAAAGGTCCTACAATATGGTGACCAAGAATTCCTGCCCATACATTAATTTTTTGAGGATATAGAGTCCTAGTAAATAAAACGTTATGTGGATTCTCCGTAGCCCACATTCTCCAGTTCTGAATATTTGGTTCATTATACAGTGTAGATGTGCATTCGTCAGTGAAACAAAATTTTTTTATAAACTGGCGATCTTTATTTGCCTTTTCCATTATTTCGAAACAAAACGCGCTTCTCTTTTCCATATCAATATGTCAAATAATATATATATATTTATATATTTTGAATTGTAGTTTTTCCGTTTTTTCTCTAAAGAAGGTTAAATACACGCATTGCTTTATGAAGGCGTACTGAAGTTATTTTAATAGTAAAAATGAAGATTTTTTTTTCTACACAACTGTAACTATACTCTATGTTTTGACATATATTTTTTAAAAGTAATTATACAGGGTGTTCAGTAAAGTGAATCAAATTTGCTCAACTACAAATGACTATTATTTCATATTTATATATATTTATATATAATATATTATTTTCATATTTATATATAATATATTAAAAAAGTGGATTCTGAAGCCTCTATTTTATTATCTAATTATATGTAGTGGATCCTATATAAACTTTATTTCCTACAATAGTATTTATTTTCAACGTAAATTTTATTACATTTGTCGGATTATTACAATGTATTCGTTCGGTTATAATTCCCTTAGGTTTGTGTCCGAGGAAAAAAAATGACAGTTGTCATCTTGCCAATAGATGGCTATATCCTACATACACAGCTAACTTCTATATCAACTTAGTTAAAAGTCATTCATAGAGCTGACAACAGCGCTCACCTCGAGCCAGAAACAAATTAAAATTGGGTATCGTTTAACGTTAACAGTCACCTCTAAATTGAATTGAGACCACCTTTAAATATAAATGTGACTAGAATTTAACTGAAAAAGTTTTAACAATTTTAACTTGTTTAATATGAAAACTAAATCTTCACGTAGACTGTTTTTACATATGTAGACAAATAAATGGAATTATTTATATTATTATACACGAGAATACGAATAATAATATTTATTATTTTAGCAGTTAGTTTTATATCCCAGTCTACCGATAGATTAATTTTTCATATTAAACATGTGAAAATTTTGAACTTGGTACAACATTGAAAATGGATTATTTAGGGCTATCCATTTCAGTAAAAAAGTACTTCCCATTTGAAAAACATAACTTTATTTCATCTCCGCCATACCACTGCTCTTATAATTTTATTTCTTTAACCATAAACTTATGTCTTCCACCTTGCTGTAGAAGTGTATGTATTTAATTTTTATCTCTCACCTATATTAACCATAATTTCCAAAATCTGAACAATATATACCACAATCTTACGAACCGGGACATCGAATCCGACCATCGCCAATATTTTCTTTATTATTATGGCAACAAAAGCTTTTAAACTAGCGGTTCTCAAGTAAGAGTACAAAATTAATTTTTTTTAAACAGGATTATATATATTTTTATACCATATCGATAGCGTATTTATTTTCTTAATTCAACCATGAACGAGTATTACATAATAAGAATATATATTTATAAAAAATGCGATTGAAATTAAAATATTTTTTTTAACATTAATGTGCAGTAAGGTGTAAATAAAAAACAAAATCCAGCTGTTGTTAAGTAATAATTGTTGTAAATTGTGATTCTTTGTGTTTTCAGATTATTTTGTGACTGATATTTGTACAATTGCAGATTTGATTAATTTATTTTAATATTAAGTGGTATCTTAAAGATAGAATGTGTTCAAAACCAGTAATAACGAAATAAAATTTATTGGACAGAATTATAAAACCTTGCGATGGTTTGACACCAGAAACAATAACAAAAGCTACTTCTTCTATTTTAAGTCTAATAGAATTTTGTTTAGAAAAAATGGAAAATAAATGGAACATTATTTATAAAGTGAATTTAAAAATTATATTTTTTTTATTGTAATTTATCACTCTTCATTTTAATCTATAGATTACGGCACATTAATACTATTGTAACGTTTATTACAATTTCGGGTTCGGTGAAGTTTATTATTAAATAAAACACGAGTAATGAAAACACTAACAAAATATTTATTGAAAACGAAAATAATGTAGTACAACTACTAAGACATATTTATATACAACACGTATTTATATTCACAACAAAGTATTTAGCAACGACTTGCACTGTTCACACTTCAAATACTGAATGCTTCTTGCCGGCCGAAATTCTCCGTTATATACTGGAACAAGATATTCCAGAATATGCGAGAACCTCTGGAACACGGTAGAATCATGACGCAGAGCGAACAGGTTCGGACTTGTCTATTGCGTCTGAGACAGCGTTGAACGCGCAGCAGACTTGTCGACTGTTCTAGAGGGACCAGGGCCGTACTCGCTACACTGCCCCCTCCTTAAGGATGTTTCGTCCCGAAACTTTTCTGCGCCATGCCGATATCTGCACGTTGATCCCCGCGAGCACTGTGACGTTTGGTGGAAATAACAGTTCACAGTTCTTTTCATTACTGTCGAACCACAGGGATTATAGCTGCACACCAGGATTTCAATTCCAGTATATTGGAAAACAGTTTTCAGCATATTTCTTACAATTCTCCAGCTTAATTCATCAAGGCCACAGCCTAACTTTGGTACAGCTAGTTTTAGAATATCCTGATCGAGCAGCACACCTCGTAGATCACATAGGGCGTCCCAGACGGCGCGATAAGTTGGTTTCTCGTGGGACAGATGCTTCTGTTTCGGCTCGACTGTCTGTCGGCTATCTGTAACACTTTGCCGACACATGGATGTTGTTGCCGTAATTCTTCAAGTTGGCCGAACTTTTTCTTAAAAATCACGGCGATTCCTCGAGACATCTGTAGATCTTGGGCCACACAATGCGCTAATGAGTATTCTGTAGGCACTTTGAATAAGTCTCCCTGATGTTTCTTGGTCACACCATTTCGTACTTTATGGCCCGTAGAATAGGAGGCCATGAACTCGTCAAAGGTGATTTCCGGATCTTGTACATTAATTCGTCGAGCTCGAGATTCATTGGCATTGCTATCGACGTTGTCACCGGCGAAAGGAGCCAACCGATTGAAATGAATCACTCTTGGTTTTCCTCCAGCCCTTTTCCGAATTCGATAGATGACGTCATTTATTCGCTTCAATACCTCGTAGGGACCTTCCCAGGAGTAACTTTGGGGACATTCCACGGCGACGCTGTGGGTTGTATAACCAAACCAGATCCCCGGCTTGATATCCACCATTCTCAGCCTTGACATCATATTGGTCTTTCATCCTGTCACTAGCGCTCTGGATGTTGGAGCGTACTTGCTCATGGATGTCGTTCATCTTCTTCCGAAGTTCGGTGATGAAATCTTCGCCAGCTAAATTTTCACCTGGCTTGCTGCCGAACTTCAAGTCGCAGGTAATCGTAGTTCATGACCAAAGACGATGCTAGCCGGAGTCTGTCCTGTTGATTCATGGACGGATGATCGATAAGCTAACAGGAACATTGGTAGGTGACAATCCCAGTCTCTTTGGTGGCCGGAGACAACCTTGGAGAGGTGTCTATTGATGGTTCTGTTCATGCGTTCGACCATACCATCTGACTGTGGGTGTAGAGCAGTTGTCCTTGTTTTGCGAAGGTTCAATAGCTCGCAGATCGCTTGGAACAGAGACGACTCGAAGTTTCTACCTTGGTCTGAATGTAGTTCCAATGGTACCCCGAATCGGCAGATCCACTGGTTGACAACGCGTAAGCTTCAACCCACTTGCTAAAGTAGTCCATCACCACTATGATGTATTTGTTTCCCTTGTCGGATTCTGGAAATGGGCCGGCCACGTCAATTGCGATTCTTTCAAACGGGCTCCTAACATTGTATTCGTATTGGGGCTCTCCGACGTCTTTGCGGCCCGTTGCTTGCGGCGCAAACTACGCACTTCTTGCACCACTCCTTTACGTCCTCTCGACAATTAACCCAGTAAAATCGCTCTCGCAGCTTCTGAACTGTCCTCGTTACTCCTAAGTGTCCTCCAGCAGTTCTATCATGAATCTCCTTCAGTACCTCCGGTACTCTTTTCCTAGGGATTATGATCTGCATCTTTTGCTGTGTAGCTTCAGGACCTTCCAGCATACGTTTCAGTAGTTCATTCTCTATAACAATGGAGTCCCACTGTGCCCAGTACAATTTTACGGTTTTCGAGTGTCGTGCAACTTCTTGCCAAGTTGGTTTGCGTCCTTCTTTCTTCCATTCCAGTAGGTATTTCAATTCTGGATCGCCTTCTTGGTCTTTCACAACTTCTTCAGTTAGCCAATGGTCATCTATCACTGTGGTCCGTAAGATTGGAGCGGACTTCTCTTCCACACGAGTAGTGTTTGCAGTCTCCTGAGCATGGTCGTCTTGAATTTGCGATAGGACGGCGCCGATTCCAACAATGCTGGCATCTGTATCCAATATGAAGTCCCCGTTGGGTAGAGGATAACTCAGGACTGGTGCTGTTGTTAGGGCTCGCTTGAGGTTGTCGAAAGCGTCTTGGCAGTCTTTTTCCCACACAAATTTCCGTCCTTCCTCCGTGAGTCGTGTCAGTGGCTTGGCAATGTTGGCGAATCCAGAGACGTATCGCCGGTAGTACGTGCAAAGACCAAGAAAGCTTCGCAATTGATGTTTGTCAGTTGGTACTGGCCATTCTTTTACTGATCGGATCTTCTGATTGTCAACGGCTATTCCGTTTCCGGACACAATATGTCCCAGGTACTGCACTTCTTTGCGGAAGAGATGACATTTCTTTGGACAAAGCTTCAAACCAGAACTTTGTAGTCTCAGGAATACCTCCTCCAAATTCCTCATGTGATCATCGAATGTTCTTCCGACCACAATAATATCGTCAAGGTACACCAAACAGGTTTTCCAAGATAGTCCTTGCAGTACCGTTTCCATGAGTCTTTCAAACGTGGCGGGGGCATTGCAGAGCCCGAACGGCAATACTGTAAATTGCCACAGTCCGGCACCGACAGAAAACGCAGTTTTCTCTTTATCCGTTGGTGCCATTCCAACCTGCCAGTACCCACTTTTCAAGTCTAATGTTGAGAATATTTTCGACCCAGCCAGCGTATCCAATGTGTCATCTATTCGGGGCAACGGGTAGCTATCCTTCTTCGTCACGTTGTTGAGTTGACGATAGTCCACGCAGAATCGTGTTGACCCATCCTTCTTCTTTACCAACACCACTGGTGAGGCCCAAGGACTGCTTGAAGATTCAAAGACACCTTCTTTTTTCATGTCTTGAATAATTTTCCCGGTTTCCTCTCTCTTGGCCAATGGTAATCGTCTTGGTACTTGGCGGATGGGGCGTGCATCGCCGGTGTTTATTTGATGCTGGACTATGTTGGTTCTACCCTTGGTCCCACAGCTGGTGTCGAAAACGTCTTGATATTCCGTTATTAAATTTCTCATTCTGTTATTCTGGTCCTGGTTTAATTCTTTGCAAGATGTTGACAGTAGATTTGTCAGTTCTGCAGGAAGTTTCTTTGGTGAGTCTTGTGTAACGGATGTTCCCCTGATAATCGAGGGTACTGATGAACAATGTCCTAAGATAGTACCTTTCTTTAGTGTAACTGGATAATAATTCACATTCATTACTCGAACTGGTACTACCTTTCCAGTATGCACGAGAGATTTTCCTACCAGTATTCCTCGAGTAGTCGTTTAATTATGATTTCCAGCTTCTAACATCATGGTACATCCGGTTGGAAGTTCATGTTCCAGGTGGGCATCCACAATCATTTCACTTCGATTTACCACGACCGTATCTTCAGCTAAGGTCAGACGTACTGTGACTTCTCCTCGGGGATGTAAAACGATCTCTTCATCATTGATCTTTAGTATTCCGCGTTTTAAATTTAGTTCGACACCATTTGCGTTCATGATGTCCATCCCGAGAATACATTCGTCTTCAATGTCAGCTACCAGGGTACGGTGTTTAATTCGTGTATTTCCGATGGTAATGATAATGTCTGCTTCGCCATGGATGGTAGCCGCGGCTCCTGTTGCTGTGCGCAGTCGCCATTTTGTTGATTCAATCGTCATCGGTTTCTTGAGAGTATCAGGTCGAATGATGGTTTTTGTCGCACCTGTATCAATCAGCAAGGTATGTAGTTTCCCGTCGATCAACCCATCCACAAAGATGCTATTTAGTCTAGGTTGTAGGGATGTGACATGTCCAGTTAGCTTCAGGGCATCTTTATGATGGATCGACGTTCGCCTTCTTGCGTCGCCCCGCTTTAGTTTTCCGCTGCCTTGTTCTTCATTTGTTCCCCGCAGCGGCTTCGCACATGCCCTAGCTCACCGCAGTTCCAACATCGAAGTTGTCTCTTCTTTGGCAACATCTCAGTCATGACACGCCGTGCTGTTTCCTCCATAGACTCATTATGATTGTCCTCCACGCTCTCTATTGTGCGAATATTTCCTTGTCGTCTTGAAGCGTGTTCTGCCGCCTCGAATTCCAATGCGCTGACCAAGGCAACGGACAGGTTACTCAAACGAACCAGAATCAGGGTCCGCTTGGTTTCTTAATCTCGGAGACCATCAATGAATCCTTGCACAGCCAGTCGTTCCAACACACTATCTGGGGTGTCAGGATATGCTAGGCGAACTAGACGAGCGATATCAGATTCAAATTCTTGTAGACTTTCGTTTGATGTCTGACACTTGCTGCAGATGTGCGTGTCCATAACGCATTTCCAAGCGTTTAACTAGTTGCTGATAGTTCTGCCGTTCTTCTGGACGGATTGTTTGCAATATATCTACTGCGTCACCACGCAGCACAATTATCAAGGCCGTTGCCTTCTCAGATGATGACCACCCATTAGATACCGCCGCAGCTTCGAATTGGGCGTAATAATTAGGCCAAGATACCTTGCCAACAAACTGTGGTGGTTTCATGTGGAATCTACGCAGTGATTCTTTCCCCTCTGTCACTAAATCATCAACTTTCTCGTTATTCAATGGCTGTTCACTTGATGGCGTTTTCTAAATCAAGTCGTTAATTTGTTTGACATTAGGCTGTTCGTGAATCAATGACGGATTCAATGTTGCTAATCTTGCCTCGATTTCTTCAATTTTTTATTTAAATTTTTCTTCAAAATTTCTTGAATGTTCTTCAATTTTTTCAAACATTTGTTCAAATTTAGTTTCCAAATTCGTTTCCAAGTTTCTGGAACTTTCTTCAAATTTAGCTTCCAAACTTCTAGCATTTTCTTCTAATTTAGTTTCCAAGCTTGTTTCCAAGCTTCTAGAATTTTCTTCTAATTTGGCTTCCAAGCTTCTGGAATTTTCTTCTAATTTATTTTCCAAGCTTGTTTCCAAGCTTCTAGAATTTTCTTCTAATTTAATTTCCAAACTTCTGGAATTTTCCTGCAGTTCCTCCTTCAGAGTTTTGGAATTTTCCATAAGTTCTTTCAGATATTTGGAGATAGAGTCCAAATCCCCCGGAATTTCGAATTCATAAGTATCCGCTATTTCACCAGTTTCAACTAAAAATTGACGCAGTCGCTCTTGGAGTATACTTTTCTTGCCTGTAGTGTCCAGATCACAATCTTCTAATTCTCTCTTTAGATCAGTCACTTTTAAATCACTTAGATGTACTTTTCTTGAACCTATTTTTATGTATTTGCACATAAACTTCACTTTTAATTCACAAAACACAACTCTAACACCTGACACCAATTGTAACGTTTATTACAATTTCGGGTTCGGTGAAGTTTATTATTAAATAAAACACGAGTAATGAAAACACTAACAAAATATTTATTGAAAACGAAAATAATGTAGTACAACTACTAAGACATATATTTATATACAACACGTATTTATATTCACAACAAAGTATTTAGCAACGACTTGCACTGTTCACACTTCAAACACTGAATGCTTCTTGCCGGCCGAAATTCTCCCTTATATACTGAAACAAGATATTCCAGAATATGCGAGAGCCTCTGGAACACGGTAGAAGCATGACGCAGAGCGAACAGGTTCGGACTTGTCTATTGCGTCTGAGACAGCGTTGAACGCGCAGCAGACGTGTCGACTGTTCCAGAGGGACCAGGGCCGTACTCGCTACACTATGGATGAAAAAATATTTAAATTTCAATCGCATCTCAATCGAATATGTATAAAAAGTGTATATATTCCCATTTGAAAAAAATATAACTTGAGAACTACAGATGTCACCCTTTGTCTTCTATAACTTTGTTCTCTAGTATTAATTTATAATTATAATAATAAAAGAAATATTGGCGGTGGAGGATTTCGCTGTTACAAACTGTATAGTAATAGTTTAAAAAAAATTAATTAAATACATTAATTTGGCCATGGAAAAACTAGTTTGCGCTATTTTATTGACCAGGTTCTATTAGAGCCAAGTTTTAAATATCCTTCAGTCACATGAGTTGACCATACTTACAAAAATAATACACAAAAATGCATCGTCTGTTTGGATATTAGTATCTACATAACTATTCTCACAAAAACCTACAATACAGTTATGGCCATACCCATTGCACAATCTTAGATAAATTCAATATATCGATACAGGCGTGTATCGTCGCACAATATTTTGTTCATAACAGAAATTTATCAATAAAATCAGGTTTGGTGATGTTACTAGTGCTAAAAAGTTTATATTGTAGAAATAGAAATTTTGATTTTCTCATAAATGATACAAATAACAATTATTTTACAACTCAAAAACTAATTACGATAAAACAAATGGTTTACGATAGCACGTTGTCCGTGAAACCACCACAAAATGTGCTTATCAACTAAGTTGATAAAATTGGAATATCCGGCTGATGTTGTGCATGGTTAACCACTGTGTGATAGTCTAAACAAAGAATAATGTAAGGAAAAGTTTTGGGGAAGATAAACTGGCAGCATTTGAATCAGTTCAGTCTTTAGTGTCGCGAAGTTTGTGTGTGTACGTTCAATATACTATCAATAAAAATGTTAGACGCAACATACATTGTTGCGATACTTTTAGTGATCATTCAAGGTGAGTTCATAAAATTGTATCTAAATTATTACCGTTAAAATCTAACATTAGAAAAACAAGTTTTTTTTGCTTTTTGAGACACGAAACCAGATATAATGGCATCACGTCATTTTACTTATCGAGTATAGGTAGATAACTGGAACACTCTTTCGTTGCTGACTTTGGTTAGTGAGAAAAAATTACAATAACACAAATAAATGTTTTTAAAAGTAAATTGAAAAACATGAAGTAAAGTTAGAAGAAATAATGAAGATTATAGAGTGACAAGTGAAAAGTGGACAATAAGTTTTTAACGTGGAAATGCAGGTTTTACATAGTGTGCATGCTTCCCATATTATTTCAAATAAGAATTATAGAAAATAAACTTGAAATATTTTAGTGATTAGTGACTGCAAGACCTGGATTTAAAATAGTTTAAAATAGATATATTTTAGTTGGCCATATGCAACGACGTAATTGTCAATTTACTATTTTTACTCAAAAGTATTCATCCTAATTGAAATTGAAATAAAGTTTAATATTTGCAACATTTCGCCCAAAATAATTGCAATATTTTTCGATTTTATTTAATTGACAGAGTAAAGTTTTGCTTGAATTCAATTTCGATGCCATTATTTCCAAATATATTAATTACATTTTTAGTATTTTTTAAACTTCATTTAAAAAAACAGATTCAGAAACAAGGTCCGTATTCTCATTTAGCATGATATAGCGCTACAAAGAGTTTTTAGTATTAGTAATTAGGTGTAAGCACGTTCAACTGAAATGAAAGAAAGATACCGGCAAAAGTTGCTTAATGCGTACTGGTCAACTAAATCGTACTCGTACCTGTTAAGCTTTTCTTTAGTTATTTAACGTGAGCAGCATTGAGAAGCAAATATATTAATTTAACTTGTAAGTCAGTCATGTAGGTAAACAAATTGAAGTATTGCATGGTTACGAGTTACAGAAGCATCAGAAATCAAGTGAGTTTCTATGTTAAATTCCAATACATTTATTTAGCTGCTATTAATTGGAAAGCAACATTTTTTTTTACATTCTAACAATTTTTAACACTAGATTTATTGTGTTATTTGTTTAAATTTTTTTTGTGTATATTTTGTAACTACTATCAATGTTATGTCGATATTTTAACAAGTTTACAAATTTTCTTAAACCGCACCACTATAGAATTCCTAAAATCGTACTAGTTTCTTTCTACGAGTAATTTGTTAATTATATTTACATTCGGTAAAATTATTTATTAATTTCAATGTTATTTTGTATAGTTATTTTTCATTGTCAAGTTATTAATAAAATAAATTCGTACATTAAAAATAAATTTTATATGATTCTCATTCCTAATATATTTTGGAGACAGGGCAGTTCAATGTCGGAGATAGGTTTCCTAAAACGTACTTATAAAATTGTATAATTGTAAAGTGATTTAATTTACAAGTGTTTTTTTAAGTCTCAACTTGTAAATTGAAGTATTCATAAATTATCATCCTATAAGCAGAAACAATAATTTTCATATAATAATTCCCCCTGTACTGTGCCGTAAGAGATAACGATAATTAACAAAGAATAACAGCAGTCCCCAGCTAAAATCATTGTCGTTGGGTACCCTATATTAATAATAATTTGTAAGACAGATAGGCTAAATGTGATGGGAGTTGGTCAGTTTGCAACAATTTTTTTTTATTATATCTACAAAGCCAAACAATATTTTATGTATAATTTCTCTGTTAATGTTAAATTTATTAATCATGATTAATTTATTTATAAATAAATAATAACTTTCATACCGACAAAATGATAATTTTAGAGCTGAGTACTCAGTCTATTCACAAAATTATTATTTTTTATTACAATTAATGAAATATAATAACAATAGACAGTCTATTCTATTTCTACTACTTAACAAATATTAATAACTCTTTATTATTAAGCTAACCCTAGTTTAATTTAAATAAATTATTAACGTTATACTTTGTAAATATAATTAACTTAAAATCCATATTATTCATAAAAACACTAAAATTAATGGTATACTAGATAGGTAATTAAAACCGTAACTATAAGTTCAAAAAGCTCCTTATCGAATTCACTCAAATTACGCGACATACGTAAACGACAATCAGTCGCAGTGAGTTTTTTTTTAACAGCGCTTCATTCTTTAGAAAAATAAATAAATGACAGATACTACATATGCTGATCTCGGATCAAAAGAATTTTCTGAAATTTACTAAATTAATTGTATCTCTTATGAAGTACAAATTTTTAGTACCACTTGTTTTAATTTAACGTCGTATTTTAATCATTTGACCACTATTTTCATATAGAAAATATATTATGTCGCGTTTCAATTATGAAGAAATATTATTTGATTATTTAAGCAGAAACTTATCGATAATTTTAGAAATCATATTTAACCAGTCTACTTCACGTGAAATGCAAATAATTTTGCGATTTAAAACATATTTTTTCTATATTTTAGATCAGCATATCATTTAGTATCTATCATTTATTTATTTCTCCTGAGGTATTTACATATCCTGCTAAATGTCTAGTCACGACTGACTGCCGCTGCCAGTCGTTTTATTCTGGTGCGTGTTTGAGTGAATTCTAGAGTGAACTTTTTGAATAAATAAATTTAGTTGAAATTACCTAGTACACTATTAATTTTGGATATGTCTTTAATAAATTTAATTATAAGTTAATATTATTTACATAGCATAAAGTTAATAAATATATAAGTGTCCATTATAAAATTGATCATAAACTTTTAATATGGAAAATCAGATTTCCAAATTATTGTACAGAAAAATACTTTTAATAAATGTTGTGAGCAACTATATTTTGCATCTAAATTAGCAATAAGATTTAATTTATAATATTTTAATTGCAACAATTCAAATTAAAAAACAAATTTCGCATTGAAATTGCCTCAATTGTATAATATGGCGGTCAAAAAAAAATATGTTTTACGATTTTTTATCAATAATAGATATTTTCAATTTTTTCATGAGGAAACTCTTTAAATCATAAAATGGTTCTACTTTGGACAAATTCGCAAAAGATAAACTGTTTGTATAGTTAAAATGTCATATAATTGTTTGTAAATTTGTTTATATTCCATGGTTATCCTTATAATGTTTAATTGCCTAAAACATTTATTTGAAGCAATTTTATCAAAAATAAATTTGGAACCTATTTCCCATATTAAATATGAAATAAATATATTATAAATTTGAAAAGTTCGTCTAACATGTTTTAAAAACTCCATATGTTACAATAACAGTAGGCACTGTAAAAAAAATGCAAGTTTCGGTAATTGTTTACAATCAGTATTTAATTGATTTGTATTTCGTTATTATTAGTAATTATGTCGCTTCACAATGAATAAGCTAATAATAATAATAATAAAGTTTATTTGCCCAACAGTAAACCAATTACATGACAAAAAATAATACATGATTTTCACAATACATACTATGAAACAATAATAAGCGAAATATATGATAAACTAGAAATAAATACATATACATTACATTTAAGCAAAAATGTCATCATAATATATGTCAGCGTTTCGGCACATGATGTAAACGGGCGAACGCTGCAGTACTTCCGTATGTGGTGTTGGAAGATGGAACGTTCTTGGGAATCTAGAATTCAATCGTGGTACTAATATAGAAATACAAGATAGTAAATGCGGAGCATCTATTTTATTATGAAGAAGCATCCAAAGGAATCTAGCACTATACTTTTCTCTTCTGTGAGTTAATGACTGCATGGAATGACGTAGGAGGAGAGATTCTTGATCAATACCTCTGACGGGATAAATATTATCTATTTTAAAAGAAAGAAATTTGAGAAATTTTCTGTGGATGCGTTCAATGGCTAAACTTTGATAAGCATAAAGAGGGAACCAAACAATGCTGGCATATTCCAATTTACTAACTACGTATGCAAAATACAATGATTTAAGTAGTGATATATCAAGAAACGTTCGCGATATCCTTATTAAGAAACCCAAGGTCTTACTTGCAGAGGAACAGACGTTATTTAACTGTTCAGAGAAACTGAAATTGTACGTAAAGGTGATTCCAAGATCTTTAACTGATTTCTTACGTACCAGTGACACTTCACACATGAGATACGGGTATTGGAATGGAGTTAAGCGACGACAATAGGATATTACACAACACTTGTCTATGTTTATTTGAAGTTTATTATTGACACACCAATGTACTAGGATGTCAATATTCTGTTGCAAAATCAGAGCATCATCAAGTGTAGATATATTAAGATATAATTTAAGATCATCTGCATAAGCCAGTACCGGGCAAGAAAATGTTTGAAGTAGTTCATTTAGAAACAAATTAAATAATAAAGGTCCTAGGTTCGATCCCTGCGGAACATCGGACGAAGCTGTAAATTTGAATGAACTGAAGCCATTGTAATACACATAACAGGTACGATTATTGAGATAAGAGCTAAGAAGTTGTATTACGGAAGGAGCTGCACCAAAGGCACTGACTTTTGTGAGAATTTTACCATGATCTATAGAATCAAAAGCACGGGAAAAAACTAGTATAGAGTGTATCAATTTGCCCACGCACATCTAAAATTTTCGAAGTAAATTGGGTGAAGGATGCAAGGTTGGTTGTAGTCGATCGACCCTTCATAAAACCATGTTGATCAGGTGAAATTAAAGGAAATGTGTTACTATACAGTGTATTATAAATGACCATCTCAAAAAGCTTGGCAAAATTGTTCACTATTGATATGGGGCGATAGTTCTTTATACAATGTTTATCACCTTTTTTAAAAACAGGAGTAATACGTGTTTTCTTCCAACGTTTAGGAAAAGAACAAGTTTTAATTGCAAGATTGATAATGAGAGATAAGGGATTAGCAAAGGTATAGCGACAATCTTTAACCAAGAAGCTTGGAATTTGATCTTCACCAGCTGAAGATTTGCTAGAGAAAGATGCCATTAGAGGAAGTAAATCATCAACACTAACAGATTGAATAGAAAAAGGAGAACAATTAGTACTAACGTCTGGAATGCTGTGCGATGTACTACCTGTAAAAAAACCACAAAAGAATCTAGCAAATGCATTGACAATATCTTGCGGTGTGTCGTATTCAGAAACGTCATCATTTAGTTTACCTGGAATTCGTGAAGAATTTTGTTTTGAATGAACATATTTCCATAATTCGGAAGGATTATTCTTAATATTTACTTCTACATTACGCATATAAATATTGTATGCCGCATCAATTTGCAATTTGATTAAAGATCTTAATCTTTTAAATTCATCCAAATAAATTAATGATTTAGTCTTAACCCATTTTTTTCTAAGATATTCTTTCGTTTTAAGATTGTATTTTATTTCCCTTGTGAACCATGGTGGGTAGTTGGATTTGATATGTTTATGTTTGGGTACAGACTTGTCTAATACTTCATATAGAATATTATAAAATTTATCTAGAGCATTATCAACATTATGGTACTCATTGAGACAAGACCAGTCCAATGAACAAATATCATCATACAATTGATTAAAGTTAGCTTTACGAAAATTATTAAAAATATTATTAGAAGATGGGAATTTAATCGGTTTAGGCGAAGACAATACTTCAAGATCAAGTAATAACGCAGGATGATAAGCGTCCTCAGAAACAAGGGGAAAGTCACATTTTTCAACAATTAATTTAGTTGCTAAATTGGATAAAACAAGATCTAATTTATTGTGATTAATGTTGTCTATATGATTATACTGTTTAAGATCCAGTATATTGCAGACGTTCCGGAAGGTCCAAGATTTCATACAATTTAATGTCATATTGTAAAGATTAGGAAGGTTAAAGTCCCCTGCAAAGAGAATGATTTCATTTATAAAAAGAAGTTCAAGTGCATCCATATATATTTCAAAATCATTGACGCTAATATCTGGAGGAAAATAAATTGCACAAATTACTAGTGATGATTTGTCAAAATTACATTTGCATGCAACAATATCAATTAATGGGTTAATAATCCGTAAACTAGTGGTATCAAATAAACTATATTTAATATGATTTGCTAACGCGATTAAGACACCACCACCCCTAGACCGTCCAACAAGGGAAAAATTTCTGTCACAGCGAATGATTTCATAATTTAAGGGAAATAGCTCAGAAGTGTTAAGAGAATTGCTTAACCAAGTTTCTGTTAACAAAATAACATCGAAAGACACAGTACAACAGTTAGTATAAAATAAGTGAGATTTTGAATTGAGACCCCTGGTGTTTTGGTAATAACAACGTAAAAAGACAGGACAACTGTTGGGCAAGTTTAGTTTTCCGAAACTATTTTAGGGATACCATTAACATACTTAAGAATAATATTTGTTTCTCCATTATCTTTGCGATTTATTCATTCCTGTTTTACAGACTTATAAAGTTCAATCTGCATTTAAGTCCGATCACGTGAAACGGACAAGTTAGTCATAGAGACGTTGGATTTTAATTTATATAAATTTTTAAAAAAATTATTAACAACATCACGACAGGATAATTGAATTTTAATTGGTCGAGAGCGAGCTGATGTAGCATCAAACCGACCCAGACGACTTACTTTTATTACTGGAGAAGTAACACCTGATTCAGATAGTAAGTTATTGACTAGGATTGTATCAGCATCTAACTGCTCTTGTTTAGACACGGAATTAATCTCCACAGATCCAAAAATAAGAATATTATATGAGCGCTTTGCGCGATCGGAGATTTCCTGAATAATAGTTTCAGTTGATAGAAGTGACAGAGAGTGTGTGCTGCTATTATTGACTGCATGAGAGTCGGAGAATCGGATATGTTAGAGAGTTATAAATGTAAAATACGAGTATCGGGAGGAACTTCAGCATGGCACACGTTATTCACGATTAGTCTATTCAAGATGCTAATTAATATGCCTTGATATATACTACCATATTTAACGTTGATATTGACGTGTTTGTTCCAGGTTCGGTGGCGCTGCAGTTTGCGAGCGTGGCGCTGATCTACCCACAGCGCTCCGAGATAACGGTGGACGCGGCCACGGACTTGACGCTGGGCTGCCGCGGCGCCGAGCCGAAGAAAATTGGACGTTCAGCGACGCAGACAACGGCCCAGTGAGTCTCATCTACGATTTCCATTTACATTGTAGCAGCATACACAATACTCTTGTATTTTTTTTGTATAACTTGCCAAATCTTATACAATGAAAACTTTTTAAATTACACAACATATATACATACATACATAAATGCTAGACATCAAAGTTTGATTTGCACACCCATATAATATGTTTTTAGTAATAAAACGTATTGAAGAGAAAGTAAGAACTATTTTATTTTGAATGGTAAAGTGTAACATATATTTTAGTCTTCTAAAATACTGCATCATCATCAATATTTTAGAAAAATTAAAAATGCAAAGACTACTTTATTCTTCATAATTAGTTGACAACGATATACTACATTTTGAAACTACAATTATTAACAAAATATCTAATGAAACCTAATTCGTATATTTCATATAAATGCTTTGATATTTTTTGGAATATTACAAAAATAAAAAAAAGTAGATTTACGTAACTATGAAAATTAGAGATATAAAAGGAATTTACGATTCGTCTATTGCCAAAAACCGCGAAATGATTTTATCTCAGGGCAGGCTCAAAATACATATTTAAAAAAATATTAATTGTTAAAGTCGTCTTTTTTAACTTAAAATCATGTAGAAAGTGACAGATGTTTCAACTATCTTTAAAATCATGAAACAAAAGTAAAAAAGTAAATACTGCATTTTCATTGGTTTTATTTTATTTGTTTTTAATATTTTTATTTATTGATCTACTTGGTGATCACTTAAAATGCTATCGAAAATTTTAACATTTGTTAAAATAATTTTAAATTTTTACCTTCGTAAAATCAGTCTATATTCAACATGCAAATGAATGACGTGTACATTTCAGCTTCTCTGTCATGCATCAAAGTTCAAAATCATAATAAAGTATTGTTTTCAATACTTGTTGTACAAATAAGTATTGTCAATGAAATATAATAATAAAAAATACGATATATAATTAAAATGGAATGATATTTATTTTTTTCATTTAGAATTTTATGAATGCAAAAATCCTTTTATTGCATAAAAAATTATAGTTATTTAAATAAGTTATAGAGGGTGTTTTACATTTTTTTTTTAAATTCACAAAAATAATTGAACAATTTTCACGCTACTGGATTGATAGGTTTCAGTAATGAATAAAAATTAATAAACATTAAAATTAATTTAATTTAATTGAAATTTTGTAACAGTTCCTTCAATCAGTCTATTGATTTGTGAAGATGCCAGTCCTATTTTGTTTCATGGTCAACATAAAGATCTAATTTCGTTAAGAACAGCGATATCCATGAACATAGCCCTCGTTCTGCTCATTTACTGACGAAGTAACGATACCGCAGGCTCTGAAATCTAGGGGGAGGGGCAGTAGGAACCAGGAAGAAAATTAGGGGGGGGGATATATTGTTTATCATTTTAATAATAAATATCAATGTTGTCAATGTTAAATTTATTTGGTACCAAACAAATATAAATATAATATAGAGTAGAATCTCTTATAGCATGCTCTCCTACAACACCCCAACTAAATTTACGACTCACATCAGTCTATTACAACACGTCAAAACTCTCACATATAACACGTGAAATAACACAAAATCGGCGCTTCTTACTGTAACGTGCTATAATACAGTCGAGGGCAAATTATAAATTTATCTACAAAACCATGATGATTATTATATGATTTTATTTATATTGTTCACTTCTGGTTTCGATTCAATTTTCTTTATGTAACTACAGTTTCTGCTGTGTTCTTATCCACTTATATTTGTAAGAACTGTTTTCTTGTCGAAATGTCATGTGAACAGTTTGCTGTAGAAGCAACCCTTAACGTAGCTGTCATATACCTGAGGGCTTTCTATTTCTCGATTTGAATTAATGTGTTTGTCAATTTTTCGATGTTTCGGTTTAAAATAAACCGCATATTTCTGGTCTGGACTGTAATACAGGTTGAACAATTTTGTTTTTAATTTATGTTCCGCTGTACAACAGAAACTTAATCCAAATTACAGTACAGGCTCCGGATTCATCGAGACGCAGTGTGGTAGTTCATATTATTTTTAACTTGAGTGCGATCTGAACTCCGGATCTTCAGATTCGAATTCCGTAACGCTATACACACCACCGTACTGCCGGACAATTTTGATTAGTATTTATTTGTTAGCAGAGTATTTGAGCATTCAGCAAAGTTTTTTTTATTGCTTTGTTGTTTTTTTACTTAAAATTAATATCTGTAGGTGCACACAAATTTGATTTTCTTTTGTTGGCTAATATGGATCATGAGCAGGGCAATGAAAAATATGGTCTAAAAATATTGTTTCAAGCGCTTGAGAAATGGCCGATAATAATAAATATAGGCTCTATAAAAATGACAATATACTCTAAAGTTTCTAGGAAAAGTTAATAACAGTGCTAAATAAAGTAAATGGAAAACTGTTGAATCCTATTTATGTATTTAATAGTTCAAAGTTATTATTTTTGTAAACAAGAACAGCGAAAATAGGCATTATAATTTTTTATTAATATTGACTATAAGGCAATCGACGTGAATATACATATGTTTCAAACTTGTTCACATATTAAATAAATTTCGTATGGAAGACAAGTCACATGCGTTACTTTTGGGTAAAATATTTGCATGGTCTGGTCTGCTTTTAGCATGTATGGAGCAGCACTTCATATCAGGCAGCGGTTCATAATGTTATCTTTATTATAGACTCTGCTTAAAAATCTTTTTTGTCGTGGAACACCAAGGCTTAATTCAAGATTTCAAATTCGAAAGTGCATCAACTTCCAGTATTACATTAAAAATTGCCATAAAGTGCTTTCATGTACGGAGAGAAGAACAAAATAAGTTATTTTGTTAATAAACACACTACTATTATAATAATTTAATTGGAATTGTTCTATATCTATACAAAATAATGACAACAAAATAATATTGAATGCAATTACAACAGATGAAGAAGAATTTTATAAAATGCGATAGAATTTTTAAAATTGAAAAATGTATTTAAATTTGTTTCATTTATTTTGGCTTTATTTGGAAGCAAATATGAAGTTGATATTACTACCGCAAAGGCTGAAAATGAGAGTTTACTTAACTATACAAATTATTACGTGTCCTTAAATCTAATCTTTTTATACAACACATTTTTAACACCTTTAGTTAGCAACTAACACATTTATTTATAGGATGTACTATTTCATTATATATAAATGTACTTAATAATTGTCTATATTATTTACAGTATTTCAACAGTTCTGAGAAAAACATTACTAATATCTACAATGACAAAGAAGCAGATTATAAACACGAGACTATATTGACTGTATGTAACGTTTCTGGAGAGAATGTAGGCTTCTACTATTGCCACGGAACAAATGTGAACTTCGACACCTCCAGGAGATCCACCAGGATATACGTCTTCGTTCATGGTTCGTACTTAACTTATATTAAACATTCTTCATGTACGATTGTATGTTCTATTCCTGGTTGAAACAGAAAAACTTTTAATGTAAATTTATGACTTCAAACTAGGAAATAATATTTTTCTAAAGATATTCTCTCTAGCGGTTTCTTTAAGAGAAACATTACAATTGGAACTGTAGCTAGATGTTCATAATTTAGCGATTATTATCAACTTAGGTATAAACCAAGCATTTACACTATTATATATTTTTTTTAATCTCAAAACGTAAAACATAATTTTTTTTAATGACAATACTCCATTATGATGTATTATATAGATATATTTTACTGGATAGAACCAGTCATATCACAGTGAAAATATTCAATAGTGAAAACATTATTATTTTGAAAATCGATAAGTAAACACATGTTCTTGCTTTGCTCTAATATTTTGCAAATTTATTGGTGTTGTTGCTGTTTTGAAATTTCTAAAATCTGTTTAATATTCTTCGAAAAGTGTCAGCTAAACAGTGAGTTTATTGTGCCGGTTGATCGTGCATTCTGTGTTGATTATTTTGCTAAACTACTTTTAAAAGTGATTTGTTTTTAAACGCATAGCCGTCTAATTTCAAGTTTCATAGTTCAACTTGTTCAAACCGTGTGATGGCACCTAGCAGTACCTGTGTCACCTGTACTCGCGTACTCGGCAAGAGGTCGCCAGGCATCAATTGTGATAAATGCGCGCGAATATTCCACACGTCTTGCGTTAAGTTAAGTGCTGCTCAAATTGAACTGTTCAAGGACAAGAGCTGTGTATGGTTCTGTTCAGTATGTCGTCAGGCGGGTGATTTGAATACTTCAGCTGTACTAAACGACAATAATGATCAATGTGATACTGACACTCTTATTACCAGAATGAAGGATGACATCATATCTGAATTTACTCATAAAATTGACGATCTTTTTACCTCTGTAAAGTTCTGTTGTGACAAAATTACAGATTTCGAACTATCATTAAAACAGATCACCAGCAAATTAAAAGAATTTGATGAAATTAAAGCGGTAAACGCAAAACTCAAATATGAAGTGACTTCTTTGTCCAATAAAATCAATGATCTTGAACAATATTCCAGATTAAATAATGTGATCATTAATAATATTCTACTAAAAACAAATGAAAAAGTGGTTGATATTCTATCTGAGATAGGGAAATTAGTTGCTGTTGACATTGAACATTCTGATATTGAAGGCAATAAAGTTAATGTGTCTGTCAATGACCACCTCACCCCTTCCAGTATGCATCTTTTTAAACAGGCCCGTGAAGAACTTCGCGTTAAAAACTATAAATACGTGAGGACTCGGAATTGCAAAATCGATGCTCGTAAGAACGAGTGTACTAGTATACATCAAATCAACAATATTTCTGACATTCGTAAGTTATTATAAATTGTTTTAGCATTTATGATCCATTTCGTGTAAATAATGAATACATCTGACATTCATAATTCTAGTTTTTCGTGCGGTCACATAAATGTTAGATCGTTAAATTCACGTTTTTCACAATTCAAAGATTTCTTGTACAATCATAGTTTTGATATTCTAGCGGTCACTGAAATATGGATTAGTGATACCTCCCCAGCTCACTTGTTTCACATTAATTATTATAAATTAATCAGCGAACAAAGATCCGATAAACGTGGTGGAGGTGTCGCTTTCTATGTTCGCAATAACATTAATTGTAAAATTTTATCTACTTCATTTGTAACAAATAATGTTGTTGAACATCTCTGGATCCAGATCACTGTCAGAAATCGTAATATAATTGTTGGTGTTGTTTGCAACCCGCATTCTGATTTGTATAAAGAACTTTATGTTCTGGAACCAATATTTGTTGAATTTAGCACAATGGCGGACTGTATTATATGTACTGGAGATTTTAATGTAAATCTATTATCAAATGATGTACGTTCAATCTATGTTACAAATCTTCTTTCTGCGTATGGAATGTGTCAGTTGATTGATAGCCATACTCGACAAGCCTCCAAATCTCTTTTGGATATTATAGCAATATCTGATCAAGCGCTTTGTTCATATGCTGGTGTTATTGTGTATATTGTACTTTAGATTTACCGAACTGTGTTGTACCAAGTAAAGGATTTATTTACAGAGATTTAAATATTTTGATTCTGGTACATTTTATGCTGATTGTCAAAGGGTAAATTGGCACAATATGTTACAGTTAAGTGATGTTAATCAAAAACTCGAATTTTTAAACAATAATATCATTTATTTATTTGACAAACATGCACCCATACGAATTTCTAAAACATCTAAAATTTATTGCCCGTGGCTCACTCCAGTGATTAAAATTATGCAAAGAAAACGATATAAAGCTTTGAGTGAGTATAAAAAACATAAAACTGAAGCTAAACTCGAATATTATAAACAACTACGTAACTTAACAACTGCTTCAATACGTAGCAAAAAACAGGCATTTAAAAAAAGTGAAGTTAACAATAATTTTAGAGATGCTAGCAAATTATGGAATAGTCTTAAACGTTTGGGTGCTACAGACAAAAAAAAAGGTACACATGATGTTAACCTTGATTCGATAAACTTTTATTTAAACAATAAATATTCAGGGCACTCTGGTCAGTCTTTTGTATTTAAATGTATAGACAGTGATACTGTGATTAGAATTTAACATAAGTTCAAACGCAATGCGTCAGCATCAATGGGATATCTTTAAAAATGATTAAAATGGTCTTGCCTATTATTGTTGCTTTTATTATGCACGTAGTAAATACTTGCATTTTGAAAGGTGTGATGCCTGACAATTGGAAACAAGCAATTATCAAACCTGTAGCCAAAGTAAAGAACTGTTCCACATTTGATGATCTGAGACCTATCAGTATTCTACCTACATTGTCCAAGATTCTGGAGAGAGTATGTTGTGATCAAATCATGTCATATATCGTGGATAACAATATTTTACCTACTAATCAATCTGGGTTCAGAGCTGGTCATTCCACGAACACGTGCCTTTTAAATATTACTGATACTCTATTAGAAAATTACGATAAATCTGTTATCTCATTCTTAATTCAGATTGATTTTTCTAAGGCCTTCGACCTGGTTAATCACAACATGCTTCTAGCAAAATTAGAGTATTATAATTTTTCGAGATTGGCAATGAAATGGTGTAGAAATTATTTGAATGACAGATACTTCCAGGTAAATATGTCCTCAAAAAGTGATATACATAATTCTGCAAAGTTTCACCTTACATCTAGTGTTCCGCAAGGATCAATTTTAGGACCTTTGTTCTTCCTCATCTACGTTGCTGACATGCCATCAGTATTTAATTTTTGTAAGGCACATACTTACGCAGATGATACTCATATTCTGGCTTCAATAAACTCAGAACCTCAATATATCAATGATCAATGTGCAATAGTTAACAGTGAACTTGAAAAACTGGTAATTTGGATAAAGAACAATGGTCTGAAAATCAATACAAATAAATCGTCTCTCCTTGTGGTTGGAAATTATGGTGCTTTACCAGATATCTTTTTGGACGGAGAGATAGTTCAACGTAATCCTGTTACTAAAATCTTGGGTTTATATCTCGATCAAATCTTAAATTAATTAGTTGTCATTTAAATAAAAAAAGCTACTGCTGCAAGGCTTAAATTAAGCCAACTCTTTCAATTTAGACATGATATTATTTCTCTTATCAAGCTACGTATAATTAACACAATAATTCTGCCGCTGTTCGATTATTGTTCTTGCGTGTATATCCCAAACCTCACTCACACGGATAAACATAGAATTACTCTTATGCAAAATTCATGTTTACGTTTTGTTTATGGTGTGCGTAAATATGACCACATATGTAAATTCCGCGGGATATCCAAAATGACCACGGTTGAAAATAGCGTAAAAATTGCGTATCTTTGTCTGGTACATAATATTAGATTGACTGGCACCCCCTGTTATTTGTTTGATAAACTTGTTGAAAAATAATATAATTACACTCTTCGAATTAAGGACTTATATATTGTACCATCTTTTAGAAAGACCAAATATAAAGGCTCCTTCTCGTATCTGGCATCAACATTGTATAACAACATCCCTGCTTCTTTAAAATCTCTGTCTTTAAATACATTTCGTCAACATATTAAGAATATATTTATTGGATAATATGTACTTTAGTTTACCTTTTAATTATTTAATTATTTATGTAACACGTGTTTGTTAATATCTCTGTACCTTTAATTTTTGTGTTTTTCATCCTTGTGTTTATAATTTATTTGTAAAACATTTACGTTTTTTATGATGCTCTTATTAATGTATAATTTTGTTTTTGTAAGGTTAGGTGGAAGAACAGCCCTGTCCTGAACCTCGCCTTTACTTATTAGTCAATAAAGATATATTTATTAATTTATTTAAAATGGTGACGTTAATATGATTATTTGTGTAGCTAGTGCGCAAGTGACAGTGTGTCGCAATAGTGAAGAAACTGCAGACTGAGGCTTGTCGAGGTCTACGAATTTACGAGGGTGGCACAAGCACTTTATGCACGTGAAATGTATAATTATTTTTTCCACGACCGGAAGTACTCGTATATGACAAAAAAATCCTATATACTATTTTGATAAGTGACATATATATATATATATATATATATATATATATATATATATATATATATATATATATATATATATATATATATATATATATAGGGTGATTCTGCGAAAAGACGAACCCCCCCTTACATGATAAGACTATCAAGTTTTATTTTTCAAATAGAAACCTAGAATTATTTTATTAAAATAAAAACCGCCATTTTTTTCTCTTTTCAACGATGTATTACTTGTCATAAATGTATATGAAAAAGTTCGAGATACATAAGGTAATTGAGACATATCAGAAATTATTTTTAATAAATTATTGTAGGTGGCTATGCAAAATTAAGCAAATATTTATTGTTACTCGTTTCACGTATTTTGTCATTCATTTTACTTTGTTACATTGTGTTTAATTTCGCATAGCCTCCTAGAATAATGGAATAAAGATAATTTCTGATATGTCTCAAGTATTTTATTTATCTCGATTTTTTTCATATATAATTATGACAAGTAATACATCGTTGAAAAGAGAAAAAAATTGCGGTTTATATTTTAATAAAATAATTCTAATATGTATATGTATATGTATATGTATATGTATATGTATATGTATATGTATATGTATATGTATATGTATATGTATATGTATATGTATATGTATATGTATATGTATATGTATATGTATATGTATATGTATATGTATATGTATATGTATATGTATATGTATATGTATATGTATATGTATATGTATATGTATATGTATATGTATATGTATATGTATATGTATATGTATATGTATATGTATATGTATATGTATATGTATATGTATATGTATATGTATATGTATATGTATATGTATATGTATATGTATATGTATATGTATATGTATATGTATATGTATATGTATATGTATATGTATATGTATATGTATATGTATATGTATATGTATATGTATATGTATATGTAATATGTATATGTATATGTATATGTATATGTATATGTATATGTATATGTATATGTATATGTATATGTATATGTATATGTATATGTATATGTATATGTATATGTATATGTATATGTATATGTATATGTATATGTATATGTATATGTATATGTATATGTATATGTATATGTATATGTATATGTATATGTATATGTATATGTATATGTATATGTATATGTATATGTATATGTATATGTATATGTATATGTATATGTATATGTATATGTATATGTATATGTATATGTATATGTATATGTATATGTATATGTATATGTATATGTATATGTATATGTATATGTATATGTATATGTATATGTATATGTATATGTATATGTATATGTATATGTATATGTATATGTATATGTATATGTATATGTATATGTATATGTATATGTATATGTATATGTATATGTATATGTATATGTATATGTATATGTATATGTATATATATGTATATGTATATGTATATGTATATGTATATGTATATGTATATGTATATGTATATGTATATGTATATGTATATGTATATGTATATGTATATGTATATGTATATGTATATGTATATGTATATGTATATGTATATGTATATGTATATGTATATGTATATGTGTATGTGTATGTGTATGTGTATGTGTATGTGTATGTGTATGTGTATGTGTATGTGTATGTGTATGTGTATGTGTATGTGTATGTATATGTAATTAAATAAATAAATATATCATCACGCCTTTTACCCATCACTGGGTGTGGCACTCTGCCTAAGCAGATCTCGGTGAGTCATATATTTTTTCGCGTGAAGTGCGGTTACCAGTCGTCAAATTACGGCCCCCAAAGATATTTGTGGAGGGGGAGCCACAGGACTAGATTTAAATTGGTGAAAATTGTTTGTCGACTGTGGGGATCGAACCAGAGTTCTCAAGATCCACAGACCGACTAGATACCACTGAGCCACCTGCCCCATATGTACCGGGTGACTACTTTTGTTTTATTATATAGGAAATTCAATGATAAAATTTTAATTACGCCATAAATTTTTCCCTATTAATTTTAGAGCAAAAGTTTAAATACAAAAGTTGTTCATTATTAAAAACTGCTTCCAACGTGTCCGTATTTATTGATATACGACGATCTTGTTACGAGATACAGGTAAATTAAAATTTCCATCTTTAAGTTATTTACAGAGTGCCATGAAAAATAAAACAAATAATATTATTGTTATGTATTCTTTGAGATTGACAGTTTGTGTTCTTTTAATTGTTACTTTGGTTTCATTAAGATTAAAATAATGGAAAGATTTACTACAAATGAAAAAGTTCAGTGTATAAGATGGTATTTTGGTGGAAATTCGATTGCTCGAGTGAGGGACTTTCAGTAATTTTCTTGAAAATCGTCCTATTCCTTGCACTGCGGCCATACACAGAATAATTCAACAATTTAATGAAACTGGCTCTGGACGCAGTTTTTAATTCTGAACAACTTTTATATTTAAACTTTTTCTCTAAAATTAATAGGAAAAAATTTATGGCGTAATGAAAATTTTACCATTGAATTTCCTATATAACAAAAAGAAAGTAGACACCCGGTATATATATATATATATATATATATATATATATATATATATATATATATATATATATATATATATATACATATATATATATATATATATATATATATATATATAGGTAGGGTGTTTCAGACCACCCGTACCCCCCAATATCACGCGAAAAACAAAACGGATTGAGATACCAAAAAATGCGTCCAAAATATTTTTGAAAGTTCTATCGAAGATATGAGTGTTAGATGTAATGGTATTACACAGTTCTGGAGAGCCCATCAAGCCATTCTTCCACTAGGTGATTTAAAAGAGCCACCATAAAGGTTAGTTATTGCTAAGTACTTTAACTTGGACTTCTTCTAAATACCCACGAATTTTATCTATGGCCTATAGCACAGCGAAAACTTATTTTCGCTGCATTTAGCAAACTAGGTGCGTAGTCCACTGGTCGTTCATTCGAAGCCACCCCCTGGAATAATGCTGTTCGCAGTGCGTACCTACTCGAATATTATATTATTTTCAATTCATATTATTTTCATATGATTTGCAAAACTAACCCTAAAAATCTCTCATACTTTTGTTTCTTTAGATAGAAGTGCAAAAAATGTTGATTCCTTTATTGTTCCGCATTAGTTTTTCGTACCTTAGAGTCCATAATAGATATTAATAAATTTTTAATTTTAGGATGTAAGTATTTAAAATTCTTTGGACAACAATGTAATTTTTATACAATAATATTAACATTATGTTTACTTATCAATAACATTAATTCTTATTAGTTATGTTTATTTAACTCACATCAGTTTCATCATGTCCACGATGACCTATATCTTGGATACAGGTAAATAATAAACATTCACATAATGTCATAAACATTATGAAAAAACCTATTCTCCAACCACGCAGTTTTAAACCACAATGGTTTGAAACTTCTTCAAGGAAAGGGGACAAATAAAAGACAAGGGATATTCTGCGGGACGGGCCACGGGTTCCTCTCGGCCGGCCTGTTAGTGCCGTCACTACCACCAAGTTGTGTATAGATTGACGAATTCTATGTTAAAATATTAAATGAATTTCATGGAATTTGAAAATGATTAAAATATGTTTTTTTTTTTTAGATGACAATTATTTAGCTATAAAGACTTCCAAAACAAACACATTAGCGGAAAATTTATGGCGCATTCTTGTTCCATGCAGACCTACTGCTCCAGATATAAACATCACTCTCGCTTGTGATGATACCGAAGTGCAAGGCAGAAGAATGTCAGTAAATCCAGGCAACTACACTGTAGAACAGCAGATTGGGGATTATGTGGTAAGTAATACATACATGTGAATTAGAACAATAATTTGAAATTATTGAATATTGTCATAGTTTTACGAACGTGTGTACAGAGTTTTTATCCGTACTATGGCTTTATACTGGAATTTTAAAACTATAGTTGCCCAATTATTGTGATTGTGTTTTAAGAGAAACAATAAAATTTCTACTATACGACTGTTACCTAATTGAATTATGTTATTGTTAACGAAAATCGGTATTCTCAATAGTATCTAGTTCCCATTAACAGAGAAGCACAATATACATAACAAGTACATAGCAATAAGCATAGTAACAGTAGTATAGGAATAAATTTTAACAGAATCACATTTAATAAATACATGTAATTAGAATAAAGTACAAATAATGTATCAAGTAATAATAATAATCATAGTAAAATTGATTTAAATAATACGAGTAATACATGTCGGAAATTTTTGTAAATAATATATTATTGACAGATTTCACATATAATAGCGGAAATCTATTAATTGCAGAATTTGTTCTCTTAAAATTAACAATAAATAATTTCTTTAAGCTAATAGCATGAGACGGAACACGAAAGCATATTTGAGATAACAGTTCTGGTCAATCTATTACATTAGAACCCCATATCTAACAAAGCGTGTCTATTTTCCAACGACATTATATGAAGATCAAAAGCAAGATACCTATATTTCACGTATCGGTAAATTTTTCTCTGAATACTCTCAATACGATCAATATAAATTGAATATTGTGGAGACCAAGAGATAATCGAAAATGCAAGTTGAATTCTTACAAGTAAAATATATAAGTGTAAGAGTATTTAAAATTTTGTACGATTCTCATAAGATATTTGCGCATTTTGTATGACTTTTTGACAATGTTACGAGTACCTACATGTATATCTAGTACTTATTTTTGTCAAATGTAACACCAAGGTTTTTAACAAAGTCCACTGTAGTGATATTCGTGCCAGTAGTTTATAAATATTTTCAAACATTTTTCTGTTTCTTATGAAACTATTATAACATTTAGCGGTATTAATGCTTAAGTTAATAACTCTTGTATGTATATGCATCAAAACTAAATTCAGATTGAAGAGCAATACTATCTTCATTAGATGTTATTTTAATTTTTTTAAATCCTCTGCATATAATAGAAAATTATATGTAGGTCAAAACGCAATTCCCGACATCATTGAGGACGTCAGAAGAATGGTGACAGTAACTGATTTGTAAATTGTTTACAAAAAACTAGGTTCTAATTCAATAAATTACAATGAATACCGACTTTAGCTTGTTTATGTTGTAATATATTTTATCAAAAGCTTTGCTAAAGTGAATATAAATAAAATCCACTTGGCATCTATCATCCATTGCACGTAGGATATAAATTGAGTATGTTAATATATTAGTTTTAAAAATCAATATTTGAATTCTATGTTTAAGTATGTGTTTAAGTGAATTGGTAAAAGGATCGGAATATAATTGAATAAGTACAACAATATATTTTTATTATTACCGACGTTCCGGCAGGTGAACCTGCCATCATCAGCTAATATCAAAACATAAACTCGTACATAACAAAAATTTAAAGATTAATTAATTTTCATAGAATTTTCGGCCAAAAACAAAAGATATACTACAGCAAAATACCATACAATGGAACCATCAATGCTGGGCTCAAGAAAATATTTCAGTAATCCAATATAGCGGAAACAAACTCTAACAATCATTGAACTAATCATTTGTTTTTTAAGTTAAAAGATAAATTCCAAATAATTAAAGACAAAATGTGATATACAAGGTAAATTGTAACACCTGCCGGAAGGTATACATAGGTGAAATCAGCCAACCACTAAACAAAAGGATATACTAACACAATAACTATGCGAAGATGTTAAATCCTTGGCACAGTGGTATCACTAGACATGTGCAAGAGACCGGGCATAAAATCTATTTTACTGATGTGACCATCTTAGACGAAGAATCTAATAAATTTAAGAGACTGGCTTTAGCAACCCTACACATCAACAGCTATAAAAACAATAACATGAATAATCACACAGATTTCAATGAAACTTTGAAATTCGCGGGTCCGGTACTGGACACCATATCGAATTGAAAACAGGCGATCAAGTGACTTCCGGTCGGTCAGCAATTATTTAATTTTGATGGATGATAGTGACATGTGTATATACTATGAAATTATTTGAATTATTTCTTCTGTTGTTCTGTACAGGATCTTGGTGCTTTATATTTATTTATCCATTTATTGTTAATTCACATATTGTAATATGTGAGCTGATTGATTTATTGTATGGAAATTAATTAACCTTTGAATTTTTTTTATGTATATGTTTTGATTTTAGCTAATGATGGCAGGTTCGCCAGCCGAAACGTCCGTAATAATAAAAATATATAGAGTTACTCGTTCAATTATATTCCGATCCTTTCACCGATTCACTTATAATATATTCGTGTCATCTATTCTACCCGGCCGTTTTTAGGCCGGGTAGAAAGTTGCTCAAGTATAAGATTTTACTAAATAGAACAAGATATTACATATAAATTTTTCAAATATTTTCATATATAATATAACAAGTAGTATGAAAATTGCTGAAAATATTTTGATATAAATTATGAGTTGTTATGGTAATGGAAACATAACGATTGCGAAGCACGAGTTGTATATCCTATTTCCGTAACAACGAATGTATATTTATGTCAAAATATAATCTGTCAATTTTCATACTACGAGTTGTATTCGGCTTGAGAATTTACTAAACAAGAGTTAATTAACAAGAATAGTTAGGTATTTATTTGCACATTATTAATTATATTAAATGTACACTGAACAGACGTTTATGAAAATATTGAAAATATCATTTATTTTATTCGTAACCAAGGATATTAATAACAGTGGTATTTCCGATGAAATTTCATTAGTGATGAATTTCCGACGAAATGTACATTTCATTGGTTCATTTTCAAACAAATTCGTGATCCTATTGGTTGACAGTGACGTGTGGTGAATTCTCTCTAAAATCAAAGGTTAGGCTAATAATTTTCTATTAAACTTTTTACACCGCTTTCGATTACCGGTACAACTTGTCCTTGTTCCCAAATAGGGAGACAATGTCCGTCTGTTAATTATTGATTAAATATGCATGTTAACGGATAATTTAACGTACTCAAACCAATTTCGTATAAAAACTGATAGAGTTTCAATAGACCCTGCGCTTTTGTTAATATCTAAACATGACAATATCAAAAACCTCTAGGGAATTGTACTGAACATAGGTGATATTATTATTAGCAGTATATGCTTCAAAAAATTTATGCTATTAGAGTTCTTCTTTTCTTTTCTCTTATACCCTAAGGTGTCGGGGTCTCAATCCACTTCCGGATTTCGTTTCTGTTCAGCGCCATTCTTTTAATTTTAGCTGATGATTTACCTTTTCTCTCCGCTATCTTCTCAATAGAATCCATCCAGGTTACTTTAGGTCTTTCCCTTCCTCTCCTTCTCTACGTGCCACCATTATTTGCTTTGGAATCCTTTTCTTTCCATCCTTACTACATGCCCATACCACTTGAGTTGTTTCTCTACTAATGGTTCTGTATCTAATTCTTCTCTAGTTGCTACATTTCTGATTCTATCCCTTCTCGTTCGTCCTACTGTTCTCCTTAAGTATTTCATCTCTGCCGCTGTAATTCTGCTTTTGTGTTTGTCCTGCATTGGCCAGCTCTCTGCACCGTATTTTAATGTAAGTACATAAATTGGTTGGTACAGACTTAGTTTCGTCTCTTTACTTACTTATTTCTTGTTAATGAGGGTGTGGTTAATTTGGTAATATATGTTTCTAGAGATGTCGTATCTCTTGTGTTATTGTTCCGGCATCCACCTCAGGTATTCTTAATGGTTGACCACTTCTAGTCCTTTCCCCTCGCACTTTATTATAATTTTCTTCCCCTCTTCGCTCTCTTTTTTTATTTTCATGATTTTTCTCTTCTTGGTATTTACCGTCATTCCTGCTCTGCGTATCATAGTATTCATTACGGTACAGATTAGCAGTTTCGTCATGCTATCCGCGAGGAGCTTTATGTCATCTGCAAAAACGAAGAATTGAATATTCACTGCTGTCATATTCCAGTCCCCTATTCTTGTGTTCATGGCGTTCTTTTGGCTATTTTGAATTATTTGGTCCATTACCAATATGAATAATAGTGGACTGAGCGAGTCTCCTTGTTTGATGACTCTCTCCATGTTGAAACTTTGAGATTCTTGTCCTCCTATTCTTACTATTTCTTTTTTTCGTATAGTCGTTTTGTAGCTGCTTTTAATTTGCACGGAATGCCTGCGTCTCCATTGCTTTCCATAAAATTGGTTTTGGCAAAGTATCGAACGCTGCTTGCAGATCAATGAATTCGAGGTATAGTGGTTTTCCCTGCTCTAGTTTCTTCTCTATCGTTATTCTTAGTCTTACTGGTCTTGTGTTTATCTATTTTGCCTGTACGCTGCTTGTTCATCTTATAGCTTATCTTCAACTTAAAGTCCGATCTTTCTCTCTATTTTAGTAGAATAGATTTTTTGTATGCAAGACGACAGGCATATGGCCCTGTAGTTGCCGCAATCATTTGTGTTTCCTTTTGTGTGCAAGGTTACAATAATGGTTTCTTCCCAATTTTTTTGGTATATCTTCTCCTTCCCATGCCTGTTCACATATTTTTCGTATCCATACCATCAACCTTTGCCCTTCATCTCTGCGGCTGATTTTTTTTTTTGTCTCGTTTCTTTTAGTAATATATTGCTGCTTATCCTCTGCAGTGTTTGATTGTAGGTATTTTTCCAGGCTGTTTTCTTATCTTTGACTTTTCTTTTTACTTCTTCATTCCACCATTTTGTTGGTTTTTGATCGGAATCTATTTTCTTTATGCTACATACCTCTGTGGCTGCTTCTATAATTGACGATTTAACCCTCCTCCATCTCTCCTCTATGTTCCATTTATAACATTTTCTCTCCTCCTCTCTATTCCAATCTTTGATTATTGTTATATTATATCTTCTTAGGGGGTGCTTCTAGTTTTCTCTATCATAATTTGATGGTATTCCTTTAGTGGTGCTGGTTTCTTTCTGTAAAATCTTGTATCCGCTACCACTAGCATATGGTCTGAATTGATTTCAGCTCCTCTTATTACTTTTATATCTAAGATAGCATACTTAGTTCTTTTCGTGTATGTGATGTAGTCTATTATACTTTTTGCTTCCTGTTCTCCGCTTTAAAAGTTATTTGGTGTATCAATTTTTTGTTGAAGAAACTGTTCCCAACCAGCATTCCGTTGTCTATGTTGAAATCTATCATTCTGTTCCCATTGTCATTTATAATTTTATCACTACAGAATTTTCCCAACACTCCATAGCCTCTTCCTGGGACTTTTCCTACTCTAACGTTCCAGTCGCCCATTATAATCACATTTTTACTTCTTTCTTTTACTTTTTCGGTCGTTTGTTGCAAACTTGTATAGAACATATCTTTCTGTACCACATCTGCATCTTCCGTTGGTGCGTATACTTGCACGAGTGTGGTATTTTCTGTTTCTTTCATCTTCAGGTCGATTGTGATAATTCTTGAGCTGCCACCTTGTCATCCAATGATTCGAGGGGTTAGATCTTGGCTTATAATTATGCCTACCCGCGCCTTCGCTCTTAATCCGGCTGGTACTCCTGAATATATTAGTTTATATCCTTTTTCCAGTGCTATCTCCTTTATTTCTTTTTTCTTTATCTCTGATATACCTAGGACTTGCACTTTGTTTCTTACACTAATTCTACTTTCTTTCCATTGATTTCTCTAATGTTCTATATTCTTATTCTAGTCCTTTTCCGTTGCTTTGATCGCTGTCCAGGTTTCTGTCCGGGTCCGAGGCTGGTGCTTGTTCTCTGGATCGCTGTACCCCATGTAGGTGATCAGCCCAATGATGGGGGTCCCATTTTCTTGGGACAACAGTTATCAGGATATACCCCCTGATGTGGGGCGCCAGAACCCCGTTAGTTTTCTAGTAAAGTGTACCGGACATTCAAGCTTCTCGTGCAGATGGAGTTGACATTTGGGTTTTATGGTGTTGGTAACCCCTTACTCCCCTATTAGAGTTAATGATATTAAAACCTAAGCATTTGAATTAGAATACTATTAAAACAGTTTTGTCAAACGAGTAAATAAGTAATTATAATGTGTTTTTTCAATTCACAGCCATCACATTTGTTGATGTTATTGTTGTTCTTATAAATTTCAATAGCTTCTCTGATAATCGACCATTCATATGTTTAAGTCTGGCAAATATTTTTGTGTTTTCAAATTTAATTTTGTGTAGAAATTGTAATGCATGCTGAGCAATCAAAGATTTAACAGGGTAATTTATTCTAATGGGGAGCTTATGTTTGCTAACTCTTTTTAAAATTGTTCTTCCTGGTTGTCCAATATAAACTTCACCACATTCGCAAGGAGTACTATATATTCTAGAAGACTGTTTTAATGATTAATTATGAGTACTGAAAACTTTTTCCATTTGTTCAAATAATATTTTTAAATAATTGAATATAATTTTTTTATGACGTATGTACAGGGAAGTTTTCATCCATACTATGGATTCACACTCGAATTTCGAAACTTTGAAGGATGGTTTTTCCGACAATGTGATTGTTTCTTTAGAAGAAACAATAAAGCGGCTTACAGAGGACTGTTACCTCAAGCTAGGGGTAAGTAATAATTCGTATTCGTATTTTTATTATTAATTTAGTTGTACTTTGTCTTATATCATTTACTTGCACTTTACGCTTAATGCGAACTGCTCAACTAAATTGTACCTGCTAAGATTTTCTATAGTCATTTAATATAAGTAGCAAATATATGAATTAAATTAATTAAGTCAGTAATGTAGGTACAAAATTAAAGTAGTTCATGGTTATTTGTGCGAGCTACAGAAGCGTTAAAATTCAGGGGAATATAAAATTTTAATAAATTAATTTAGTTGATATTATTGCACAGCAAAACTTCATTTTTCAGTTCTTTACAAGGCTGAAGTAGTAATGAGCAGTGAAGTCGTTAGAGGCACAAATCCTAATTTCGTAGGAATGCAGACTGATTTATAAATAAAACAAAAAATCTCTTAGGTAGTACGATTTTGCCAATTCTTCAGTAATAGTATTTAAGTGCGCCCTGCTAAAAATATAAAAGATACATTTTCTACAAGCACAAACATATTTGCTCATTATGTGGTTGTTATTACAACGCAAGTATAGTATATTGCACACATATTTGTATATCTCACGGTTCGCTTTGGTAACGTGAGATGCTAATTTAGAGTTATCAGTGGAATTGTGAAATAAGCACAAACTTATGATTAATATATAAATTAATAGAATAAGCATAGGGTACAACTTACATAGAATGCCCCTTTTTCACTTGAAGGAATTTTAGCATTTGTCTTCAACTCGTGCTACAAACTTTCACACTCGTGCGAAATGAGTACCATTCCACGATTGTTTTACAATGTATAGTATATTCCAACAAAAAAAACTGTGATGCGGGTTATTATTTTATTACGGTTACAGTTTTACCATTACCATGGTACAGAAACGGAACATGTCAGTGTGGGTATAAACAAAAAGGTAACCGTGGCAACCGTGGCTCGTTTTTGGAATACACTATAATGTCGACTAAGCCCTGGACAGTTGCATTGGTTACTCTGGTACCGGTTTTGAAATGCTATCTCTTGTTACCTTAAATAAACAAAATCAATTTAAAATTACTCATAGATATCTTAGGTGAAGTTTTAATTTTTGTTTTGTTGAATTAACATTTTTTTATTTTGACAGTTCAAGTAATTCTTATTTTACGTGTTATTTATTTAATTAAATATTAATATTATCATGAAACACTTATGTAAAATCCAAATCTATATGCATTGAAAATAGTATGTATGTTGATACAAAATTATATTTTCGTATAATTATTAATAGCGTATTTATATTATTCTAGATAGAAAACATTTTGCTTGTACGTAATTTTGAAGGAAATATAAAATCTAATCAAGTACATGAAGAAGAAAGTATGAAGTAAAAATAGAAATCTGAACGCAAATATTAAACGAAAATTACACAATATATTGCATCTCATACAAAATATAAGAAGAAAATGAAAAATATAAAACAATTAACAGTTAATGAAACAATTGCTTCGGCGTCAGTATGTGAAAATAGAGAAGAATTAAATTTTTATTTATGTGAAGCCTTTGTTAGTGCCAATATTCCGCTTATGAAATTACAAAATCCAACTTTTAAAGCGTTTTTAAAGAAGTATTGTGGTAGACCTTTAGAAAAACATATATAAACAATGTTTTCGAAAAAATCATGAGTAAATTTAGGGAGTTAATTGGAAACAATTATATATATATATATATATATATATATATATATATATATATATATATATATATATATATATATATATATATATATTTATAGTCGATGAAACAACTGACACTTGTGGCAGATATATCGCCAATTTATTAATAGGTGTACTGAGTGAAAGCGTTCCTGGCCAAGCGTATTTAATTGGTTTGAAACAATTAGAGAAAACCAACAATGTAACTATGTCGCAGTTTATAAACGAAGTATTAACAAGTTTCTATTTACCCAATGCTGTCCCTACTGAAAAGGTTTTATTGATGTTGTTAGACGCTGCTACATACATGATCAAATCTCCACAAACTTTAAAAGTATTTTATTCAAAAATTATACATGTCACATGCTTAGCACATGGCGTGAATAGAATAGCAGAACAAATTCGTAACCAATATCCAGATGTAAATTGTTTATCAATACGGTCAAGAAAATATTTGTAAAAGCACCCCTCCGAAACCGAATGTACAAAGACAGTTTAAATAATACTCCTTTGCCACCTCAGCCAATAATTACGAGGTGGGGTACGTGGCTAGAGGCCGCATTTTATAATGCAAATTATTTGAATGATATTGCTGTGTTAGTGTCACAATTTTCTGATGATTCCGCAGCTATTAAAGAGTAATAGTTATTTACATACCAAGTGCGGGAACCTAGTTCACGCTAGAGGTTTGTACAATATTTTTTGTACGAAAAGTATAAAACTGTATAATCATCATCATGTGCAAGTACTTCAACAGAAACTGCTGCTGCTGATGTAAATGTTCATGTGTCGCCAACTTTACGATCCATTCAAAGAAACGAAGTTGTGCCAGGAGTATATCAAATTGCTAAAGTTGTAAAACATTCATAATAACATTCCACAAAACAATAATTAAGATAAACAATAATATACACATAACAATGCTTTGTAACTATTTTATAACTAATATCACAGTAATGTCAAACTTCAATTGATTTAATTTTAATGTAATGTAAATGAAGAGTGTTATATTATTTACTAATTTCATTTGTAGTATACAGTAAATTTACTGAGCTTGTCTAATTTCATATCTATGTTGCTACAATTTACCTTACGTTTGTAGGTTATGTGTTTTCACTGCTGTCGGTGCTGTCATTTCGTTGCCAACATTGTGAACCAAATGCACTAAATTTATCATTTTAAAATTAAATTTCATTCAATATTCCATTATTTTCTTTTATTATTATTACGCAAAAGGGTGTTTGAGATACTATACTTTTTTATTATAAATATAGTTTTTTAATAAATGCTTTAGAAATTGGAGTGTTTTTTTCGAAATTTCCCGAACGAGTGCGGGAAATTGATGTTTCGGTCGTTGCGTAGGCGACGTGAAACAACACATTTTAATGTATGAGTTCAAAAAAATATTTTAAATAATCCTACATTAAATCAACAACTGGCATTTATCAAAGCGAATTTTAGAGGGTGGGATCGTTGACTTGGTTAGAGATAACTATTCCCATGCACGAGTTTACATAAAAAAACACCAGACGCTTCTAAGGGATCAAATACATGGATCAAAAGCTATCTCAGACTAACGCACAGCTAATCAGATATGTCATCACACAATAGCTTACAAGGGCGACAATTCAGAGAAGCCATAAACACAATAAATAATGAGCGAAGAATACTCAAATTATTACAAACATATGCACTAATAAATTTGATAACCAAAACTCTGTCAAGTCAACTTTACAAAAAAGATACTTAAGATAATATTTAATTTGTCTGTATCTTTCGAAGCTGAGTTGATAGTGAAAAATCCTAATTATAACACAACTAATTCTGAATTGTTTTACTTTGTTACACAGTTCTTGTGTAATACTCGTATGTATCTTACAACTATTGTGATATAATAGTTATTTGTATCACTAGTCCAGAAACTGCTATTTTGCGAGTGCGAGTATATTTTGAAAGGCCTCAACTGCGGCTCGTCCTTTCAAAATATACTCGCACTCGTAAAATAGTTTCTGGACGTGGAATCCACAAGATTTTTCTCGCCGACGTTTTTGTAAATTTAATAAAAAGGTTTAATTTATTACTCACATTCTAAATGTCACGGAATTTTTTTACGTTGGTAACATCACAACATTTGAATTTAATTTTAATTTTAGTTAAATATTTATTGTTCCTCAATTTACATCTTCAATAACTTTAATTACACTGTACACTTTATTTAATAAACATAATTCATTTCTTTGTCTATTTCACGACTTGTCATTCCAGTATTATAACCTAAAAAATCAACATATTTTATTTGGATTTTACATTGCTAATTCAATTATAATTACTTACAATTTTGTTTAAAATATATGTATAAATACTCTATTTTCTTTATTGAAAATAATCAACTATGAATATTTTATCATAATATTTTTACGCCAATGCAATATTTTGACATTTCGTACGTTCAGGCGTTCGCTATACTAGTGATGCCAACATATAACCATAAAGTCACTAATTTTTGCCAGCTTTGGCCGGTAAACTCATGGTTTCCGGACGATTTTGAGTTCTGTAATACTGTTAATGCTGGACGGTGGCGCAAAAACATTAAAATAACATCATATTGCCAAATACATATAATGATCAGGAACTATTAATGAAATGGTTTTATAATACATAGGTACAGTGGCAGCTCGCGAATGATTTTAGTGGGAGGGCTAAAAAAACATTATAATAAAAAATCACTAGGAGTTGAAAAAACCGAATTTTTATTAATATATATTTATTTAAACATATTTATCATCATAAATATTATACACACAGTAATAAAACACAAGTATATACAAGCTAAAATACGTAGTGCGGACTGCAATGTTAGCAGCCCACGATATAAATACATATCACAAAAATGTATATCACGGGTTATCCCCACCTGCTCAATACACTGACTATGCGGTGTGACTCGGTCTGCACTGACTGCAGCCCTGATGAGGACGCAATCACACTGACTCATGCCTAGTACCTACAATTCAAAAATAAATATACAACGAACGGAAAATATATATTTTTGTAAAATAATTGTATAGTAATGTAATAACCTATAATAATTTAAAAATGATTTCATTTTGGCGAGAGGGCTGCAGCCCTGCAGCCCGTATGGGCGAGCCGCCACTGCATAGATGTATTACAAAATAATATTAAAATGTTACTCAGAACAAAAAATCTAATATTTTATTGATTGAATTTATATTAAAATGAACAAATCAACAATATTTTGCTTAAAAATATTCTACGTTACGGACACGAGGGCAACTCTGTAACAATATTTTGTTATATATGTCTATTCTTTTATTAGTTACTTAGTCTTTGTTATTGCTGAATTTATATTTCGGCGTGTATCTAGTGACCTATGAATTTATTTGGAAAAACAAATACATGGTCAAACTATCCTACTAATGTGACAACTTTTGTCTAATTTAACCTACCCCTTAGCTCTTACGGTTCTTGGGATACGAATACATTCACGCCTTAAATGGAACACAGCCTGTATAGGATTGTAAGAACTAAAAGCTTTTTTACATTTGTCAAATATTTCATAGCAGAGTCGTGAGCCGATATCTTGTAATGTAGAAACGCGTTCAATAGGTGAGCAATTTTAGGTATTGCCCTGTTTAATTATGACACATCTACACCTACTTATTCTGACTTCAATGCAAATTTTAATTATTCACTCATTTTATTTTAGTTCACTATTTTGAATATAAAGACAAGATTATTGAAGGTCCGGACACAGTCGATGTGGGAGGTGATCTACAACTGCAATGTTTATTTTTACTTGATCACAATTTGCCACATAATAAATATTTTTCTTATTGGAAGTTTCCTATAACCGTAAGTATAATTAATTTTCTATATCTAATCTGTAAGTAAAAAGTAAAGGAAAAGAACTGAAAGACACATGAGTTATTTATAAACATAGAACATGCAGGTTGTGCAGTTAGACGGAAGTAACCACGAATTTTAAATGAACATTGGAGTGTATGCCGGCATTTTCGGGAAAGGCAAAACATGTATTGCTCTATTGTATACTGTAGCATTTTTCTAGTATTTGTCAAATGTGAAATCACATAATTAGTAAAATAGGTACATTATTGAATATACAACATAAATATAACAAATGCCATCTTCTTGTAGTGCACCACTTTGGTGATAAAATATTTGTAATTTCCATGAACAATTTTAAAGAACTGAATAAATTATTATGAATTAGAATTCAACGTTATAGACAATTTTGTTTGGATAATCTCATATTTTAATATTTATATTCTGCATATACCAGATATGTAGTTTTTTAATGGATCATAGGATATACAACTGTAAATACTTACATGCTGTTAATTTCTGTTTTAATAACTTTAGAACAAAAGTAAATTTAAAAAATGTCGTAGTAAAAAAACTGTTTGTAAAGACTTGAATGTTATTAATATACTTATTTTTCACGTGGTAAACGCAAAATAAAAATTACCATTTGAAGCTAATTAGAGAATGCCACGAAAAACAAAAAAATCAATTATTTGTCTTTTCATACAATTGAAACTAGTATAATATTAAATTCCTTAATAAATTATAAACGACTAATTCATAATTTTCAATATATTAAATTTTTTAGTGAATAACAACAATAATAACTATAATTAATTTTTAAATATATCACTAGTAATATTAATATTAATAATTAAATATAAATTAACTACCTTTTATCGGTCAAACTGAAACAATATAATAGTTTGAATGGCATTCTTTGAATTGTAAATTTTATTTCTAATATGTAATTTATTAATAATTTTGAACTCATTAGACGCAGTTTTGCATTCTGAGCATATATTACACTTATGTTTTAAAATTAATAGGCCAGAAATTACCAGCATATGAACAATTTACCATTGTATGTCCCATGAAGTAGACACTCGGTATAAGTTATGAGGGTTTCACGTAAATTATTTTAATATTTGCTATCACTAAGTCATATTTAAAGATGAAATTCTTTTCTTATGGTTAATTTACAGCAAAGCAGACTTTGATATTACAACTAAGATTTGCACATATTTTATGAAAATTAATCGCCCCAAGGCAGTCGAACGTACAGTTTTGCATTGTGTACTTGCTACATAATTATTTATTACAATATTATTATTATTACTACGATTACACTTTCCACTAGAACGCATAATTCAGATTTTTCATTTGAATATTTACTTGATGTTTTCAGTAAATAGACAATTTGCTGGTAACGCCTCACGATAATATCACAACAAAGAATAGCGATAGTTTGTACTATATTGACAAATAGTTAGAAGTTTCATAAACTCTGATGATATCATAATTAAAGACAAATAATTTTAAACGAAGATGTACAGGGTGCTAAATTCAAACATCAAAATATTGAGGTACATTCTTTGTTTGAATTAAGAAGATATTTTGAATGTCGTGATATATTAAAAACAGTTAAAAAGGGAAACTTTATTAAGTATTCTTGTAATATTTTTTATAATTTATAAAGTAGATAAGTGGAAATAATGTAGTAGTAGGTGGCTCAGTGGTATCGAGTCGGTCTGTGGATCTTGAGAACCCTGGATCGATCCCCACAGCCGACAAACAATTTTCACCAAAATTAATTCTACCCCTGTGGCTCCCCCTCCATTTTTTTATATTTAAGAAAAAATAGAGTGCCATGGAAAATAAAGCAATAAACAAAAATTGTTGTCGTTAGTTTACTTAACAATAAATTTATCTTAATAATTAAGGTAATAATAACTTGAAGGTAAGAAAAATGGATGAAATAGCGATAGAATTAAGAAGGTACAACATCAACATTGCTGCAATACAGGACACGAGATGGGGCAAGGAGGAATAATTTTTAAAAGCTATTACTCAGTTTTATACTCTGGTGGCAGAAAACAGAGACAATATGGGGTAACTTTCATAGTATTGAATGAACTTAAGGACAAAATCATTGAATTTAGAGCGATAAGCGACCGATTAGCCTACATGCGGATATAATATTCACCCACAAATATATTGATAATAAATGTATACGCACCAACAGAGGGAGACAATGCTGATGAAAAAGATAAATTTTACGATAAATTAGAAGAAGAAATTACAAAAGAAGACCTATGCATCGCAATGGGTGATTTTAACTCGAAAGTAGGAAAGGAGAGCTATATAAGACAGGTGGCAAGTGTAGAAACAATACATAACGTAACTAATGATAATGGGCAAAGGTTATGTGAATTAGTAACAAAGGCAAATATGATAATAAGAAACACGAAGTTTAGACATCAGGAACTTCATAAAGTGACATGGATATCACCAGATAATAAAACAAGCACACAAATAGACCATGTGCTGGTAGCAAAGCGTAATCAGTCTTCAATACTAGACGTTAGAACATACAGAGGAGCCTGCGCCGACTCAGACCATTACCTGGTAGCAGTGAAGATGCGAAGTAAAATAAAAAGAAATAACGGAAATGAAACGAAATCAATTAGATGGAACGTAGATGACATGGCTAACGAAGACATAAAAATAAAATACATAGAAGTGCTAGAAAAGAATCTAGAAGAAGCTGATACAAAAGAAGAAGATATAGAAAATAAATGGGAAAAGATAAAAAGATGTCTAAATAGGGCAGCGCAAAAATGGATCGGAAAATAGGGAAAGACAAAAAAGAAAGAAAGAAAGCTTGGTTTGATGAGGAAATAAGAAGACTGGTAGCGAGAAAAAATTAGGCGAGACTAAGGTATATAGGTACAAAAAAGAATGTAGATAAAGATGAGTATGAAAGTCTAAGAAAAACATGCAATAAAAAGATTAGAGAAAGTAAAAGAATATGGATAGAGAATAAAATTACAAATATTGAAGAGAAGTGGATAAAAAGAAACACGAAAAGTTCTACAAGCAAATAAGCGAACAAAATAAACAATTCAGGTACAAAACAATTGGAACAAGAACGGAAATTGGCAGAAAACGAACAATAGTACAAGCAAGTATGGACAGAGTATTTTAAAGAGCTGTTAATTGGACCGGAATATGAGCGAATTAATGAAGTAAACGTAATGAATGAAAATGAATTGGTGGAACCAACCCTAGAAGAGATAAAGGAGATAATTTGAAATAGTAAAAACGGAAAGACACCGGGAAAGGACGATATAAATATGGAACTAATAAAATATGGAGAAGTAATACAAGAACAAATATACAGCCCTATCCTGGAAATATGGAAAGCAGAAGAAATGTGGGAAACAGGAAGAATAATTACAATACACACAAAAGGAGATCAGCAATCATGCCAAAACTATAGGGTTATATTACTGTTGAACACAACTTATAAAATACTATCAACATTAATACAAAGAAGAATAGTGGATGCAACGAGGGATAGAGTAGGGCAATATCAATGTGGTTTTGTGAAAGGGAAATCGACCACGGACGCCATTCACACAATAAAGCAGATAATAGAGAAAGCAATGGAACACAAAATATACATTGAGATACTATTCGTTGATTTCAGACAAGTTTTTGACTCAATTAAAAGAGGAAAGCTAATGACAGTATTAGAAAAGTTAGAGGTACCAAGAAAGCTTAGAAGAATGACAGATATGACTATGAGAAATACAAAGATAAGCATTAAAACTCAAAAAGGGGAAACAGAAGAAATTAGAGTAAATAAAGGAGTACGACAAGGTGACGCCCTATCAGCAACCCTACTCAATCCAGCTTTAGAGTACGTAATGAGAAAACTAATAAAAAGAACAATTAGAAAAAGGGGAGGGCAAGTGGTGGCATACGCGGATGACATTGCGATCATAGCAAAGAACAGGAGTGTTATGAAAGAGACGCTGCAGGAAATAATAAAGGAAGGAAGAGATATAGGACTGGAAATAAATCAGAATAAGACCAAAATAATGATACTAAATAAGGAAGTACAGATGAAAACAATTAAAATAAATGAAGAAAGTTACGAACAGGTGGATAAGTTCAAATATCTAGGAGTAATGCTGGAAAACAAAGGCGAGAGAGCGATGGAAATAAGAAAAAAATAATAGCAACAAACAAAGCCTTCTATGCAAACAGAAAGCTACTAGGAAGTAAATTTATAACAAAGACAACAAAGCTGAGAATATACAAGACTATAATAAGGCCAATAACATTATACGCTGCCGAAACAATGTCAATAACAAAGAAAGATGAAGAGAAACTGAGAATAGCTGAAAGAAAGAAAATACTAGGGCCAATATAGGTAACAGAGACAGAATACAGGATCAGGACAAACCAGGAAATAGAAATAGAACTACAAGGAGTATATGTAGTAAAGAAAATAAAGCAGCAAAGAATAAAATGGCTAGGTCATGTCTGGAGGGTTAGTGAGCAAGACCCAATTAAGGAAATGTTAATGTGGTCCCTCAGCGGTAAAAGAAGAAGAGGAAGCTCAAGATCAACGTGGTAACAAGAGGTAGAAGATGATTTGAAGGAAACAGGTATTGGAAATTGGAGAAGAACATTTAAGACAGAAATGGAGAGTGATCCCCTCCAAAAAAGGATCTAGAAAGCTTTGATTGAAGCGGTGCAACTCCACTGGGAGTGTTAAACCATTATTATTATTATTATAACTTGAATATTATTATAAATAATTTTTTACGAAATTGTTTTATAATGAAATAATTATTAATATAAACTTAAATTAAATGTTCAAATAAGTCGCCATTGGCAGCTATATACTTAGCCACAAAAAATCATCCAGAAGACCGTGCTAGCCAATGAATTGTCCTTCCACGACCAATTCAGGATTTAGGAAAATATTCGTTCAGGTACTTCTGTCATGTTGCAACCAAATTATATTTTCATTTTGATCGCTGTCTTTCTAATCCGGTCCAGTTTGCTTTTGTGTGAGTTCCAAATACACACTAGAAATTAAGTAGTCTTCAATAAAAAAGGACCAACAACATGTGTGAGCCAATAATACCTGCCACATATTAACAATTTGAGGATATTGAGTGTTTGTTGTAACTAGTAAATGTGGATTCTCTCTACTCAAATATCTGTAATTTAGCCCATTATCTAATACTCGGATATCAAAACTAATTTCTAAATGAGGACTATATTTTTTTAACTATCAAACATTTTAATTAATTGTTTATTGTTCAATTTCCCATGGCACTCTAACATTTCTTGAAGAAGTTAATTTTTTTTTATTTCTCGTTTCAAAATAAGATTTAGTTAATATAATTATATTAACCTCACACAGACATTTATTCTAAATAACTGTTTCATTTACACTTTTAGTCTAAAATTTATAGAGCACAAACTGTCGCTACTATAAATAAATTGCATTGTATGTCTTACGTAACATAAAAAAATCACCATCCGATATGGTACAAAACAAATAAATAACTATACATCTTTTGATCTATCTATATCTAACAATTTATTTGTCTTAAACATTAGAATATACTTCATTATAAAATGATTACAGGAACATACACATCATGAACATCTTCAAGTAATTAAATTCAAAACCTACGCATATATTATTAATACTATAAAAATGCACAATATTTCTACTAAAGATGAAAGAGATTACAAGTGTCAGATAGATGGTGACCCGCAATCGAGGGATGCATCAAGATATGTTTATGTTAACGGTAAGAGATACCGAGTCGAAATGAAGGAATGAGAATGTTTAATAACACGTATCAAAAACTAATATTTTATTTACCTTGCAGACAAGAAAAGCAATCTTAGTGCTCCTCGGATCTACTCTCCAACTGGAGGCGAAATTCAGATAAACGCAGAGCAAACATAACACTTCGCTGTGCTGGCTCCCGGCCTGTCACGTGGGCAGGACCACGCTACGCTCCTTATCAGGTATGTCTTGACTACGTGACATATATTAAATTTAAATGTGATTTTACTTACCAATGACATTTTTATACGAGTATCATTTATAATTGCTACATGCAAAGATTATGAAATAAAAAAAGTAAATGTAGTATTTTATTTGAATTTCTGGGCTCGTATTTTCATTTGTTTCTCCGTCGATTATAGCGCCATCTGCGCTGGATACGAAAAAATGTTTCAGACAAAAGTGTCATATTTTTTAACGTAGGAACCAAATCTGTAATGAAAATTGGGGGTTCTTATTTAAAATTTTTAAGGGGTCGGGGTAGTCGAATATGGTATCATTGAATAGCTCGTTTAAAATTATTAAGGGTTTTTCCTAGTTTTTAGCGTTTAAATGATTTTCTAAAGGGCGCCCAAATATAAAATTTTATCGATTCGGAACGAATAATAGGGCAAATTTAATGCAAAAAAGTTAAACTTTTTGAATTTGTGGTAAAAAATAACCTGCGATGACAATTGCGTTATTATTTTTTTTTTTTTTTGGTGCTAAACATTCGGTTGTAGCTAAAGCCCTTCCGGTTATATTGAATTAGCACATACGTCATTATAATATAGAGACTTCAACCTTTCATTGTAGCCCGAATACGTTGAATACAATTTATTTTCAACCAAGTTACATGATCTTGAAAATCACGTTTTTGGAATTTTGCAAAGTGTTCCGATTTTTTTTTGCGTAGTATATATTGTAACGAGTACTGCCCTGTTCCCTCTGGAAAAGTCGATTCGACGTAGTCTGCCGCGCGTTTAGTTCTGTCTGATACGTAATACTGTAACGAGTTAGATCCTGTTCTCTCTGGAGCCATCGACATATTTTGATAGCGCGCTTTTTTGCGGTGCGTCATTAGCATTGTGTTGAAATAATCCTACAATGTACCCGTGATATGCTTCTACAATGTTCCAGAGGTTCTGGAATATTGTAGAAGAACTTGTTTCAATATAAAAGGGAGAATTTGGGCCGACAACAGGCGTTCAGTATTGAAGTGTGAACAGTGCAGGTCATTGCTTAGTACTTTCATGTGAATATAAATACGTGTTGTAAATAAATATATGGCTTAGTAGTTATACTACATTATTTTCGTTTTTTTTTATCAGATGTCTTTCCTTTACATATTTTATTCTTATATTTATTTATTCATTTATAACATATGAGGGTTAAAATAATAATAATTAGTAATACATACAATATTGTAAAATGTGTTTCATGTTTAGTGTTTAATTCTTGCAGTGGTCTTATAGTAGGAATAGCTTTTGTAAATTCTTCTATATTTTGCAAAATTTTATTTTTATTTGGTTTTATTTCTAACATCAATGGTTGTGGAAACTGAAGTTTTATTTCTTTATATTTATTTATAAAAGGTTTGAAAACATAGTCATTAATTTTACATTGACTTGTACTGGAAATCTAAAATATTCCTTGTATGCTTTTTATTTCTTTAATATTTTTGCAATCAATTTCAACGTACTGTTTATCAGGGCTAAATATAATTAATTCATTCGAATTTAGAATACGAATTATATTATTATGGGATGTTATTTGTTTAATTTCACATTTACTATTATTGCTGTACAATAATTGGTTAGTACATTTACTTATTTTTATATTTTTAGTTAGTTTTACAGTAATATTGCTTATTATTAAATAAACAATCATCAACCTTAACATTATTGTCAATATACATTGTTGTATCTTGGTCATATAAATAGTATATGTCGTTTTGTTTAAAGGGAATCATTGTCATTTGGTACAAATCGTGAGTCTTCTCTGACACAACAGGAATGGTTATTATAAAGTATATTTTATTTTTATCATGATTACAATTAACAGTTCATAATTTTGAGATTTCAACTATATCATACATGGGTAGCATTTGTTTTAAATTTTCAGAATATATTAGCCTTACATCGAAAGTGTGCAGAGAACAAAAATTTATACTTTCGTTTATTTGAGATATAATCATTTGAATATGATTTAGCATAGAGATTATTAGCTGCAGTTTTGAATTGAGTAGGAATAGTGCATCTTTGTATTCCCGTTTGTTAATTTGTTCTTTTAATAATTTTATTTGGTCAAAAAGTTCTTTTTCATTAATATTTACTTTATTAATTTGTTCATTAAAATGTTAAGTAAAATCTTCCAAATAATATAAGTTATTTTTTATTTCTGTTTGTAAATTTTGTTCATTTTCTTTAATTTGTTTGAATAATTGTTCATAATGTTCTGCGTCATTTTGATCTAAATTTCCGGAAATAGATTTTATGACTGTACCTAGTGCATTTATTAGTCCTCGTTTATTTCTTTTGTGAATCTTTAATTTGTAGATTTAATTTTCTGTGTGTTCATAAATCATATTCATTACATTAAATGCGTCAAGGTTTAGTATTTGCAATGGTTTAGAATTATTGTTAAGAGTGTTTACTATGTCAGTAATAGTTTGAAAATTTGAAAATAGGGGTTGTAAGTCATAGTTAAAATAGGCGTATATGTGGTATTCGTTAATATGGGTTTTACCTAATTCAAGTAATGTGTATCCGTTGTTAATAGAAATATCTTGAAGGAATTGACCGTGAGATAAGGATATTAATCTGTAACAAATTATAATTTTAGTTTATCGATTTTATGAATTTTCCCTTTTACTTCAATAGTATGGTTTTTATCATTATAATTATCAATTTTTACCTTTTCGAAAAGTGGTTTTTTAAATTATGTTATCAGTCTAGGATTTTGTTTAAGAAAAGCTTGAGAGGCGTTTTGAAATTTTGTATGGGTATTATTTGGTTTAAAGCGTTTTAATTTTTCGTTCGCGATTTTATTTCGTAATTTATCATGTTAAATTTGTTTATTTTTTTGAAATGATTCTATTTGTTGTTCGTCTGTTAAGGTCGTTCTTGGTCGGATGTGTGAGTAATCTCTACCGTATAGTATTTCATTCGGTGATAATTTCGTGACAGAATGTATGGTGGCATTGTAGGCTAGTATAGTTATCGTCAATATTTCGTCTAAATTTTTATTTGGATATTTTTGGAATAAAATTCGCAAATGTTCTATTAGGGTAGAATGTAGTCTTTCTATTGCGTTTGATTTTGGATTAGCAACGGATGTAATATGTAAATTTATTTGATTATTGTGACAGAAAGTTTTGAACGCTAAATTATCGAATTCTTTCCCTGAGTCGCAAATGATTGTTTGTGGTTGTAATCTTTCTCTAATGAAATTTGAATCTATATTTATGACATTGCTACAAGTTTTATTTTTTATAAAATATATTTGAGCATATTTTGAAAACTAGTTAAATATTGTCAAATAGTATTTTGAATCGAGGGTTAATATATCTAGATTTATAAGTTCGAAAGATCGTTGGGGGGTTGGTGTAAGTTGTTCTTCTAATTTTGGGGGTTGTCTATTATATTTGCATTTCTTACAAGTATCGCATTTATTAATGAATATTGTTATAGTTTCTGACATTTTTGGCCAATAGTACGTTGTTTTTAATTTATTGTAAGTTTCTAGTATACCACGGTGGTTTGTCTTTCCGTGATGGTAATTAAATATTATTTCGTCCTGTTCATTCTCGTTTTCTACCTCTTCAACTTGATGGTTAACTCTTATTAAATTTACTGTTCCGAATTAAAACTAACTCTGTATTATTTTATTTAAAGTGTTAGCGATTTCGTCCGTGCAAATACAATAATATCGTATTTTAGGTACTATGTAATTTTGAATAAATTCAAATAGTTGTGTTTCTTTATTTTTTGGTTTTAATGAAAATATGATTCTTAATTTTTTATGATTAAATAATATATTTGTTTCTACCTTATTTTCTGTATCTTCCTGTATTATTATTTGATTGTTAGCTACGTTAATTCGATTTTCTAAAAATTTTAAACCATTTATAAGTTTTTCTGGTGAGGAATGAACAGTGTCGGTTGATAAACTTTCTAGTTCTCTCTCTATATCTTCGACGTTATTCAATAAACTATCTACCGATTCGTTTGAATGATTTTTTAAAAAATTATCGATTTCTTGTGATTTTGCGAGATTATGAGGTAATTCATAAATATTAATTTGGATATTTGTATCTTTAAAAATATTGTTTAATAATTGAATTAATTTAGATTCTTCTAAGTTGTCTAATCCACATGATAAATATGGCATGTTGATTTCAAATAAATCATTTTTGATTAAATAATCCCTTAGAGAGATAAGACAAGATTTTAATTGTTTTAAGTTAACGTTTTCTTTATACAATTGTAAAATTACTTTATTTTCAGAATTTTGAATAATTATAATTTGGTTTTTGAAGTTATTTTCGTAAGGCTAATCCTTTACCAAAACGATTGTCTTTAGAAACGCAATGACAAAATATATCTGTTTCAGTTACATCTCCGGTTACATAATTAATCTTGAAAGGTTCTCTTATTCGTGATAGGTAATCTGCAATTTTGTTTATTCTACCTGGTAAATACTCGACTTCGAAGTTGTATTCACTTGGCTCAATTTTCCATCTCATCAATTTTTGGTTTCCATTTTTAATTTTAAATAGCCAAATTAAGGGTCTATGGTCCGTTCGAATAATAAATTTTCTACCGTATAAGTAGGGTCTAAAGTTTTGCACTGACCAGATGATGGATTTTAACTCCTTTTCTACTGTAGAGTAATTTTGTTCATGATTATTAAGAGTTTTCGAAGCGTATGCTAAAGATTTCTCTACGTTATCTTGAACTTGCGAGAGTACTGAACCAATGGCGTAATTTGATGTGTCAGTTGTTAAGATAAATGGTTTAGAGAAGTCGGAGAGGCTTAGTATAGGGGGGTTACTAATTAGTTCTTTAGATTTTTGCTTCTTGACAGTCTTTATTAGTTATGTCAATTGTTTTATTTTTCTTTAAACATTCCCGAAAAGGTTTTGTTAATTTTGAAAAGTTAGGTATGAAACGTCTATACCATGATAATTTTCCCAAGAATGATTTGATATCTTTTTGCGTTTTCGGAATTGTAATTTTATTAATTGCTTCTATTTTTTTCATATTAGATTTAACTCCTTGTTCTGATATGACAAATCCTAAATATTCTATATCTGTTTTCATGAATTCACCCTTATCAATTTGTATTTGTAAATTTGCATTTTTTAATTTTTCGAAAACAAGTTTTAAATTTTGTAAATGTTCTTCCGTTTTGCTTAAAATTATGATATCGTCCATATAAACAAGACAAATTTTGTTAATTAAATCACCAAAAACTTCGTTCATCATTCTCTGGAACATAGCTGGTGCATTGATTAGTCCAAACGGCATTCTGATGAATTCGTAATGGGCTGATGGGGTGCTAAAGGCAGTTTTTTCTATATCGTCTTTTTCTACCGAAATTTGGTGAAATCCCGAATGTAAATCAAGGGCTGTGAAAAATGTTGGTTTGCCAATTTTGTCTAATAGTTACTGAGGGGATATTTATCTTCTCTAGTATTTGCATTTAATTTTCTATAATCTATTACGAGACGTGTTTTTCGCTTTCCTGATGCGTCTGTTTTCTTTGGGACAATCGAAATAAGGGGAATTATAAGGGCTGTTTGATTTTCTAATTACACCGGTTTTTAATAAATTTTGTACGTGATCTTCAATGTCATTCTCGTATATCTGTGGAAGTCGGTAGTTTTTCGTATGTATAGGAGTATTGTCTTTAGTCAGAAATTTGTGTTTAGTGTGAGTAGTACATGATAAATTTTCGCCATCTTTTGGGAAGAGTTTAGGATATTGTTCTAATAGATTATTAATTTTTTGTTTTTGGGTATTATTTAAGTGTTCTGATCGAAAATTTAATTTACAAAAATTGATTCTGACATTGGCATAAATGGAAATTCTATATTTTTTATTTTAATTTTTTCATTAGCAAAATTTATTTCGCATTTCAAGTCTATTAATATATTTATACCAAATAATAAATCGCAATCTTTATTAAAAGTATGAATAAAAAATTTATGAGGTTGATTAAAATTTTTTAAAGTTAAAGTGGCTGTTTTAAAGGTCAAATTCTTACTTACAATTTTTGATTATACAATTTTGACATATTTTCGCTAATAAGATTTACTTCTGAACCTGAATCTATTAATACTTTATAATTTGATAATTTAATAACAGGAATATTATTTGTGATTGAAGTCATAACAATGTTTCTTGGCTTAGGGGCTCTATAGACTCTAAAAAATTATTATCGTTTGAGTAATTTTCAGAATCTGGATTTTCGTCAAGATTTGGATTTTCTTGAGAATATGTTTTAAAATTATCTGGTTCGTATTCGATATTTTCTTGTAAATAATTTTGTTTTATTGTTTGTGTACTCATAGGAATTGTGGTTTTTGTTATTCCGGACATAGGTTGAGGTTTAAATTGTTGTCTAGTTCTAACAACATTATAAGCGTTTGGTTTAGGAGCAAAAGACGTGCTTGGATTATTTGAATTCTGTTGAACATTTATAGGTTTTGAGGGGAAATGTTGCCTTGGGACTTTTTGTGGAGGTATATTATTGTGGAATGTTTTTTGTGATTGTTGAGGATTGTCTGATCATAACAATGGACTTTTAAAAGTTTAAAGTGCATAATTATAATCATTTGTTAGTAAATTTTCACACATTTCTAATGTAGTGGGGTTGTTGGTAATAAAAGATCCTCGAACGTGAATTGGTAATAATGTAATGAAATGTTTTACGACTAATTCTTGTATTTCATTTATTAATATAGTTTTCTGAGCTGTATTATAAGGTAATAAGTGAACTTTTGATTTATATTTTACAAAATCATTTTTAAATTGTATTAAAGTGTCATATATTTTATTCGTATTTTTAATATTTAAAATTTTTAATAAAATAGTTTCTTTAGTGAGTTTATCTTCGAAATTTTCGGATAAATATCTTTTTAAATCTGTCCAGTCTTTAAAAATATTTTCGTTAATCAGATTTTCAGCTTTATCTGTTAATTTACTTAAAACTAATGAAAATGCGTATTTTGTTTGCAATGCATTAATAATTGTTGATTGTAAAATTTTGTAGAACAAATCTACTTGTATTATAAAATTTGGAAATCTATTTACATCACCATTATATTCAGGAATGACACTAGCGAGATTTTTGATATCAGTGTAAGTAGTCATTTTGATTTCTGAATTATTTGTATTAGTTATACTATGAATTTCAGTAAAAATATAGATCGAGTTACGTGAAGATTAGTTATGTTGATTTGAAAATAAATATATAGTTTTACTTTTCTTCACAACGTTTATTTTTCACAAGATGTACATTTCGATTGCGATGCAATCATCATCAGTTGTATAATACATAAATTTTGTATGTGCATGGTGTATTTATATAAATATTATAGTGGAGGTTCTATGAACAGTGGTTGATGGAGGGGATGATTTACATAAGGTATCCAAATGGATTAAATTGTATACAGTGTAGGTAAACAATTTTACAATTTATGCCTTTCTTAATATGTTAGCTCCTAAACAAGTTTACCTGCGTACAGGTAACCTTTTCGGTTTTATAAATTGGAGTAAATCATTTTCTAATGGAGTTAAATCTGTATTTAACAAAGGTTTTGAACATTTTTGCATTTCTATGGCTTCTAACATGTTTAGGTTGTTTGCATTTTTGCTTGTTTTCAAACATTTTACATTTTCTATGCTGAAGTTATGTCCTGTATTATGTTGGTGTAATGCAATGGCGGAGTTGAAAATGTTTTTGTTTTTTAAATGGTACATGTGTTCCTTAAATCTAGTTAGTAATTTCCTTTTTGTTTGTCCAATGTAGGTATTATCACATTTGTTACATTGGATGGAGTAAATGCCTGAGGAGTCAAGTTGATTATTTGCGGTGGAAACGTTTTTTATTAAGTTTTAAATTTTTGATTTATTGTTGAAGGTTAAGGTGATATTGTATTTCTTAATTATTCAACCTGTTTGGTTGTAAAGTAATATTATTTAATAAGATACTTAGTAATTCAAGTTCTTGATTTGTATCAGATGACTGTGATTCGTTATCTGACATGTGATTGGTAAATCGGAAAAGAAACAATAAGACTTACAGACTTATTGTGAGTATCTGTATTGTTGACATCTCTGTTGTTGCGAGGGGCTGATGACGTTCAGTTGACGGATTCCTCTTTCTGCGAACTGCTTGGCCTGGTGATCTCGATGGGTCGTATGAATAGACCTCTGGTGCAACCACTGTTTAGGTTGATTGCTGGTTAAAGCGAAGGCTTATTGGTATAACTTTGCTTTTGCGAAGGCTTATTGCCTGTTAGGTCGAGTTTCTTTGCACTATTAGTTGTTTGATTCGATCACACTGAGCAACAATTGAAATTGTGGAATAAAGCGTTGTACAGATTTACGGCGAATTTTCGAGCACACTGACTTCTTTATATGTGATTCTACCAGGACTGCGCCAATTATATGATCGTGACCGATATATAATAAAAAAAAACAATATTTTGATTTCAACACAGACTTTATTTAGCAGTTGTAACTTAGAGTTTTCACCGTAAAAAGAATAACATGTCTTTGTTTCACACGTATGTATAGTGTGTCTTATCAGAAAGGTTCTTATTACAGCGTGAGAGATTCCGTTAGAAATTCATCACATATTTGTTATGTCAGCATCTAATAGGGTTACATAATATGTATATATATATATATATATATATACAGGCGCGGTAGCCGAGCGTGTTAAGGCACATCTATTAACATACTGTGACATCACCCGAACCGCCTGTCGACAATGTGTGATTTGTCGTAAAATATAAAATACAGTTACATGTATTTATCACACTCGGGCGCTATAAGCTAGTCACTTAAACGCCTTAAATAATGTAGCATTTGACTACGATACCAGCAGTACGGCAGCGTAAAAACTGCGGCTCGGTGTGTCCGGCAGGCCCAGGCCCGATTTGGATATATAAATAAATAAATAAATATATCATCACGCCTTGTACCCATTACTGGCACTCTGCCTAAGCAGATGTCGGTAAGTGATATATTTTTTCGCGTGAAGAGCGGTTACCAGCCGTCAAATCACGGCCTCCAAAGATATTAGTGGAGGGGGAGCCACAGGGGTAGATTTAAATTGGTGAAAATTGTTTGTCGGTTGTGGGGATCGAAGCAAGGTTCTCAAGATCCACCGGCCAACTCGATACCACTGAGCCACCTACCCCATTATATATATATATATATATATATATATATATATATATATATATATATATATATATATATATATAAATATCCTTGTATATACATTATCATTTATTAATATGATTCCAATTAAATTTGATTATTCTTAAATTTAAATTTGTTTATTACAAAAGTGATGATTGATAGAATGAATTTATTTTCAGTACGTATACGTTTTTTTAATCATTTAAGTTGCAATCGTTGAAAAAATTACGTGTGTACCACGAGCATATAGTGTCTTTGTTCCTCTTACACTACCGTGCTCGAGTAACAAAGAATCACTTTATGCTCTTATATACAATAGCTATTTGTGTATTAAAAGCACAAAATAGTACATTGTTCTACGTCGCGCGACAATCTTTCGAAATCGACGATGTACATTTGCATTCGAAACAAACTTAAAAATTTTGTCTGCAGTTGCCACTGTTACTTTTTAAAAAATTGTTTTAGTTTTATTCACCCAAATTTAATACTGATCCACTACAATCAACCAAATTTAGATTCGAGACTGTTAGCTCTAAAAATGTAACATCACTTTAACAAATCTGATTTTAGAGGGAAAATGTTTCAAATCATGATGGGCTGTATGACACATCGCTACATTTGACGCATGTTAGTTATTTTGATACTGGACTGTATCGCTGTTATGAGAATGGTTCGTTGAGAGATCATCCATTTAAATCAGACAAGATACAAATATTTGTGAAAGGTGAGTTTTACTATTTTCATTTCACATATGGTTTTGATTTGTATTCATTTCCATATACTTACTTACAGATGAACATAATCTCTATGTACAAAGGAACCACTGGAAAAATATTTATCCCTATGCCAATGTGACAGTGCCATGTTTACCTACATCACGAGATGTGAATGTCTCACTGTCAATGATGTTTCGTACGGTAGATCCTTACACTCTTGAGTACGTATTAATATACTGACAACTATACAAATGTTGGAAACGTAGTGATTTTATAGTCTAGGAAGAATCTGTTGCATCTGTAAGGGCCAATATTACAATCTCCTATAAGTTCTTAATAAATGTATCTGCCAAACGCCTAAAACATCGCATCAAAATCATAGTTCAAATTATGAAAATTATAGTAAATGGCACGTGATATTTCTTATTTATTTGACGACTACATTTTTCAAACATTGTTGGGAGATTGAAATATTGACCTAAGTCTAGTTAGTTATTTATTCGCAACTCTTATTGAAAAATGTTTGCATCTTCCATACTTATGTGTCGAAAGAGAAAAATAGTAGTTATCGAAAAACAATCGATAAGTTGAAAATTGTATAATCAACAGCCTTTTTCCATTGCTAAAGAAAGATGACAGGGACATTGGATTACTGGAGGAAAGGTTAAGGTACGTCGGAATTTTATACTTAAATATGCAATTTGTTGTTAGACAGTGATGCAACACAGTAATAACTGGACAATAAGCAAGAAACATCAAAGAAGTACGCTTTAAATTACAGTAGAATTAAAACTGCTGTTTTCGAAATGGAAAGTGATCATTGTTCTGTAGTCGCTGCAAGTTATAAAAGCGTCACACAAAGTAATGTCAGTAATAGTCAGAGATGAACATTCAAACTGCCCCACGATTGAAATTGAAGAAGGTCTTCGGGGATATTAGAGAGTTTCAAATAATTCATACAAACTACTGTTTCAGGAACAAACGCTAGAGAGTTAATTAAAGCTTAATTGCAACTGAACGCAATTACCCCAAGTAGGTAAGCTATGACAGTTCTGGCTCATATTTCAAAATGGCGGCCGTCGGTGGCGTGGCGGTGGCGGTGGCGGTGGCTTGGCGGTGGCGGTGGTGGGGCGGTGGCGTGGCGGTGGCGTGGCGGTGGCGGTGGCGTGGCGGTGGCGGTGGCGTGGCGGTGGCGTGCGATGAGTCATGGGGTGCCAACGGTCAGCTTGAGGAACTTGCACCTGGTATTAATTAGGTCATTGGCCAGCACACCTGCAGTAATTGCTCCCTGGATGTGCAACCGTCAAACACACGTGCGGCACGCGTCATAAGACACCTGATATTAATTAGGTCTAACGGAATGTTACTGACCTATGGTAAACACACGCGTCTCATCTTGTTTTTATGCAGGGTGAAGACATCACGCAGTCCACCCAGGCACGCGACTTACGCACCTGGTATTAATTAGGTCACTCCACCAATCAGGGGCAGTGAAATGAAACAAGTAATATTATTTTATTTCATTTATTCAAAAATACATGGTACATTATTGTTACAAACTACTTACAGCGCTAGTTAATGGATTATACTTAATTATTCTATCATGCAGAATTAAACAATAAGCAGATGTATTCTCGGGTACATTAGCATTCGTTTCAAATTCCAATCTTATATCGACACTACCAGATTTTAACAATTCTGGCTGATAGGTGCAATCTATAACTGCCAGTGGAGCTATAGTAGAAAACTCATGAGGTGTAAATATTGGTTGACACTGACGTTCATAATAAGTCAATTGAAACTGAGCATACATTTCATACAACATAGCCCACTGGTTGTTATTAAAATTCAAGTTTAAGCTGTCGTAGGGATAGATTTCTGAGTTTAAATAAAGTTTAATATTCGTTAAATTACAGTGATCAAACTGACTCATATTTTTATCATGTTTATTTTTGCGATCTGTCTGCAATCCAACGATGACGAAACGTGGTGTCTCCAGCTGTGTTGCCGTCTTGATGGGCCAAGAGTGACGCTGTGTTTTCTGCAGTAACGGGTACTCATGCAGCTCCCAACTTCGGAATGCAATTTGCAAGTCAACCCTCTTCTCCAAAAATCGTAAAAGTGACAGCCGCTCAGCATCAACCACAGATATATGTGGCATCTTCCAATACACTTTACTTAATTCGATTTTCATATTTTCACTTGCAGAACTGTTTTCAATTGCATTTACATCTGAACTGCTACGTATAAGAACTAATTCTTGACGTAAATTTAAAATTATCTTTTTAAAATCTTCACAAAAACCCAGAAGCATGTTTAACGGAATGATTACATTAAAATTCCCCTTACTGTCAATAATGTGTTTGGTAATATCAGTTGTAGGTGACCAACCTGCGATTTGTAAATGTTTACTTTCATCGGTATTATAAGATGCATAACCTTTCATAGTCGAAGTTAAACCGGGATTTCTTACTCTATCTATAACTACACCGCCAATTTCATAACGAATTTCATTAAATAGAAATGCAAAGGCATTGTTAACTAATTTGGCTGTACTAGACACTTTGTTATCATGTGTAAGAAGTTTACCTTCAATGTAAAGCATGCTATTCCACGGAACTGTATAAACATCCTGTTGTTGGATAGGAATTCGAATTTCATCATTATTATTTAAAGTTGTAGAAGCATAAGGCTGATGGGTATGTTTTTCAGCACGAATAATAGCGTCATCAAATAAAGCTTTTTCACTCACATTTAGTATATTAGCATTCATGATGGTGAATACAGAGAATAAAATTTTTAGATTTTTTATATTTAATTCTTATCCAAACAACAATAGCAGTGAATCGCTTCCGGTGTTTATCCAGATTGAACTTTGAATCCCAGAGATTTAAGAAACTGATAATTTATAGGTGTTAACTCACTAGCGGCTTTCACACTAATGCGGGCACTATACGCACGTTCGCCGTATTTATTATTAAACTTAATCCCCATTTTGTCGCTTAAGATGTAGTCTTACTGTGATCACTTCTCGTCTGAAATTGATCAAATCCCTATTTTGGTCTACTATTTTAAGGGTTAAGGATGATATTGTACTTGTATTGATTGGTAAATATATAACTTGACTTGGAGTTTCTATAATTTTAAATCCAGGTGGAACGCGCGGGAAAAATTCATGTAGTATATGAACTGTGTTACTGTTTGAATAAGAATTAGTAGTTATGCTACACTCAATACATATTGCATTTACTTTAATAATTGATACGGGGTTATCAGACACGTGTAATTGATTTGCAGCTAATTTACGATGTTCAAATCCTAATAAACTACCGATTGAATCATTTGGCTCGAAATTGATAATGTGATTACTTTTTATTTCACACTTAAGCGTATTATTATTTGCCTGAATATCAAGTTTAGTTTTCGAATCTACTTTTCTCTGCAAATATTTATTTATATCATCTACTTCGTACGAACCTTCAGGAATTTCAATAATTTTGCTGTCTGAATAAAATTTGTTATTATTTTTATCAATATTTGGTATAGCATTATATACTTCAAAATTAATTAAACCAAGAACATATTCAGATTTTTCATCGAGGGCTATCGGGGGGTAAAAATTTCTATTAATCGTGGAGCTATCACCAAATAATGTGAATGTGTATGACATGACGGTTAAACAAACACTAACAAATTTTCACGCCTGCTAGAAATGATAAACACAAGTGTCCGCATTTCACGCTGTTATAAGATTGGTATGCATGGTGATTGTATTGTATTCTAGAGTTCTTACCGAAATATGTAATTAGTTCCTTTGGAGGTTGTAAGTCACCAAAACTGTCAAAATATATTACCAGATTGTTACGCTTTCGATAGGCAATCCAATGCGTCCCACCCCCGTTGTTAGAATCCAGGTTGACAATTCCACATTCATTGAGTTTAATTTTTTTAGGTAATTTATTTCTCATAAAAACCCCCCTAAAACATGGAATATGTAATAATTTTACGTACTTATTTAAGTCAATATTAGTTAACGGTCGAGATGGTAACTTTATTGGTAGTTTTTTGACGGTGACGGCTTCAAGTAGAGTCCAAGCCCTTTTCTGTATGGTTTCAAATATAATCCTTTTCCCATGGCGACGGCCTCCATTAATTTATTGTGACGCTCACTTTCTTTTAATTGCTCAGCGGCGGCTCGAGCATCGTTGACAGCCTTGGCGATGCCAGCGGCACCACCTCCAAGTGCACCCAGAGCGCTCAGCCCGGCAAATATTGGAATTAACGGTAGAAACCCACCTTTTTTAGGTACAGCTATAACTCGAGGATTTTTAATGCTGCGTTTAATTCGTTTAACAGTGCGCAGTGCAATTTTTGCTGATTTATTTAAGTCTGAAGAATTATTACTAGATTTTATAGCTTTCTTTGCACGATTTACAACATCGCGAAAAGTTAGGCTTCGATTCTTCGGCACCTTCATCATTATCACGACTATTTAAACGAGACACGTCTTAACACGTTCACAGTTGGTGATTAACTGCGGTCGCGCACGTTCCTAAGCTTATCTTATACAAAATGCAGTTCGTCAAACAAAATAATAACCTGAACGTTAAAAATTATGATTTCGAAAACAGCGATAAATATCGGCGTCATAGTGCATTATTACCAAGTACAGTCAGATGTATAATAGCGGGGCCGTCAGGATGCGGTAAAACAAACGTAATGATTGCATTGCTAGAACATGAGAATGGCTTACGCTTTCAAAATATCTATATTTATTCAAAATCTTTATTTCAACCGAAATATGTGTACTTGAAAAACTTATTTGAACCTATTAAAGACTTAGGTTATTTCGCGTACAATGACAATGTTCAAATTAAAAAGCCGTCCGAGGCAAAGTACAATTCTATATTTATTTTCGATGATGTCGCATGCGATAAACAGGACATAATTCGAGAGTATTTCTCTATGGGCCGCCATCAAGCTATAGACTGTTTCTATATATGTCAAACTTATACCCGAATTCCTAAGCATCTCATAAGAGATAATGTAAATTTCTTAATATTGTTTAAGCAAGATGAGTTAAATTTAAAACATGTTTATATGGATCATGTAAATACTGACATGTCATTCGAAACGTTTAAAAATATGTGCTCTAGTTGTTGGTGTGATAAGTATGATTTTATAGTTATTGATAAAGATAGTGATCTTAATGCAGGGCGTTACCGCAAGGGGTTTGATCAATATATTATAAATAATCTTGGTGATGAGTGAAGCAGTTAGTCAGTGTCCAGTATTGATTGAGTGAAGATCAGCACAGAGTTATATATCTGATCAGCTTATTACCTAGTTCGTCAGATCCGTTCACCAGTTAAACTGATAGCTGTTACCTGTTCGTCAGAGCTGTTCATTTGTATAACAGACCTGTTTATTATCTAATTATCAGCTCATCAGAGTCGTTCACCAGTTCAAACCTGATCAATTACCTGATCAAAGCTGTTCAAAGCTGTTCAATTACCTGTTCAAAGCTGTTTCACCAGTTCAACTGATAGCTGTTACCTGTTCGTCAGAGCTGTTCATTTGTATAACAGACCTGTTTATTATCTAATTATCAGCTCATCAGAGTCGTTCACCAGTTCAAACCTGATCAATTACCTGATCAAAGCTGTTCAAAGCTGTTCAATTACCTGTTCAAAGCTGTTCAAACCTGTTCAATTACCTGTTCAAAGCTGTTCATTTGTATAACAGACCTGTTCATTATCTGATTATCAGTTCGTTAGAGCCGTTCACCAGATCAACTGATATCTGTTCGTCAGAGCTGTTTTCGTTTAGCCGTTGACTTGGAAATAATGGAGGCTAGAAAGGAACGTTTAACTCAAGACCTAATAAAAACTAGAAATATTGTACGGCGAAAACTCAAAAATCTTAAACTTGATACTTTGCAAAAAGAAACAGAGTTAGAGGAATCGTATAAACCTATAATTAAATCTTTAAAAAATATTGCTAGTAATATATCAACAGTAAACGTGAAGCATGAAATTAAAGAAGAACCAAAACTGGAAATGGATGAAAGAGAAAACGAAGAAGAAAAACCACCTACAAGAAGGACGACACCTCAATTTTTAGAAACTAGTGTTGTAGCGGGAACAAAGGGGGCTGAAGATTTTGGTGCTGACGATGTGTTTGAAGAAGCGGGAAAAGATACAACATCTACATCACTCTCGAGAGCGGATATAAGTCGTCCATCGCTATCTAGAGAAGACATTGAGCAGCTGATGAGGCATCCATCATTCATGGAATACTTAGAGCAATATGATCCATTGCCGAGGTATTATATTGAAGAGATGTTAAATGATGATAAAGATTCATTTGATTTTAAATATGGTGTACGGCATGATCCTGATTCTGACAAATTTTATATTGGTGACTCTGAAATTAAAATTGTTGGTAAAGATATTGCTATAAATAATTTAACATATACGGGAACAACTGGTTTGTATGAGTTACTTTTCAAAAAAGAGCCCACAGGATATACTAAAGATGATCATAAAAATTATATTGATATTGTGAAACAGACAAATGCTCATAGGCGGCACTATGCAGCTAGTGGACAAATATCGGGCTCTAAGTCGAGGAAATACACTCAGGTTATTGGCCCAATGGTAGATCCTCATTTAAGAAAGATTTCAGCTCCCAGGAAACCAAGCTCTAAATCAGTTACTGGTAAAAGTTATTTAAAAACATTCAATAAAAACCGCGTAGTGGAGTATGTACATTGGGATAATATAAATGAAATTGTTGATCGTCTTCGTCTCCTAATTGCATCACGTGACGCGGGGCATACAAATCATGAGAATGAGATTATTTCTATAATTGAGGAGTTAAAAGAGGCCAATGTTATTGAATAATTGCATTTCAGTTATGACTCTGGACAAGTTCGGACGTCATATTGAGTTGCATAGAACTAAAAAGTATATTAATAATAAAATTGTTGGTCTTACAAATACTCATCAGGCAACTGTTCAGGAGCTAAATAAAAATTTTAAAAGAGATATCGGTGATGTTAAGGATAAAGTTAAAATTGAATTATTATCTGAAATAAATAGTTATTTAAAAAATTTGAGAAATATTGTTATTTTACAACTGAACTTAACTTTGCAGGGTGAAAATTATGATATCATTAACGGTTTTGATAAAAAGCATTATAAATTTCCGTGCGCTGGACGAGTACTTGAATGTCGATTTAATCAAGAAAATATATCTTTAAATTATAGTATTAATGCTACTAAACGTGTTTCATTTATTGAAAATAAAAATGTTATGCGTAATGATAAATTGAGTATATTTCCATACCCCGTAGGTTTAAGATTAGAAAACTTATATCTGGAAATAATATTAGAAACGGCTGTATATCATGTCGAAAATTAAGCGAGAAGTCGTCGAGGAATTGCATAAATCTGCGCGTGTAAATTTCCCAAGAAGACGGGTGATTATTAAGGGTTTGGATGAATTATTTCAAGCTGATTTGGTGGAAATGATACCCTACGCCAGGTTAAATAGAAGTTTTAAATATATTTTAGTTGTTATTGATGTATTCTCCAAATTTCTATGGACGCGAGCAATAAAAAATAAGTCAGGGCGTGATGTAACTGCTGCAATGAAAGATATATTTAATAAAAGTTATCGCATTCCTAAAAATATTCACACTGATTTGGGAAAAGAATTTTATAATAAAGATTTTAAACAGTTAATGGAAAAACACAATATCAATCATTATTCAAGTTTCAGTAATAAAAAGGCCAGTATTGTGGAGAGAGTGAATAGAACTTTAAAGAATGCAATGTGGAAGCGTTTTAGTTTACAAGGGTCATATAAATGGTTTAATTTATTACCTGAACTAACTGAGTCATATAATGTGACAAAACACAGAACAATTAATATGAAACCTAGAGATGTTAATAAAAGTAAAGAAAAGCTTCTACTTGATACTGTTTACAGTAATATAAAAATAGCTGGTATTGCAAAATTTAAAGTAGGTGATTTTGTGCGAATTAGTAAATATCGGAGTGCATTCGTTAAGGGATATACACCAAACTGGTCTAATGAAATATTTACTATAGATCAAGTGAAATTAACAAATCCAGCTACATATATCCTTAAGGATTATTCTGGTCAACTTATTCAGGGCGGATTTTATGAGCATGAATTGCAAAAGGTAAAATATTCTGATGTGTATTTGGTGGAGAAAATTCTTAAGCGAAAAGGTAATCAAGTTTACATAAAATGGCTTGGTCTAAATAACACGCATAACAGCTGGATAGATAAAACTAATATAGAATAATGTGTACAAAGCAGTGTTACTGCATCGGCTGAGATTTCTATCATCGTGAGTGGTTCATCACAGTTTATAAAACTTTTATTGAAATTATGCAAAATTTTGAGGGGAAAGAATATCCAACAAACTTCCATCGAAATTCATAAATTGCTAAAAATGTTAGAGCGATGGACCCCCACCACCCATTTATAAGTGGTGTATCGAATAACGCGGCATGCGATTGGCTGGGTCTGCATATAAAAGATTCGTCACTGCACGCTGCACTTATTACTTACCATTCACTCAAAATGAATACATTTATTGTTGATATACAAGGTTTTAAAATTTTTAAAGATAATATTCAAACATTTATTTTTAAAGAAATTGCGGTAATAAATCTTGCAACAGGAATATGTCAGTATGAAATGATTGAACCGCCTTTTCCATGGAGCGAGTTGGATTATAAAAGTAAACAGAATGTTTTATGGTTAACAAAAAATTATCATAATTTAGAGTGGAATTTTGGTGATATACCATATGAAAATCTGTCGGATACTGTCAATTCCATGTTCTCTCCCAGCGTTGACAAAATTTATGTCAAAGGGTTAGAGAAAATATGCTGGCTTAAAAATATTATAAAGTCAAAAATTAATATTATAAATATTGAGAACTTAAACTGTCCTGTTCTAAAAGATCTAAGTAATCCTAATTTAGATTATTGCAATGTTCACGTTAAACACTGTGCTATACGGAATGCGTATGCATTAAAAGATTGGCTTAAAGAACGTTTTACAAGATATAAGTCTTTGCAATTATTTTTCAAAGAAGGTCTACTATCTTTCATGCTGGACGAAGAAATTGCTACTCTACCAATGGAGTTTGTTATGGTGTTTGCGGGGCGTGAAATCGAAAATTTATGGGATAGATTTCCTAGATCCTGGCAAGACGATGAAGAATTTCAAAAACATCGAAGCTGCTTCAAACATGTGAGTGTGAGTGAGGATCAAGTGGAGGGCCCAATTCCAATGAGAAAAAACTGTTCTCAATGTTAATTTAAGAATGCTATGTAATTTAATTTTAAGAATGTATAATTTTAATAAAAATAAAAATATTTCACTTTAATCTGGAATTATTATTCATACCCTTTTGGATGAAGTACAGGTTAAAAAATAGAATGATTTATTTGAAATTTAATTTATTAAACGCAACATATACAGATGTACTTACTTATTCTAACACACACATTTTAATCGAAAATTGATTGTAAATGTTCGCGTACAACTGTACATAATTTACAAGAGCAAAAAAACAGTTCCAAATTTTTTAACATTTCCGAGCTGGGTTGTCGATGTAGCTGTGGTGAAGTTGGTAGGACTCGTGGTAGTGACTCAGGTGTTGGTGTCAGCGTTGTCAGAGGTTCAGACCTCGGTGCTGGTGTCGACTCAGACATCGGCGTCGCCAGAGGTGCAGGCGTTGGTACAGTTGACAGAGGTTTCGGCGTAGGTGTTGGTATAGACGTAGGCAGGGATGCGCTCGATGTTGTTGCGTCAGTCTCCATTGCCCAGATAATAGTTTCAAAATTCTCATCACTCACACACTCTAACCAGCTGAAATCTTGACCCTCTAACCACTTTGCTTCATCGAACTCCATCACAACTGATAACTGATCGAGCAATTTTGAAGTTATCCTTTATATATAGGGGTACAGTGACGTCATACCAATAGCTGCAAACTACCTGTATGCGTGCTACTTAAGGTTGAAATAAAAAATTATCATAAAAGTTTTAATACATATTTATTTTCATAAAGTATTAACCACGAATACATTTTATTTTAGCTTCTAATACAGGTGTAATTATAGGTGAATAAAACTTATCTATCTTATTTCTAAACCTCTCCCGATCTCTTGCATATTGCTCCCAATTGCTGCATCGGGCCATGTGATACGCGAAGCGCCACTTTATAAGGTGATGTATTTGGACTGCATCGTTGAATCGGACTACCATGTTTTACTTTATCATTAATACCCAAATTTTGCATTTTTATTGTTATATAATACATATCAATGTCATGCGTTAATATTTTAATATTTTTTAAATACAGATCAAGTTGCATGCGATAATTTTCTTTAGCACTCATTTTTCATAAAATTCCACGTTCACTGTCTTGCCAGTTTTTCCTTTTGAAATGATCAAAAGTGCTCCTGCAGAAGCCTTTTCATTCAAGCTGGTTATCTCATCTTCATCGAGAGCGTTGAATCGGGCACCCAAATATACACGATTTTCTAGTAGTTCCAGGGCAACTCGCTCACCATATGTTGTAGTGGTCTTGTATAGTTTTAAAATGTCGTACTTTTTTCCAACTTCTAGGTCGGCTAATGGTAAAATATCTTTTACTTTCGCAACTTTATTGAGTTTTTGCAGAAGACTCATGATGATGATGTTAAGTATGAAAATTTAATATTCAACTGTTCTTCAATAAGGTTTCTATACATATTTATACAAATCTTTCCCCTCCCCCCACCATCAATCTGTAACGAACTTGTAAACATAACGTAAATCTAGAGTCATGACCTGATGCACATGCACGTGTTTGTCGTAGGTTAAAAACTTGTCCAGTGCTGCACGTGGTAAAGGTCAGTGACACTGACGCGTGCCAACTGCAAGTATGACTCATACACGCGTTGCACCCTCACCATGATGGCATTCCGTTAGACCTAATTAATATCAGGTGTCTTATGACGCGTGCCGCACGTGTGTTTGACGGTTGCACATCCAGGGAGCAATTACTGCAGGTGTGCTGGCCAATGACCTAATTAATACCAGGTGCAAGTTCCTCAAGCTGACCGTTGGCACCCCATGACTCATCGCACCCCACCGCCACCGCCACCGCCACCGCCACGCCACCGCCACGCCACCGCCACCGCCACCGCCCCACCACCGCCACCGCCCCGCCACCGCCACGCCACCGCCCCACCACCGCCACGCCACCGCCACCGCCACGCCACCGACGGCCGCCATTTTGAAATATGAGCCAGAACTGTCATAGCTTACCTACTACCCCAAAGCTGTAGCAACTCTTAAATTAAGATATAGCAGAGCAGATGAATAAGTTGAAGTCTACATTAGAGAATTGTTGGCGCTAATTCTACAAAATACAATATCGGCAAATTCAGTACCTCTTGTTTCATTATACGATAAATTACTTTTACTATAGTACCGCAATATCTGCGGTCCACTCGCAGCCCTCGGTGAAGTGAGAAGAGGGATGTAATTTAGATCTAACTAAAATAGCAAATGATCGTTTAGATCAATTACTGCGGTGCATTGGAGCTGAAATAAAAAATGAAGAAACTATTTCGGAGTTGCGTCTAATAAAATTAATAAGAAAAAATAACGAGATTTTAAGGCATCAAATATTATTGTGGAATAGATACCTACTGCGGCTGGTTTGCTGGTAACCACAACAAATGAACAGAAACACAGTTGTGTGTTTTGTAATGGTGATCATAAATCTATACATTGTTTTAAAGCACAAGAAATATGACTGACACAAAAACGTAAGATGCTTGAAACAAATAATTGCTGTTTCCTTTATTTTAGACAAAGGCATTCAGCTACAATATGTAGAATCAAGCAGGAGTGTATAGTATGTAGGAAAACATATGAAGTACTACTGTAAGTCAATTTACCGAAAACATTCGCAATCAAGCAAGAAAATCGTCAGAGGAAAAAAGTGAAGTAAAAGAAATGAAAATGTAAGACAAGGTTTTGAAAATATTTCAAATGTCCAAAAATATTACTTCAAAATTACTTGGTGAAAATTAGAGAAAATGGGATGACAAACAATACACGGGCTGTAATCGATTCGGGCTCACAACGCACGTATATTCTAAAAGATATACTCGAAAAAATGAACCTGATAGACAAGAAAGTATTCAGCATTCTCTATTTGGCGGTTCAACTACTAAAGTCTGTGTTCACAATGGCTGGTACTGTAAGCTCTGTTTTTAGGATCAGTGTATTTGTGTGTTTAAGTTATCTGTAACATGATCAAACCGTGCTCATAATGCACATAAAAATAAAGCTTGTGGTACCAGTCAATGTGTTTACTGTACACATTTCTAATCCGGTGGATACAATTTTGAAGTCTTAGATCAAGATGTTATTTGTGGACGTCTACCACCAGCAAAGCATGATCCTTGGCGAAAGGGATTAAAAGAAGATAACATGAAACTACAGACGCGCAAGAACGAACATTATAAACATTTATTAGAGCCGATTTCTCTGGAAAGTTACTTACCGCTAGATATAACATTTTTAGTTCTGGCCTGGCAGGTATAGAATTACTTGGTTGGACAATACCAGTTAAAGAAAATAAAAGACAAACTACATTTAGTAGTGGTGAATAATTTCTTTAACACTGTTAAAGGAAATGACGAGGATGATATGAAGTTCATCTGCCTTGGGTTGAAAGCCATACATCTCTTTCGGCCTAAAAAAGATTGGCTAATATAGTAAAGAAGATAAATGCCGAATGTTTATAGCAGGAATATCAAAACGTATTCAACAATTGGGTACAAGAAGGTGTGGTAGAAGGAGTGCCAGAGAAGGAACTCCATATACAGGGTACTACTTACCGCGTCGTCCTGTTGTAGAACCAAACAGTACCATCCAACTCCGTCCACTCTTTGACGGTTCAGTTAAACAGAAACAAATTCATTGTTTGAACAATTGCTTAGAAAAAGATATTAACTTATAGAGCTAATTACGGATATTTCATTCAGCCCTTTCTTATTAGCTGTTTTAATATACCATCTGAATTTTGTCCTGAAACAATGTGAAGAAAAACAATTATCGTTTGATTAGAATTAATTAAAGATCTCATGGAATGCTTTTATGTCGATAACTACATAAACAGCCTGAATGTTAAGCAGATCTATATTAAATATTGGACAATTTGTGCTTCGAGGGTGGAAGTATACAACATTCAGCCTAATACTGAAGATAGTTTTTCCACTGTCTTGGAATTAATATGAAATGCTCAACATGATCCTATAAAAATTAAGCTAAGTATAAAATCGTAAAATTTTGGACAAAATCACAAAAATGAACAATTTGACTCCATAGGAGTAACAAGATATTGCCGAAGTTATTAGATACTTCCACAAGTTTAGGATTTGAAAATAAATTGGAATCAGGAAAAGAACGATGATATGAAATACCAATTCTAAAAATTGAACGAATTGACACGTTTATCAAAAATAGAAATACCCAGACGGTTAACGGCAATAAATAATACCAATAACTGAACACTACATTTTTTCTGTGACGCAAGTCAACTGTTGCATTTATAAGAACTGAAACGGAGACTGGTGTTCAAGTACAGCTGACAGAAACTAAAACGAAAGTGTTCCTCATTAATAAAGATGAAAAGAAAATGTCAATTATGAGATTAAAGTTGTTGACAGCAACAATTTGCGAAAGACTGTATTCTTCAATAATAATGAATCAAAATAAATGTATGCATAAAACATATTTTTTGAATGATGCTACTACCGTGGACTCTTGAGATGTATTCATGGCAAATAGGGTAATAAATCTTCCTGATTTACTGTCTCATGGATACAGCGCTAAAAAAAACTTGTAGAATCAAAATGGTGGGAGAATCCAAGCTGGATAAAAATTCTTATAATTCCTGGTCTAACTTTGATATTAGATATTATTGTGTATTGATATAAATTTATCATTCGTAGGTATAGTATGACACTTTATTTTCGTAAACTGTTTTTGTTATTATATTTGTATACAACCAACCGTTGCTAGCGTAAGTCGCACCATAATGCCTAGCTAACTACATTTTTTAATTATATAACAGATATAAATATATCATCAAGCCTTTTGTTCAATACTGGGTGTGGTACAATGTCCTTTTTTATAACTTGATGTAAAGAGGCCATTTGAAAACTTTGCGGAATGGCCCACAGATGGCAGCACTAGTTCCGGTTCGAGTATCGTTTCCAAATTCGCCATCTTTTTTAGAAACGTGTGTGCAATATTATTCCGATCAGTGAAGAATAGCTGAAGATATAGCAAATTGTTATATTGTAGACGACTGTGTATTGGAAAATGGCAAAAATCGAATATGGTGCGGTAATTAAATATTTGGTAGAGAAAATCTACCCCTGTGGCTCCCCTCCACTAATATCTTTGGGGGCCGTAATTTGACGGCTGGTAACCGCACTTCACGCAAAAAAAAATATATCACTTACCGAGATCTGCTTAGGCAGAGTGACACACCCAGTAATGGGTAAAAGGCGTGATGATACGAGTATATTTATATTTATATATTTTAAGAAAATGAAATTCATACCGATATGAAAAATACTTTACTCTGCTCCGTCATTTTCAACTGTTTACAAGTGGACTACTGAGTTTAAACGTGGACGTGAAAGCTTAGAACATGACCCGCGTAGTGGATGACCAAAATCTGTCACCATACCAGAAATATTGGGAAAGTGCACGACATGGTATTAGAGAATCGCCGATTAAAGATATCTGATATTGCACTACAATTAGACATATCAGGTAAACCAGTATTTCACATTTTAACGGTGGAATTATACAAGATGGGTGCCGCGACTGTTGACACCTGATCAAAAACGAATCAGAATGCAAATGTCTCAGCAAGGTTTAGTCAGTTTCCAGAGAAATCCAACTGATTTTATGCTTCGATTCATGGTCAACGATGACAAATGGATACATTGCGGTACCGCAATAAAACAACAGTCGAAACAATGAAAACATCACAATTCTCCACCTCCAAAAAATGTCTTGTCTATGATATCGACTGGAAAGATCATGGCGTCAGTTTTCTGGGATGCTAAAGGTATCCTGTTGATTGACTATCTTCCAATGGGTACAAATATTGCGGGAGGGTACTATGCTAACCTTTTGGAACAACTTAAGGAAAATATACCTGAGAAAAGGCCGGGATTATCAAAGATGAAAATAATCTTTCACCAAGACAATGCTCGTTCACATACGTGCGTCGTTGTAATGGCGAAATCAATGAATTTGCAGCCTCATCAGCCTTATTCATCTGATTTGACTCCATCTGACTTCCATCTCTTCCCAAAGCTGAAAAAAATCTTTGGTGAACAGCGATTTGCATCAAATGAAGAGGTTACAGTATCAGTTGTGGCGTATTTTTCAGGCCTGGTGGAAGCTGACTTTCATGATGGCATAAAGGCTTTGGAATATCGTTGGACAAAATGCGTTAGTGTCAAGAGAGACTATGTTGAAAAATAAGAATAATTTAAAAGAGGTGAACTCATATTTTGTACTTCATTCCGTGAACTTTTGAAATGATCCTCGTAGTTCGGTTGGTTAAGAATGAAGTTATTGAAGCAACCAAAAGCATTAAGATTATGACATTTAAAAAATTTAATCAAGAACTATTGGATATTACGTATATAAACAACTTGTTCAGATTGTATCAATATTGAGTGAAAACGAATACTGTTGTTTTTAATATGTTAAAATTGTTGATAATAATAATTGTTGTTAATAAATTACGATTTCTCGAGAACTGTACGGTAAGTATTGTTCAAATTGGTTGCAGTAGATGGCAAATTTTATAAACAACAATGCTAAAACACAGTTTAAATATTACGCAATTCTTCAATTTATGCTAGTCAAGACCTGGACTTTTCTTTTCTTTAAATCCCTTATTACGTGTTTTACTTCTTGATGTAAGATTGAAGCGTGTAAGTAAGGGTGTCAAAGCTATAAATACTTGAAATATTGCAGATAGTTCTTATTTCAAACCAGATTGTATAATATTTTTGCCACTCATTTATTTCAATTGGATTTTCTTTGTATGAGAATATCTGCAAAGAATGAAAAGATTTCCAAAATTATTGTTGTTCCGTTATGTTCTCTAGTTTTCTTTTTGATTTTCTTTGTATTTTCTTCTCTAGGTAGACACTGTTTTTGTAGGTTTTCTTGATTTGGAAGTAAGCTGCTGGATTTTCCTTGCTTTTTGTTTTCTGCAGTATTATAGAATATTTTTGCTCTCGATCGTTAAGTCTCTCAGAACAATATCTTTATTAGACTGGTTTTGTTAGATGTTTGACGTATATTTAAAAGTCTCGTCAAATATAAAGATGTTCTCATTTAGGTTGACAATATATTTTTAAAAATAATGTAGTGATTGAATTCGAGATATTTAATTTATATTTTTGATCAGTTTTTGTGTGATTTAAGAAAAATATATTTTTTTGTTAAATAATAGTGTGAAATAAAGTGTGTTGGTTTTGTGTTAGTGTATAATTTTAATAAGCTTATTTAAAATGATTTATTCTGAATATTGTCTTAAAAATTCGTATGTGATTTGTGGGGTTTGTTCATAAATATTTATATCACAGATTTCATTCGTGGCATTTAGATAGGAGTTGGAGATTGAGTTGTTGTCGATTATCTATAGACTCATATTAGCTCTATTATACTTTTTTAATTTTTATTCAGAAAGGTGTAGCTTTCTGGTGAGTCTCCAATCGTTCTTCCGATTAAAATGTATTCTACCTTAAGGATTCTACAAATATTCTACCTCAAAGAGCTCTATTAAAGTTCTGCTATTTTTGTTAGTTTATGTCTCACAGTTTGCGTGGAAGATTATATATTTGTGTATTGGAAGAGAATATCTTCAGATTGATTGAAATATCCTATGTCGGAATTAAAATCGCCTGCGATTATTATAAGCTTGAAATGAGAGTAACTGCTAATAATACCTTGTAGATTTCCATGAAAATTTGAACTTTGGACCTGTGATAAGTGAAGCCCAGTGGCAGATTCAAGAGGGAGGGCATGGGGGTATGCCGACCCCTTGCGACATTGTGTTATAATTTTTTTTTATACTTATATAATATATACGCTGAGTTGCATGATATTATTTATCGGGTCATTAGCAACTAACGGTTCCCTAGGTTATAAAAAATCGTTACATGAACGTCATGTAATTTTTTTTTTAATTGCATATGTTTATAACCATATTGATTAATAATGTAGGTCACTCATATTTTTGAAAAAAATTGTTGCAAGTAACGACTTTCTAGATCCGCCACTGATGGAGCGTAGGCATTATACATTCAGTTTTGGTTTTTATTCAATGACACTCAGATAATATTACTTTAATATGGCGTAAGATATATTTTTTCGAAAAAATTTTTCTTAAGTTGCCCTTCATGATATATGTTCCTTAGCGGGTTTGTGTTAAGATATGTTATAATTCGATAACATTTCATGAAAATACCAGTTTAACCAGATTTCAGACAGGCAGATAATGTCGTGGCTTAGTAGAGATTTTTCTTCTTGTTAATGTAATCTGAATATTTTGAACCATTATGCATTCTAAAACACTATTTTTGTTATACGTTCGTTTGTTTTGGGAAGTTTCTTGAATGAGAATTACATCTTGTTATTCTGTTGATGTGGTAGTCTAAGGAGCTAGTTTTAATTTTTTCGATGTATTTTTTATATATCTGATTGTACTGCTTTTGTTCGACTGCACAATTTTCTGAATGAGCAAATCTGAAGATAGAATCATCTGATTTGCTCACTGTTATTCTTGAATGTAAGTCTGGAATAGATGAACATTTTCGACATGATATTTGAATTGGAGATTGTTGAACTGCTTCCTGTTCTTCTTCTTCGTAGAGGCCAGAGGCTTGATATAACTTGCATAACCTTTTTTAGTTCGCGGAAGAATGTACTAGGATTTAGTCACATTATGATTTTATTGAATAACAAAATTAATATTCTGTGTATAGGAGTGAATAGATGGATGTAATTGAAGGTTTGTTGCATGATGGAAGATTGAGAGTGTCTGGATGAGAATATTAGACGAACCCTGTAAATGTTTCAAGGGTTCATGCTACCCCATTTATTGGGATATAGCATTTGAATGTAATATTCTGCTTAAATTATGGATCCTGTTTTTTTTTCTGCCCTAGATCTTTTTCCCTGAGAATGAGGCTTCTATTGATAATAAAGCGATAAAATGACCTCTGCATAACTGTCAACTGCGTTTGGTGTCACCACTACGATGACCGTTTTAAAATATTTGACACATTTTAATAAATAAATAAGGATGTATTTAATTATTATGTCTATAACAATATTTATTTGTAGTATATATTATAATTATTGAAATGAAGACAATTTCTTAATTTGACATTGAAAGATGACAACTAAAGTTAACTTAAATTAATATTAAATTAGCTAAATATATCTCTCTGGTATGCGCACAAGAGCAGTGGAAGAGGTCCAATGTGTATGTGTGCTAACTTTTTATCTGATAAGGTTTCTAAATAACTTCATTTATTGCAGATGGAGTGAATTACAAATGACCAATCCTGTGATCTATGCTTATGATCCCCGGAAAGGATTCTTCATCCAAATGCCTGGCGTTCAGTTTGGCGAAGTAATTGTAACGTGTACATTTGTGACCAAATCTGCAAATAGCACACTAAATTCTGATTATTATATTAAAGGTAATATTTAGTTTTTTCAATTTTTGCATGTTGGCGACACTGGCTACACGACTTAATTAGACAAGTGATACAAAAACAAACAAAAAACTGAGGTTTATACAAATAATAAATAGTAAAAATACCACAAATCTATTCGCAAGCGAAGGTATACTTACTAAACTAAAGTGATTTCAGTGATAAATAACTAACATATAAACTGCAGATTAGTCTAAACAACACAAGCCTCTGAAATTTGGGCAATAAACCAATTCGACGCCTTAGAAGAAGGCCAAGTTAAATACTTAAAGAATTTGTTAGGGTGGCAGAAGACTACGCCTAATTACATAGTGAGAATGGAAACTGGGGTTGACAAGATTGAAATTAAAATAATACATATGATATTATCATGGTGGTATGGGACCTTACTAATGCCAGACTCTCGGTATGTGAAAGTATGTTACGACAAGCTACTGCAGTTAAATGAAAAATCTTCAATCCCCGAACACAAACAGAAAAAACATAATTGGGCTAGAAATTTTTTTAAATGGAACCCCTATTTTTTATTGCAGATTCTGAAAGAGCGTTAAAAAGTATGTAGGTTTTATCCGTATACTTTTTTTCAATTTCCAACACGAAATAACCCTATTAAAACACTTAATTTACAATTTAATTAATCACCAATCAGTAAACTTAACATGAAAATTCTTGATAAAATCAAATCATTCATAATTAGTTTATTTAATGTCCTGTTTTCGTCTCCCCCAGTGTTAGGGATTGATATTTTCAGAAATTTAGGTAATGATTGAAACACCAAATGTTATTATTTATAAAGTTATTGACACAATATTAATTCACGAATATTTTGCACGAAAATCGTACTTTCACGATTACAGCGCCACCTGTTGGAAATTAAAAAAAAGTATCCGGATAAAACCTACATATTTTTTAACTCTCTTTCAGAATCTGCAATAAAAAATAGGGGTTCCCATTTAAAATTTTTAAGTCGACCCCCCTCCCGGCCTTTTCGGTAAAATGCTTTCATTTCGAGATATTCAAGAAGATAATGTAAAATGGGACACCCAGTATATATATATATATATATATATATATATATATATATATATATATATATATATATATATATATATATATATACATATTATTTATATATAGAAATCGAGGCTCCAAGAAAAATAAGAAACATTCCTCAATGTTAAAGATGTCAGTAGTACGGGCATTGCAGACATATTCTACTAAACCACATCGCTGTGTAAAATGTCCGAAATACCATCCAACAAACCAATGTCCCCAATCCACAGAAACCAATTCCATATGCACACTATGCGAAGCACCCGCAAACTACAAAGGGTACTTCAACTTCATGAACATCGCTCTATAAGGAGAATGAAAAAAATTATATCAATACCTCGAAAAAAACTGTCATCTTTCATTTCGTGAATTCTATAAATAAATAAATAAAATAAATAAATATATCATCATCATAAATAATTTGAAATAATTATTACCCAACAAAAACTTTATGCAGTTTAAGAAAATATAAAATATATTGGGGATATTGTAAATAATAACTTTTAATTGAAAGCGTAGACTTCCACGGTCTGAGTCATTAAAATTAAACGAGTTCCGGGTTTGGACCGTGTCAAAATTCGAGTGAGGGCTCGACGTTTCGCTCGCCATCGTAGGGAGCTTCTTCAGGAGGAAAGGAAGAAAGATCAAGGTTACCCGACGTGTAAACCACGCTAGAGGCCAAGAGCGATCTTCGAAAAGTAGAAGGAAAAAAAGAGTTTATATAGAGAAAGACGTGTCGGATGATTGGTTAGGAAGGTTCATTGGTTAGAGTCAGGTAAAGATGGTTCACTGCGCAATAAAGGTTTCCAGACAGGTGGCAGGTAGTAACCTGTGTCACGGTTGAAATTGTTTGGATGTTTATGTATCTCAATAGCTTCACGAATTTTCCTATCATAGAACTTGGGAGCGGATACGATGATGGAAGATTCATCAAACATAATACTGTGACCAGTATTATGTTGATGTTCAGCCACGGCGGAATTGAGAACTTGCCCAGATTTTAAACATCGCTTATGTTCGGTGATACGTGTTTGAACGGTACGACCAGTTTCACCAATGTATACTGAACCGCACGAGCAAGGGATACTGTATATTCCTGCTGAGGATAGCGGTGGTCTTTTATCCTTAAGAGATGGAAGGGATTGAGAAATTTTTTGGGAAGGTTTGAAAATGACTTTAATGTTACTCTTACTAAGAATTCTACCAATCCGATCAGTAACACCCTCAATAAATGGTAGTACGGCAAAAGAATCAAAGGATGAATCATTATCAGCTATGTTCTGGGGCCGGGGTTGTTGGAAACGTTTGATGCTATAATCAATTGAGCGTTTGCTGTACCCATTGTTCATAAGGCTACACCGCACGTGCTGTAGTTCGGACTCTAAATTATCTGGTTCTGAGATAATGAAAGCACGGTGAACAAGAGAGTTAATAACAGAATTCTTTTGGGACGGATGGTGATGTGAGTTGGCATGTAAGTATCTATCAGTGTGCGTAGGTTTACGGTAAACTGCATGGCCAAGACTACCGTTAGATTTACGAGAAACGAGCACATCGAGGAAAGGAAGAGTACCTTTATTTTCGATTTCCATAGTGAAAGAAATGTTGGAATGTTGGTTATTTAAATGTTCTAAGAAGTCGTTCAGTGTATCTCTACCATGTGACCAAACAACGAAAGTGTCATCAACATAACGAAACCATACCTTAGGTTTGAGGATAGCAGTTTGCAAGGCCTGTTTCTCAAAGGATTCCATGAAGATGTTAGCGACAACTGGTGAAAGTGGTGAACCCATCGCTGCGCCCGTTGTTTGTTTATAGAATTTATTTTGGAAAACAAAATAAGTGGAAGTGAGGCATTTCTCTATAAGGGTGGCTATACTCGTGGGTTGTTTGTCTTCATGAAGTAGTTGGCGGATAATATCTACCGAATCTGGGATGGGAACCTTGGTAAATAGAGAGGTGACATCAAAGCTAACTAAAATATCTTGTGGTGTAATATTAATATCAGAAATCTTTTTAACAAAATCGGCCGAGTTACGAATAAAAGATATAGAGTTGCCTGTATACGGTTTAAGTATTTTAGAGAGGTATTTAGCAAGTTGATAAGTGGGAGAATCTATGGTACTGACTATGGGCCTGAGAGGAATATCAGGTTTGTGTAGCTTAGGTAAACCATAAATGCGGGGTGTTTTAGAAGATTTGGGAATAAGTTGTTTTTGAATCGCTGTAGGAATATCTGAGGATTTAATAAGAGCAGAAACTTCACGTTCAAATTTGGCAGTTGGATCGCGTTTTAAGGGTGTGTAGGAGCCATCTTGAAGAAGTAAGTTAATCTTATTAGTGTACTGTTCTTGGTTCATAACTACGGTCGCATTACCTTTATCAGCAGAAGTGATGACGATATCAGGGTTGGATTTAAGGTCTTTAAGTGCTAATTTCTCGTCCCTGGTGATGTTAGGTTTGGGTGCTGTGCATTTTTGAAGAAAGCTAGCAGTCTGGAGACGTATGCTATCAGAAGTTTCTTTGGAAATGTTACGTAATGAAGATTCAACAGAACTAATAATCGTTTCAATCGGTAATTTCTTAGGAGCAAGAGCAAAGTTAAGACCTTTAGCTAAAACTGTTTTTTCCGCGTCTGAAAGTTGATCTTCCTTTCCTCCTGAAGAAGCTCCCTACGATGGCGAGCGAAACGTCGAGCCCTCACTCGAATTTTGACACGGTCCAAACCCGGAACTCGTTTAATTTTAACTTTTAATTGCTTTATATTAGTAATTCTGTATTTACTTAGTTATCATAAATACATATAAATTGTCATTTACATAGAAGGTAAAAATTCAATAATTTTAAAATCGTCAGCCATATCATCCCTTGAGCCATTTATTTTTATTTAGATTAGTTTAGGTGGTGTTAATATATGATTTTTTAATATGTCCTAAAGGTATGAGAGTACGACACATTATATTACCCCTAAGTGCATGGCTCAGAACATTTTGAATTTATTTCGCGACTGGTAAATAAACATTAAATAGGTAGTCAAATTGCTAGGTTACTCAAGTTAACTGAAATAGTAAAGTTTGTTTGTGAAAATGAACAAAAAATATTTGGCTGGTTTCATAAACGAGGCGAAACAGCGGCAGTAAATCTGCTACATTTTCTCCCAGTTCAACAAATGATTTTTTTTGTGAAAAATTTTTAGTTGAAATTCAACTCAAGTTAAAAAACATATGAACTACTACACTACGGCTAGAGGAGTCTGTACAAAGTAGCATAAATAAATAAACTTTCCTACTACAAGTGTACGCTATCATGTGCATGAACACTGCAGTTCGTTATTATACAAAATAAACGTAATTATCATTTTGATTAATATCAATTAGTACCTAATCATATATCTCAATTAATAAATGATATTATTGTTTTAAAAGTATATTTGGTCAATTAGTACGCTAGAAATGTAATGACAGACTCATTGGCTGTAGTAAGAGCTCGGTTATAATATGGTTTTAACTAAAACCACCTATTATTTTTTACATCAAATGAATTAATCTATGGCTAGTATTTAATTTGTATTTATTCATCTTTAGGCATTAGTGAACAGGAACCATTTATAACTGGTCCAGATGAAGATCTCGTGTTTGTCGGCCAGACATTAGAGTTGTGCTGCGCTGCGTACGTGTACCACAACGTCCCTGACGACGCGCTGCACTGGACACGTCCGAATCACTTCATATCTAGTGTAAGTTGTGCTATTACAAATAATCTAAATCACTCACCTATCACGTAATCAAGTCCTTAAAATGATTATACATCATTGCTAGCCTGACTTATTGTCTTGGTTACACATAACATGTCAATCTAAATTTTGACCTGGGAATTTTACAATTTATTCAATTTTCAATCATTTTTATTCATATTTTCTTCGGTTCAATAAAGATTTATCAATAAAATTTATCTCTGTGCAACAAACAAATTTCAGATTTTTAAAAATGTTTTATCGCAACTATATCTGTCCATTTCAATAATAATCTGTAAAGTTTTCTTTTATGCAAAATATATGTTTTTTTTTTTCATTTGGTTAAAAATAAACTATCTAGTACCAGTATGACATGTGTGTAGAGAAAAATATACTGTTTGAGATGGAATTATCATATTATTTTTATTTGCATAACATATATAAAAATTATGAAAATAATTGGAAATATGGTACCCTTTTTTCACAAAAAAAATATAAAACTTTTATTTTTGGACACTAAACTTTATTTAGAAACAAAAATATAAAATAATGGTAAACAAAACGGTATTATAGATAATAAAAATAGTAATATTGATTACATTCTGAGACAAAACTTTTAATTTTCGTTTTAAGTTAGTCTTCATTATCTTTGTTGTTGTTCATGTTGTTCTTATTCTTGTGACATTCAGTAGGTTCGCTGATCAATCGACCATTCATATATTTAAACCAGGCAACAATTTTTGTGTTTTCAAATTTATCTTATGTAAAAATTGTATTCCGTGCTGAGCTGTAGAAGATTTATCTGGGTAATTCAATCGAATGTAACGCTTGTGTTCGCTCAGTCATATTGCAATTGTTCTTCCCGTTTATACAATGAACAAAGTTGCAGTTGAATTGTTTCGCATAATTCATAATATTTCAATCAGAATCTCCTCTGCTTCTTGCTGTAAAAACCTCTGCAGTGCAGACTCTACAGTTGATTCAATCTCTTCTACTGGAACACGTCGTGGTGAAATGCCAAAGTTTAGACCTTTGCACAAAACAGAAAGACATTACTTAATTTTATTACTAATTTGTCTTTCTGTAAATAATTTTTGTCGGGTGTTGTTTTTTATATAATTTTTGAAATTTAGTTTTTTGATTGGTACCCACCGAATAATAATGCTTAACGAGAAGTAGGCGTATATTTAGTAGTAATAAATATAGTTCGAAATAGAGTGTTGACAGTTAATAAAATATAAATTTTGTTCTCTAAATTATTGTGTTTAATTTGAGTAGATTATTAAAACTATGACTAGTTTTCAATAAGTGTTACACGTTCAAACGATTATAGAAAAACAGATGACAATCTAACAGGATTCTATCAAAACGATCTATTTCTCGACGGGTGTACGTTCTTTTATAAATAAATTGCTTGTTTCGTCCAAAATTCGTCGTGCTTGCTTGGTAGTGATGTGGAATTTGATTTGAAGAATGTTAGTTATAGTATTTAAACTCTGCATTTCTTCAAAAATTTCTTCAAAAACGTCAAGTTACATAATATTGATGAGTTTGTTTTACTCGTTATATCATAGTTATTTACTGGTTTCATGACTTCCTTATCATAAAAGCTTTCAGAACTCATATTTAAATCATTTAAAAATTATAATTAAAAGATTTTTATAACAACAAAGACAAAATTAATTGTCATCCATACACTTGGTGAAACTAGGTTTAATAAAAAATATTAAATAAACACTTGGCTAAGTCTCACAAAATTCAGCCTCCAAGTCACCTTATGAGGGCATCGTCAGAGACTGGCCAGCACAGTTAGTGTAACCATAGACGCGTTTCGCTCTTATTAGAGCTCATCAGTATGGTATAACCCGCTCCTTCACCTAGAACAAAGTTCACGTGAAGAAGCTGGTGTGAGACTTAGCCAAGTGTTTATTTAATATTTTTTATTAAACCTAGTTTCACCAAGTGTATGGATGACAATTAATTTTGTCTTTGTTGTTATTTAAATTGCTATTGCGTAGCTTTTCCTTTTTTTTCGGTAGATGGCATGGCTGTTCCACAGAACTTCTCATGTCATCTTACCTGTTTGTTAGAGATCTTATTCTCTGCTGACACAGTTCATCGTCACCAGCTTCTTCACGTGAACTTGGTTCTAGGTGAAGGAGCGGGTTATACCATACTGATGAGCTCTAATAAGAGCGAAACGCGTCTATGGTTACACTAACTGTGCTGGCCAGCCTCTGACGATGCCCTCATAAGGTGACTTGGAGGCTGAATTTTGTGAGACTTAGCCAAGTGTTTATTTAATATTTTTTATAAAAGATTTTTATTTATTTCATTTTAATAACAATATTACAGAAACGTTAGCAATAAAAAACATAATACAATTCATACTTCTTTATGTATCTACTACATGGAATGCTAGTTTAGCTCATCGAGAGTAAAATTTTGTTTAACGATGCTTGCCAAGTTAAGTAATTACTCGAGTACGCTAAACGAATTTCACGCACGCGATGCACAATATTTTGTCTGCAACTGGGTTACTTATATGTCGAACGATATTAGCAATTTATTTAAAAAATAAAACTAATTATTTATTTTACAAGTAATTTTGTGGTAACTAAGGAAATGGTTATATTGTTTTACTTTGTTTTTCTGTTTGACATGTGGTTTCATTCTCTGCACAGTTTTTCTTTCTGTATTCAGTTAATTTATTAGCTTGATCTACAAAATGGTTGATAGTGAAAGTGAAGATGAATTTAATGAAACGCCGAAAAATATAGCAGTAGCCGTTAATTTGGCGACTGAATCTTCTGCCTATCAAGTCGAAACCGCTATATGAAAATACAAGTAACTATTTCAACAAATGGCGTCGGAATAAAAAAGTTATGGTAGTTTCAAATACAAGCAAAAATGGTTGCGATCCTCTTTGACCTTGCCAAAGCTTACGACACAGCGTGGAGATACAACATCATGAAGACTCTAAAAGTAGAAGGAAATATGAAGTATTTCATTTAAAAAAAAAAAACTACTTAACTACTCGTAAATTTAAAGTAAAATTTAATAACACCTTCTCGGATCAAAGAATCCTAACAAATGGTATCCCCAGGAATCAGTAATAAGTATAATCCTCTTCTTGATCGCAATAAATAAAATAATAAAATGCACCACATTACCTGTTCAATCACTACTATTTGCAAATGATTTTGTAATTTATTGCAGAGGAAATAAGATGGAATACATAAAAAGCAACCTATAAAGCACACTGAACAATCTTCAACATTAGAAAATTAAACTGTTTTGAAATTCTCAATCAGTAAAACAACAGCAATACATTTCTCTAGAACCCGATTCAAACCAGCCTCACCTCGGTTACCACTACATGCAACAAACATTACATATGATCTCTTTACAAAATTCTTAGGATTAAAACTATATGAAAAACTAAACTAAAAAGCACAAATGGATATACAGTGGGTGATCAAATTGTTAGAATCACTATAAAGTACTGCGCAATTGGCTTTTGTTTTATATGTTATGGTACACAAAACTCAATAAAACAGATTTTTTTTATTAATAAATATTTAATATGTAATAAGTTTTGATTTTGTTGGTTGGTAACACTAAACACTAGCATTGTTATGAAGTTTAGCTACAGAACAGTGTCTTGTTGCCTTATTATTCGTTAGTTGTGATCTAGCTACCAAATTGAGGGTACATGGTTTTTTAAGCATTTTATTTTCAAATAGTTTTTATTAATATAATGTTCAGCTATTTTAAATACATATTTTCGAAGAAAAATTTTATTGTATTATTGTATAAGAAGAAGTTTAGAGGTTTTTGAGTAGATTTCAAGATGGGCAAGGTTCAAGATATTTCGGAAGCCAAAATAGTTAAAATTAAAACGTTGTTAATGAACACAAACCATTCTCAACGAGAAATCGCTCGAATATGTAATGTTTCGCAGCCAAGGGTTAACCGAATTTATAAAAAAGTTAAATCATCAAAACCGTTAACATCAACTCGTCTAGGAAGATGTGTCCGAAAACATCTTATTACACCCAGAGATGAGCGAAAAATAAGAGATATTTGTCTTGAACATAGGAAAAAACCAGGTCGAATCCTAAGAAAATTAATTCAAGAATCAGGAATTCCTGTGTCAGACATGACAGTTCGCAGACGCCTAGCAGATCTTGGGTTTAAAGCTTGTCGCCCAGCAAAAAAAAAAAACAAGTTAACGCAGGCTATAAGAAAAAAAAATACTCTCATGGGCCTATGAGCATCGCCATTGGTCTTTAGAAGATTGGAAAAAGGTAATTATACTAATAATTAATCATTTAGATCTATAAATTCATTTACATAAAAGAACAAGAATTTGAGTTTCGGTATAACAGGTATGCTTTTCGGATAAGTCGACTCATACTCATGGAATGGACAAATCTTCCTTCGTCAGAAGACGATCAGGAGAAAAATTCCACAAAGATTGCATTTTGGAGAAAATAAAACATGCTTTGAAGATTATAGTTTGGTCTCGAGGATAATAAAATAAAAGTTTTATCTTAACCTGGATATTCTCCGGACCTGAATCCCATAGAAAACATTTGGAAGCTCATGAAACGTGGAATAGCCAAGGAAATGGTAACCAATAAGCAGCAATTAATTGATAGATTAATTTAAGTTTGGCACAGGGATGATAAAATTCAAGATAACTGCTTTAAGAACATAGAGAGCATGCCCAGGAGAATTGAAGCAGTAATAGCCGCAAAGGGACATATTACCAAATATTGAAACATTTTGATATATATATATATATATATATATATATATATATATATATACAAATTTATTATTTGTTTAAATACATCCTGTTTTATTTCCCAATTAAAAATGTAGCATTTATGTCGTATTAATTGATTACCCACTGTACTAAAGAAAGATAGACATCACAGGCTGCTACACCCTCGAAGGGCATTTCCGTGCAAGATACGGTTGAACCGTGGCTAGCTAACAGTGGAAAAGGGAGTGGGTGGACGGTAGATCTCCAACCAAGATAAACAAAAAATTTGAAAAGGATGGGCGCCAATTGACCTACGGAGCCTAAAGTTAAATCTGAGGGTCGGTCAACAAACCTACGGGAAAAGGGCGCCACAAAAAAGGCAAGAGCTCAATATCACAATCTAAGTATATTTATACTAACATAAAAGCGAATAACAATACGATACATGTGAAGCAGAATTTACAAATGACTAATGAATTTACATTAAGTTTGACTAGGTTCCCAATAATCTGATCGCGAGCGCTTAAAGATAGTATAAGAATAAGCTAAATGTGGGAGTAGGGGTTGACGATTTGCGACGGTATCGTCGAGGACTGCAGTAAGACCAAGAGTCTGAAATAAGTAGCGCGGCAACGGTGCACGACGGTCGCGATGGTACCAACGAGACAATAATGCGTGCGCTAAACGTGAAACAATGCTAGTCCTAGACTCCGACGGCGTACTACGCTCTACCCGAATATTTGCTCTTTAGCAAGAGAAAACTAAATTAAATTATAACGCGCAGCGAGAACAGACTTTCCAAGGGGAAACCACTTGACTGGAGTTGGATTTCGTGTGTGTCCCTACCATTGAGATCCGATTGATCGGTCGGCGATGTTCGGTTCCCAACATCCAAAATCTGACAGCAATTCAGGAGATTAGTGGCGCTGCGTTCCGCCAAAATTCAAGATGTTGCTTTCAGCTGGTAGCGAGACACTGATGGAGCGGCGAAGGTTGTTGACTACAAAATCGCATCGCGTCTTCACGAAAACGTGAGGTATAATTCAGTTGAAATTAAATATAGATCACAAATAAAAGCCTAAAGAAATGTATACGGTTAGTTTCATATAAGAATGGATGAATGGAAAGGTACTACCGAGTACTTAGTCACAATAATTGTAGTCCCAATTAATGGCAATAATCTCAAACAAAACTGCACCAAATACAAGGCAAAAAACTAGCAGAGAACACAACTTTCCGACAGGATGTCTACTTTCTCAATGACCGTGACATAAAATCACTTACATGTAAATTCGCGTATTCCATTAAGTAGTCTATTTTATTTACATTTCAAAACAAGAACCTTGACTTGTTATTTAACGGGTTACACCACTGTAAAATTTTCAAAAAATCTACTTTGAACCTTCTAGAATATGAGAAAAAAAGTTATATACGTGAAATTTTTTTTGCGCTGTAAAACATCTGTGGTACGACTACCTGCGTTAAGTAAATACATTGACTCTTCTTTTGGTCGAAAATTGTGGTTTAACTTCATGTACTCGCCAATCACACAAAAATTCATATTTTTTAAATCCTGTACGTTTTTCACTAGATGTAGATTACGACGATATTTTTAATTTTGTTCCAAATTAACTTTACATCATCTACACTGCATGCCGTGGAGTGCCTTAATTTCTCTAATGACTTGGGAAAATGGCTCCAGTGCCACCATTTTGAAATATTTTTGAATGAAAACAATTTTTTTATATTCTTTAATATACGCCTAACAACATACTTCAATAGTATATTATACAATCTTTCCTTGTATAAAAAAAATTATTTAAAAAACTCATTTTTTCGGTTACAGTAATGTAACCTCTTAAAAAGCTCTTCCGCAACATTCGGACAATATGCTTTGGAGGCGGAAGGGTAGGAAGAGGATACAAAACAAAAATTGATAAAATTTATAAGGCTAAATATAATAAAGATACTATCGCACCAGTTTTCGGAGAGCACTTCGATTAATCACAGGTGCCTTCAGGGCAAGTCCCATAAAAAGTATATTAACAGAAAGCGGAGAATACCCTATAGTGATCAGAAGAATACAATTAACCCTCTCATACATAACAAATCTTGCAAATAACCCACAACGTCGCAATTATTCTACTTTCCTAAAACCTGAATACAATAGAATCCAAATAAAACAAACAAACGAATTTCTCCAACACATCTCTAAAACACTAACCGACCTAGACATATCTCTACCCAAAATCGACAACAAGCATCTATACATATCTGCACCCTGGACCAGTCCTAAAATAGATTGTAACTTAGAGTTAACAAAATACATTAAAGAAAACACAGATCCGAACATATACAATTGTTGCATCAGAAATGAAAACCAAGGATTCGAACTAATATACACTGATGCATCTAAGTCTGATACAGTTGTAAGGTCAATAATAGTCCAGAACGAAAATACTATAAAAGTGAAATAACCATGGTGGGATAGCATCTACACAGCCGAAGCATATACCATCCTCAAATGCCTGGAAAATACTCAAACCTATAACTCACGGCAATCGATATGCCTTCAGACTCATACAGTGTATTCCAAAATTTAAACACGCTGTATCCTAAAGATGCAATAATTATAAATATCTAAAATCAATTGTAACGAATAAAAACAGAACTACGAGTACGATCGAAGCTAAAGACACATCCCATGAGAGCGAAATTCAAAGCCATCCAACTATACGATGTCAAGACAGTAATAAAAAATAAAATAATACAAAATAACACCAAACCGTGCAGACAAATAGGCACAAAACGAGAACAAATCGCGATAACGAGATTAAGAATAGGACACATTCGACTCACCCATCAACACCTCTTTAATAAAATAATGTGACATCTGCAAAGCACCAATTACTGTTCAACACATAATAGTAAAATGCAGAAACGGATAATTGAAAAAACCTTAGCAGCAAACAACACAACAATATAAAACATAATAAAATTTCTAAATGCAATACATGTCTTCAATCAAATATAAATGTACCAACAATAATTACACTATTTTTGAGATACTAATAACCTTGTTGTTTATGTATCTTAAAATACTAAATATATATAAGCAATAAAGTGTTTATTTTGTCTTTTCTGGCGTCATTTACTTATATTCTTCTGGAATAAAAGATCACATTTCTTTAAAGCACTCAGTGCCTAAAAGTATTTCATTTCGAAACCATAATAATAATCTAAATATCAACTTTATATATCGATTATAAAAAAATATATTTTTATCTGTGCGAGACATCAAGCTAATAATGGCATTGTAGATCCGTAAATTTGTAAATGATGAACAAAATCGCAACGAAACGTATGATTTTTTGGAATATTTCCTACTTATCAACAAATATTGTTGTGATTTTGTTCATTATTTACAGAGTTACGAATCAATAATCTGTTAGATTTATTGCAGAATTCCATCAATCTTTATTTGTTTTTGCGGTTACTGAAGCGTATAGACAGAATAGGGCTTTACTGCAAACAACGCACTCTATATAATCTATTTGCACTTCATATGACATACACATTTTTAGTGCCACTGGTATCAATTTATCATATTAATAATATATCTTATATATTAAAAATTATTTTTTTCACTATTAGCCTAGCAACGTGCCATTATTGACTTCGTTTTGAGTCGTGAAATTTTTTTTCTCTACCGCGTCCTTAACAACGGTCAATAATGGATTATTATTGACCTAGGTAAATAATGAGAACTGTCACTTTTCACAGAAATTAATACTTCTGAACTTATTTAACTCGAAAAATGCAAGGAAAATATTAATTCTAAATTTAAAATTGGCGTCTAATTTCAAGTTTGCAATCCCAGTCAAATTTCAGTTTGAATCGTAAGTATCTTTCAAACTGTCACATTTTACATGAGACTGTGCTTTACTGTTACATTGTGAAATATGTATTTATTTATTGTTAAATTCTCGAATAGGTAAATGTTTATTATAATATTATTGAATAATCTTACATTGTACAGTTTTGTTTATTTTAGGGTTATAATTGCATTTTTATATAAGAAATGGATAAAATGACTAGTATTATTGCTGCAGAACCCGTGTTTAATGAAATTTGAGTATTTCGTATACTTCATGAAGTTCCAGTAGGTTACCCACGGGCATATTAAGTTGCATGTAGAATTTTTGGCACCATTGGTTGAGGTTATGACGTTTTAGAGATAATGTCGCCCACATTTTCTGCCAAAATGATAGCGAAAGTACTTCGCCATGAATACCTAATGTAAGTTTCAAAAATGTTGGAATTATATTTCTTGCTTATTGTTTGATGTCGTAGGTTAGCCATGTCGAGAACTAATTAATACTTTTGCCATGTCAGGAGTGGGCCTCTTATTTAGATATTTTTTAACTATTTCAACCCAAAAAGATTCTACCAGGACAAATTTTCTCGAGGATCCAAATATTTTTAAAAAACAATGCTAAAAACAAAAGAGTTTCATTTCTGCCTTCTTGGTTTTTGTAGATATTAACAAGTATTCATATCAAATTACTTATGTTATGATTATTAAAAAAATTCGTTACATAGGATTGAAGAGCTAGTAGTGAAAAAAATAGTATATAAACCACGGTTGAGTAGATCATTATTGACCATGCGCCTTGTACCCCTCGGTAGCAACTCGGGGTACAATCTTGGCGCTAGGTCAATAATGATCATCATCTCAACCTTGGCTTATAATGTACTATTACGTAACGTTACAAAATAAGGAATAAATATTATTAATTATTTAGCTGGAAACTTATTAATAACAATTTTAAAATTACGATTGAAATCAGTGACACTAAAAATGTTTATTTCATGTAAAGGGTAATTAATTTTGTGTATTAAAAAAAAATTCTTATTGATTCGTGATCATGTAGTATCTTACCATTTAATTTTTATCCTGAAATTGTGAAACTTTTTATTTTTACATATAAAATAAATACACACTTAACATGAAACTTCAGCTCGAATTAAATTACCGAAGATAGAATTGTTCGGCAGGTGTTTAAATGTATATAGGTTTCTAAAGACTATTTACGAGGGATCCACCACATGATAAAATTCACACATATTCATATTCAAATTCAATTCAAAGGTACACATTTTCGCATACTTAAATTTGTTGTCGGGTAATCGAATGATTACCCAATTCCTGCGTGACAATGCATACGTTTCATCCTCACTGTAATTATCTTATGTTTCTTAAGTCGGGCACATCTGAGAAGCAGAGTTGTAAACAACTACCTCGTTTTTGAGTTATTTTTCTCTAAAATAATCTGGGAAACAAATGATTGTGTAAAACCATGAATCAGTTACGTTGCACATTTTTACGACACCTGTATGTCATTGTTGTTTATAACAATTATGTACTATAATTATTGTATTTATAAATTAAAACGGACAGTAAAATATTTACTTTTATAGATATAAAATTTATATCATATATTTTAGTGGTGGCTCATTGATAAATTTACAGAGATGTCGGTTCATATTTTAATAAATATACAATAATTATAACATAATTTATTTTTTAATGTGACGTATATACGTACATATACAAACGTAACAAAGAATATAGACAAATAAATATTCTTGTTCTGCATAAACTATTTGAACAAAATTGACATTATGGTATTTTAATTAGTTATTAATTGCTCTTATTGATCAAATATGTATATTTTACACAGAAAGAATAAACAAAATATTTACTATCTGCAAATACAAGAAAGTGCGAATGACAGTCGGACATTGTTCGAGTGTTTCTTATACGGAGAAATATTCCATCCTTGTCTTATTCACTTGCATTTATGTATATATTTTGTGAAAACAATCATTTTTTAATTTACAGAAAGTAATTGAAGAAATAAAACAAATCAAAGTTGAACATGGAAAAATATTAATGAATAGACTAATATTACATGATGCGAAGGAAGCAGATGAAGGCCGCTACTTCTGCCATTTGACGTCCCACAACGCCACAGCGAACAAGTTCATCAATGTTTATGGTAATGTTGACCATCGGCTCACACTTTCCATTTGGGATGTGGGTGCTCGACTTAATACGTATATAATGTCAAAAAAGACAGATAATTCATAACTTATTTACAAGACTGTAGTGTAGTTGCACAGTTAATGAGTGTTCCGCTTTTCATTTAAGAATTTCCGATATATAATGTTTTTTTTTTACTCCGAACTAAACCAGAACCAAATTTTATTTTAATCATTGAACCCGAACCCATTTTTGCTGTATCCAATCCTTGCAAATAACTGTGGCATCAATCATTCTTATAATTCCCATTTTTCTCGAAATAAAATTTTAACACGAATTGTTTTCGTAATGAAGACGTAAATTTAATGAAAAGAAATAATATATTAATTTGAGGCTCACCTTGCGAGATTTGTTATAACATCTTGAAATCACTTAAATAAATCAAATTCGTACCACAATGAAGCACCAGTCGCTACTAAGAGTGGGTGTGACACTGCACTTGAATGAGTCTCGTCGAGCGCGCATCCAATTTTTTTTATTTACTATTGGGCCCGGTTTAAGGTTCTGCACGAGAAAAGAAATTTTACGGATATCTACTATATGATATTCAGAGTTTTATCAGAAAAATACAGTATAATTTATCGTTAAATAATCGTAATTTCGTGTAGTAGAAATTCGTAGAAATTATTTTCACTAAGATAGGTTAAATAGTTTGCCTTATTTTTACTATGACACTCGACATCAACATGTATGAAGACGAAAGTAGTAATATTTAAGAAACTTCATTAAATCAAACAATCCATATAGAACATCGGATGTCGTATATGAATGACTAGTTAATTATTTACTGAAAACACTAATAGTAATAAAACAACTTGAAAATGTAGCACATGTGCCGCTAAAATAAATCTTTAAATGTCGTGTTCTGTAGCACTATTTTTATCATACGTAACTGTCTTAATGCATAATTAACATAAACAAATTAAGATGATTGATTAAAATAATTGATAATTGAAGGTATTCACGAGGTGTTAACATTAAACATATTGTTAAACAGTTTAATTAATCTTTCAACAAAACTTTGTTGTTAATATGAATGAAACTTATTATGTATTGTATAAAATTTTAAATTATTGTAAAAAACTAAAGATACCATTCAGTTTAAATATAGAGTTTATTTTTTCTAAAATGTTAGGCCTTTTTGCATATTTTATTTTTTAAGTACTAAATAGATTTCTGACGTTTGTACTGGTGTGTAGCACTCAAACAGTTGATTTTAATCTGCTTTGTATTTAATTCTTTTTGTAATTATTCAAAATTTAAGTAAATATTACAAAAGTAAAGGTAAGGAAAACTTATTTATACATTCCTAAATATTTTCACAGTTGAGTGTTGGACTGGATCTGGAAATATGAGCGCACACCGACGTTTTTTTTATCTAAAAAAATAAATCAGCTGCAGAATTTTGAATGAAATTTATTTTCAAATAATTATGTGCAAAAATAATACTGTAAATAGTTATTTTTGTATTAAGTGCGCGCAATGGGTTTTTTTTTGTTGCACGTGAATATGTCACTGTTAGTCGTGACCGCAGGTCGAGACAAAAAAAAGGCTTTCGAACGCCCAAAAAAACAAGAATTTCGCCCACGATATACAAACAACATTTTTTCTACAGCTGTTTAAAAAGAATAATACAATAATTATTGATTTATTCAAATAAGTTGAAGAAAAACATACATACATAACATCACGCTATATCCCATTAAATGGGGTAGCACGAACCCGTCAACATTCTCATCCTGACACACGATACTCGATTCGACCACATTAACACTTCCTCCATACAAACTCTTTCTTTTCTCACAACCAAAATCCATCAACACACAACAAACATTCATCCATCGCTAGTGTACACTGCGCATGTTTCTGAAGATGGTCTCCACACAATTGCAGGTAAACACTCGAAACATCTAACCAGTCAATCTAAAATCAAGAATCATACACTTGTCATCATTCATCATATTTATCCAGCAATTAATTTTCTCCAAACATTCCTATCCTGACACACCACTTTTGCTTCAACCACATTCATAATTCTTTTCATACAAGCTCGTTTATTCTTCACGCTCAGAATCTTTCGCTCACGCAACAACCCTTCAATCATATTCATCCACTTGTTCCTAGGCCGTCCACGCAAACTTTCACCCTCAATTTCACCAACATACACCTGTTTCACCAATCTGTCATTCGACATACGTTCTACATGACCAAACCATCTCAACTGACTTATTCCCACTCTTCTTACAACATTCTTCCCAATCTCACATTCATCATACACCAATGTATTCCGGACACGATCTCTTCTAGTATATCCACACACACCCCGCAAATACCTCATTTCCACAGCAGTTATACGCCGTTCATGTTTCTTCATCCATACCCAACATTCACTACCATACATCAACGTAGGCACTAACACATCATTATAAACACTCAATCGAGCATCTCTGGATACATTCACGTTCCGAGTAAAGGTTCCCAGAGCACCCAATATCTTACATCCAGCAGATACTCTTCTTTCAATCTCTCGATCAATACGTCCATCCCTCGAAAACACACTCCCCAAGTATACAAACTCATTTACTTGACCCAATCTCACACCATTCACCGAAACATTGCAATCAGTCACCAAATCACTCTTCTCAAACACTAACACTTTACATTTATCAACATTCAGTAATAGATTTAAACCTTTTCCTACTTCATTTATACTTAGAATCATTCTTCTCAATTGTTCTTCAGATTCACCCATTACAACTACACCATCCGCATAAGCTAACGCAGGCACTACACTGCCACCAATACGTACACCATCCGCCCCATTCAGCGACTTTCGTAACAACACATCCATATATAAATTAAACAACCACGGGGACATCCCACAACCTTGTTTCACGCCAACATCTATAGAAAACCAATCACTCAATCTACCATCAACTCTCACCGCAGCCTCGCTATCTTCGTATAATGCACGAATCGCTCCCAACAAATTACCATTTATACCGTACTCTAGAAGTACATCCCACAGAATAACTAGATGAACACTATCATATGCTTTTTTAAGATCGAGAAAGCCACAGAACACTTTCTTGTTCTTAGCAAGTGATTTCTCAACAATCATACGAAGAGAAAACAATTGATCTACACACCCTCTCTCAGGCAAAAATCCACCTTGCATATTACTCAACTTGGAGATTGTTAAGGATCGTACCTTGTGAATAAGAATCTTCCCGTACAACTTCCCTACCACACTCAACAAACTTATCGCACGGAAATTAGTACAATCACTCGAACTACCTTTGCCCTTAAATAAAGGACAAATGATAGCACGTTTCCAATCATCAGGAGCTACACACAGTTTCAAACAAAATCTAAATAAATAAACTAACCAATCAAATAATCTCTCACCACCATACTTCAACATCTCATTCGTTATACCATCCAAACCAGGAGCTTTACCATTCTTCAAACGTAACAATGCAAAACTAACATCACTTTCATCTATATCCCATTCATCACTTCTAACATTTTCTCTTGAATTTTCACTACAACAATTCGATCCATTTACGCTACCATATAAACCTCTAAAATACTCACACCATCCATTTCTAACGTCTAATTCATTCCACAATAACTCACCATTCGCACTCTTAATCGCTTTTACCGCCCTTACATTACCACCTCTCAATCTCTTCACACTCAACCAAAACATTCTTTTATTCATAGTAAAATCATTCGTCATTCTTTCACTCATCAAATCATCAAAACACGCCTTACTTTCTCTCACTACTCTCTTAACATGTTTATTTAACCTTTTATATTCTAGCAAACATTCATCACGTAAACTTCCAGGCACATCTTTTACATGTAGAAATCGCAAATACGCTCTCTTTTTCTCTTCAATTGCTTCTTTCACTTCGTCATTCCACCATGCATTCCTTGGACAAGAGCCTAATCTGGATTCACCACAAACTTCTTTTGCACATTTAAGAACTGTATCCTTAAATTTCATCCAAACATCATTTATGCTGCATTAAAAAGAAACAATCAAAAATAATAAAAATTTGGTACTATTGATGTGTTGTAACCAATGGAACGTGACCAAAAATAAATTTGAAGCGCGTGCTAGGTTCTCATTTTGCTCACTAGCGTATAAAACAGTGCGGAAAATACGCGTTGTCATGGTAATGTAAATGATGAAAAAAATACGTACTTCGCGTATTGATTTTAGTGAAAAGAAGTGAACATTTTTTGACAGCTGTCGAATGAAAAACATTTTTAGGATCTCGAGAACTATTTGAGCCATATTACTAGGAAATTATACTATTATTAATTATTAATCAATTGTTGATGCAGGGAACTGAATTTCAAACAAAAACTGTAGATACCAAACTAGAGAATAGAAATATATTTTATCTGCCAAATTTTGATATAAACTTACATTTTTTAAATTATTTTATAGTTCAAAGTAGAAAAGATCCATTTTTATCTTTTTCAGCCGTGCCCAGCTAGTTTGATTTACTTGAAATCAAATAACCCATTTTTCACTTTAAAAACTACAGCCCGTATTTTCGCCTCTAACAAAATAGTTCTACTTCGTTCACTATTTTAAGTATTTTTACCAAATATCGTTACCTGAAGACTTTATATTCTCACTTACTTAACTTTGCAAACAATAATAATAAATAAGCCGTAGATCTAAAGGTCACAAGTAAAATTGCATATTAAGTACAGATGATATTATAACATTTATAAACCTTGATAAAACAGTACTAAATGAACTTTTATCATTTTTCTTTTACTAGTAGTAATTTTTAAGTAAATTCTTTACGTTTTTGGTACAAATTTGCCATTTATTGATATAATTGATGATCCCGTTTTTATTTGGCTACATTTTTAATGTTTTTGGCTGACAATTTTACATTTCAGTGCGGCATTTATGTTTATTTCTGGCGTTAAATTATGACTTATCTTTAAATGTGAGTTATGAAATGGGTTAGTGGGCTGCGATCAAAATAGTTTGAAAATGCTGGCTTTGAACACTGCGTGCCGTTGTCATACTATCCACACCGAGCCACCGAGACAGCATATAACACTTGCAGTTGAAGCTGCTTGATAAAAAAAGGAAATAGGTTTCACAAATATTTTGTCAATAAATACTTTGAAGAATATTAAAAATAAAGAAACCTAATTTTTTTTAAATTAATTCAGTTTAAAATATTATCTTACCGAGTCATAACATATTTCTTAATAAATATGATATAAAGTCAATGGCTGGTAGCACAAGCTCTGTTTTTGCCTGTTTGTTTTTTTTTTTAATAATTAAGGGTACATCAACTACAACCGGTTATTAGTACCCGGGACAGTACTTTAATTGTTTACAATTTAGCTTTTGATTGTAAGATGGTAATTACAGGAAATTGATGGCATTGATAATAGTTTCAGTATTGTTTCCTAGTATGTCTTCAAGTGTCTTCGGGATGTTGTATTTTATTCGTTTAACGGTGTAGCTAGGGCAGATTACGAGTATGTGTTCTATTGTCATTTGTGTATTACATGTGGAACACTTTGGCGGCTCCGTTTTCTGTTGTATGTGTTGATGAGTCAAGAGTGTGTGTCCTATTCGTAGTCTCGTTATCTTGATTTGGTCTCGTCTGTTGTCTAGTGTTGCCCATTTTGACGTTTCAGGTTTAATTTTTCTTAGTTTGTTGTCTGTTGTGTTGATCCACTTCTGGTTCCAGTCTTTTTTTATGTGTCTTCTTATTGTTTGTATGTAATCGTGTGTTACAGTTGTAGTGTGTACTATTGGTTCGTTTGTTGTTTTTTTGGCTACTCTATCGGCTGATCCGTTGCCTTTTATACCTATATGGGATGGAATCCACATGAGGGCTATATCTATTTTTCTTGTTAAGATTTCATGAATGGTATCTTGACTTTGTTGTATCATTGGTTCTGTAGAGTATAGCCTTCGTATTTCTTGTATTATACTAAGCGAGTCAGTGCATAGTATGTATTTATTCTTGGTTTTCTGGCTTTGGTTGATGTCCTGTAGTGCTCGTAGTAGTGTGTACGCTTCTGCAGTGTAGATTGATGCTGTACTTGGTAGGTAAAGTTTTATTTGTTTTTGGGTCATTATTATTGCTCCTCCTGTTGACTCGTCTGTTTTACTACCGTCAGTGTATATGATCTCGGGTGTTAGCGTACTGCATATTTCTTGGAATATTTATTATATTTTGTTAGGTCTAGGATGTAGTTTGGGAGCGTCTTTTTCCATGCAGGTACTTTATCAGTGTAGGAATATTCTAAGGTTGATAGGTTTATGCTTAAGTTTCTCAGGGAGTTGCTGAATATTTGTTGGAGGGTTATTAGTATGTTTGGCAAGTTTGGTTATATATGACAGTGTAAGTTGACATCTGCGATTTTCAAGTGGCATTAATCCAGACTCACATAACAGAACCGGGCTAGTTCTAAATGCTCGTATAGATAATCCAATTGCAGTATTTTGAATCGGAGCTAGTATTTTTAAATTGCTAGGTTTAGCTGTTTGATATATAACGGAGCCATAGTCGATTTTAGATCTAATAAATGTTTGCTACAGTCTCAGTAATATGTCTCTATGTGACCCCCATTTGTTATGGCTAAGGCATTTGATTAGATTAAGGCCTTTCAGAAATTATTTCTTTAGGTTTTGGAGGTGCGGTTTCCATGTTAACCGAGGGTCTATCATGCCTAGGAATTTAATATTAGTTACATAATCAATTTTCCTGTTGTTTATTTTATAGTAGGTTTTGTTATTGGTTTTAATAGTTTTGTAAATAGCATCATTTTAGTTTTTCCCTCAGAAAACTGCAATCCAGTATTTGTTGACCATTCTTCGAGTTTTTTTGTTGAGTTTGTAGTTCCATTTTCAGTGTTTTTATGTTTTTATTTTTGTAATATATTGCAAGATCGTCTGCGAATAATGATGCTTTTATGTGTGGGGGTATGAATTCCGTTATTTTATTCATGGCTATCAGAAATAGCGTAACACTTATTATTTCTCCTTGCGTTTTTCCGTTTTGTTGTTGTTTTGTTTCGGATTGGTATCCATTATATCTTACTTTAAATTTTCTATCAGTAAGAAAGTTTTTAACGTAGTTTAAATATGTTTCCATCTAAGTTATATTCCTTCAATGATTTAACAATATAGTATCGCCATACTGTATCGTATGCCTTGATGATGTCAAAGAATATAGCTGCGATATATTGTTTTTCTTTAAATGCATATTGTATTTCGGATTGTATAGCTTAAGTTGGTCAGTTATGGATCGTCCCTGTCTGAAGTTGCTTTGGACGTTATTTAGAATGTTGTTACTCGCTAGATACCACACTAATCTTTTATTTATTATTTTTTTGGAGTACCTTACTCAAGCAGTTTGATAATGAAATTGGCCTGTAGTTTTGAGCGTCAGTTTTATTTTTGTTGGGTTTGAATATCGGTACTGTTACAACTTCTTTCCATTGTTTAGGATATTTATTCTTTGGCCATATATTGTTGTATATTATTAGAAGAAAGTTTATTGTTTCATCAGGTTGGTATTTTATAACTTCGTAAGTAATTCCATCTGGGCCGGGGCTGGTCGAGGTTTTTAGTTCTTCAATTGTTGATAGGATTTGTTGTTTTGTGATTGGATCATTTATTTGATTGTTGTCGTTAAAATTTATCTCTATGTTTTTATTCTCTGTACTGTTTTTGTGTATGATGAAATCACGTGTGTATTGTTCGTCTTTTGAGTTTTCACAGAACTGTTCTGCCAGGTTATCAGCTATTTCTTGTGATGATGAAATTACTCGGTTATTATGTATTAGTGTGTTTGTTCGTGACTTTGTATGTCTACCATTAATTTTCTTGATTTTATTCCAAACTTCTTTTACTGGTGTGTTTATGTTGATAGAAGAAGTGTATTCTTGCCAGGATTTTTTTTACTTTGCAGTATTTTGCGTCTGCTATATGCCTTTGCTTGCTTTAGTTTTATAAGATTTTCTGTTGTTTTTGTTCTTTTATATTCATTTAGTGCCTTTTTACTTTTTTAAATTGCTTCTTGGCATTTTTTGTTCCACCACGGTACTTGTTTTGAGTGTTTGTTGGTATTTACATGTTTTAGTGCTGTGTCTGCTGCTTTTGAAATGGTAAGAGTTAGTATTTCTACCTGTGTGTTTATATCATCTGTATCTGAGATTTCTTGGGTTTTCGCCAGTTGCGAAAAAAGATTCCAATCAGCATTTTTTGTGGACCATTTTGTGCTAGTTGGTTGCGTGTTGTGTTGATCTACTATTTGATATGTTATTTTGATTGGGAAATGGTTTCCGGCGAAAGCTAGTGGTACAACTGACCCTGTTAGATTTGGTGCTAGGGATGGATTACTGAATGTTAGATTTATAGCAGAGAATTTTCCTGTTCTTGCACAGAAGTGTGTATTAGTTCCGTCGTTTAGGAGTATGAGCTTGTCATTATTATTCATTATGTTTTCTATGTCTTTGCCGCGTCTATTGGTGTTTTCGCAGCCCCATAAAATATTGTGTGTGTTGAAGTCGCCTGCTATGATGTACGGTGTCGGTAGTTGTGCAATTAGTTGTACAACTTCGTTTTTATTAATTGGTTCGTTTTGTGGTAAGTAGAGTGAACACAGTGTTATTAATTCTGGTGTATATATTCTGATAGCCACTGCTGCTAGGTTAGTATTTAAGTATATTTCTTGGGCTTGTTTTGAATTTTGAGCTAGTATAGCAACACCGCCACTGGCGTTGTTGATATTTTGTCTATCTTTCCTAAATATTGTATAGCTTTTAAGCGATGCTTTGTGGGGTGTGTATAGTCGTGATTCTTGCATACATGTATACTGTGGGTTTATGTCGACAATGATTTTTTTGTAATTCTGCAATGTGTGCGTGGAATCCGTTAGAATTCCACTGAATTATATTCATATTTTACTTTTGTGGGGCTGAGTCTTCTTGATGTTCTTCTTCTTCTGAAAGTTGTTATTGTATTCGTCGTTGCAATCTCGTAATTCTGATTTTTATTAGTTTTCTTTGGAGTAGTGGGTATAAATCATGCATCATTTTCAATAGTTTAATTGTGTTGTCTGTGTAATCACGCGATATTTTAAGTGGGACTAGGCTACCGTGTGAGTTTTCGATAAAATCTTTAAATCAATCGTAACTTAGGATGTACGCTTCAGGGTTGGTTACCATTTCTACTTCGATGCCTTATAGTATTTCTTCTGTTGAGAGATTGTAGGAAGGACTGACAGATCGTGGTTTTTCGTTTTTCTTGCTTCTGTGGTATTTCTGGAGTTTCTTTGTCGGGCAGCATGGTTTCGTTTTCTATTGAAATTATATCGTCATTGTCGTTCAGTCTTTAAAGATTTTTAGTGTTGTTATTTGTTGATACATTTTGTTATTTTGTGTTGATTGGTATTGCTTTTTTAGGTTGTGAGGCTGTTGTTGATGTCTCTGTGTTTTGAAAGGATGATTGGGATTGCTGTTGTTGGAATGATGTACTAGCCTGATGTGCTTCTGTGTTATTGGGTTGTATTTGTTGTTCAAGATGTGAGTTTATTGTTGGTGTTTGTGAATTTTGCGGGGATGATTGCGACGGTTGAGGCTGTGATTGTGATATACTGATTGTTGGTAATTGGGAAAGTATTGTATTTGTTTGCGGCTGCTGCGTTTTATTTTCTTGCGTTAGTTTTGTCATTATTTCAGCCTGGCATTGTGCTGCAGTGTGTTCCTGTTTTTTACAGTTATAGCATGTGGGTGTGTCGCCTGTGAGAAATATTCTGTGTTCTGTGTTGTCGTGTATTATAAGTAGAGATTTTGGAACTAGTGTGTTTTCTTTTTCTGCTATATAGCCCTGAGGAAGGTGAGAGGTGATATAAGGTTTTCTTGTTTTAATGATGCTTCAATAATCTGATGAGGGATGGAGGGACATACATTGGATATAATTATTCTTTTAGTTGGTGTTATTAGACGTCTTATTTTTACAGTTTTATTTTCTACTTCTATTTGCTTGTGTTCTATAAGTTTCTCTATTTGTTTAGATGACAGATAGATGCATATACGGTTATGTGATATACGCGAAGCGAATATAATATTTTTAGGTTCAATTATATTACTTATGGCTAAAATTTATGATTTTAGTTTAATTTCATTTATAGCGTTAATTATTATGGCCTGTTCTTTAGATGGAAACATTTGTTTATTTGTATTGTTTAGGATGTGTTTTGTTATGTCGGCAAAGCTGGTTTTTTGTTGAGTGGTTTGAGACTGGGAGTCTGGTGGTATCTTGTCCAGAGGATTTATCATGGTTGTTTTTTCTTTTTGTTTCCCTGCATTATCAACATATCCAATTTGTTGCTTTTGGATAGTAGATGTTGCTGTGAATTATGATATTAAGGCCCGGTATTTCAGTACGAGATTAAAATCTTGGTTACATGATCTCGTTTAATTTTTAACCGACATTTTAATCCGGCATTCGTATTTCAGTATCTAAATCCAGGTTAACTTAACCGAGATTTGTTAACCGAGAATTTTGTTGTGTTGGTAGTAGATTTTCAAGTGACATTCATGTTGAGCATGCGCAGAAGCGATTTGTCTAATGTCAGTAATGTCAGCTATTAAAATAAAATCACATACAAGTTATAGTTTTCGTCTAAACTTACAATAATATTATGGATAGTGACATGTTGACTTCAAGCGAATCTTCGTCTGATGCTTTGAATTTTCATAATAATAATAACAGAACTCGTGTTGAACTTATTAATTATTTTCATACTTTATTGCAAAATTAGTATTAGGTACATATGTATATACAATTCGTAGTTAATTTCTTCTATTTCTGCATTCTGTACGAAACTGCAGCTTGCTTTTTCTACTGCAACTGTTATTGTTTACATTAAAAAACAAAATTATATACAAAATTTATATTTTAGATTGTACCTTGTTCACTAAAATCACCATCGCATTCAGAGGGCATTCCGGTTAATCTTTCCCCCAAAATATCTATAATGATAGCCTGTGTTGGTGTTTCTATCGGATTTTCTTTTGGGCCACCACCAGTTCGTTGACAATTTTGCTTATCTACGGCGTGGTTTCGTACAGCTGCTTTCTTCATATTTGCCCATTTCTCTTTTAACATTTTGTCGGTTCGTGGCACACGACCAGAAAGTGCATTGTATTTTTTGGTGATTTCTACCCAAGCCGCAGATTTTTGTTTGTGGTTTACAACCCCCGATCGCTTACATTCGATGATATCTCGCTTCTCACTTGCTATTTCAACTAATAAATTTATTTCAACCTCTGTATAATTCTTAGAACGTAAATTTTCCATTGTTATATGTTGCTAATAACAAACGTCAAAATTATAAAATTCACGTAACCAAACTTTCAAAACATATTTCTGCGCATGACTATGACTTAACTATAAAATTTTTGGCTAACCTACCTTCACGTGTCGGTTTAACTTTTCGGTTACATTAAACTCGTTTAACAGCTAACTGGAAACTGAAATACATCTAACCAATAAAAAAAATAGTTAACTAAAATTTTTTGGTTTAACCTTCTACTGAAATACCGGGCCTATGTCTGGTATGTTAGTAGTGAAATTTTGGGTTAGGGTGGTGAGATTAGGGTTTAGGGTAGGAGTATGGTTGGTTGTGTTAGATTAGATTTATGGTGGGGGATATTATTAGTTTTGGAATATTAAGACGTATTTATTTTTATTTAGCTTAATAGGTACCTTAGTAGTTCTGTTGTCAACTTTCACTGTCACAATAGCATTTACACTGATAGAGACTTTAACATAGAATGTTTCCTGTTTTAAGAGCAGTGTATTTGGGTGTTTTAGCTATCTCTAACATGTTAAAACTGTGCTCTTATAACACCCAAAAACAGAGCTTGTGCTTCCAGCCAATGAGCTTGACTTTCATCATAAATCATTATTGTTCAGTTTTGTTTGAAGTTTGTATGATTGTGAAAGTCTGCAAAATATATATAAGTATAGTATATAAGTTTAAACTCGCTTTAACGTTCATATGATTGGAACATTATTACAGACACTTCTTCCGTATTTATGTTTGAAAGCTCCAGACGGATTAGTTGCGTTAGTAATAGAATGTTAAATTCTTGATACATCTTTATGTTATTATTACAAATATACATGTATATAATTTTATTAAATGATTAGTTTCAAGTGGTTGCGGTACTGAGTACCCGTGCTGCAACTAAACTAATTTTTATCCTTGTTTATATTTCTAAAGCTGTTGTAAAATTCATATTTGATTTTGTGTTATTTATGATATTTAGAAAATGAATATATATCAGTAATATAAATAAACTGCATTTTTATTATAAATATCAGCATAAACTAAATGAATTAGACTATTTATTTCAATCATTTAAGTTGGCACAGGAAACAGTTAGTAATTTAATTTTTATCTCAAGATTTTTTGAATAAACATGATTGATATATAATTTCACTAGAAACTAACAAGTTTTAATTTTATTAATTTATGGTAAATGGTAAAAGCAAAAAATGCAGTGATTTTCTAATCGAAGGCATCAAACTAGACAGTAATAAAATATTTAAAAACAAATTATATTTTAATGAAAAAATCAACGAAATGTAATTATTAGTGAAGGTGTAGTAATTGATGTTTTGGCACATTTTGTTCTAAACCCAATCCAATTCTATCAACAAGACATATTTGTAGAGAAACAGAAATAGTAAGGCAGTATGTGCGGCGAATTTTGAAAATTTTGATGTGGATCCAGGAGGAAGATTGGATTATTGTAATTGGTTCATTCAACAATATAAAGAAATTATAGTTTTAACATATTATTTCGTGACGAAATAATATTTCTATACGACTATTACAGAATAATACCATTCTTGTATAATTTTCAATTATGGAATGGTTACATTCTGCAAACCTGTGCGGAATTATTCTTTCACTAGTTACGGAATAGCCACAAGTGGCGCCATCTATGTATTAAAAAGTGAATTTCAAATAACATATAAATTCCTAATAATAAACAGTTATTGTAATTCCTGTTAAGGATTTTATAATTTTAGTATAAATATAGAAATCGTATGTTTCCGAATTACATAATTTTTTAAATTTTAGAATCCAAATAAGAATTTCTAATATATCTGATGAGAAATATCTATCTTAAAGATTGTGATTGTTTTATTGCCATATCTGTCAAAAAAAGTTGTTACTATCTATTATCAGTTTTCATATATTATTTTGAGTTATTAAAATTATATGATATTAAAAATGAGTGAATCCTGCACTCCACCAGAAATTGTGGAAACTGCTGCAGCTACAATTGGCAATTTAATACCAAAAAAGTCGAAAGATACATACGAACAGTGCTATAATCAATTTATAGATTGGAAGAAGAATAAAAATAGTAATTCATTCTCCGAAAATGTTATAATAGCTTATTTTAGCGAAATTGCTAATAAAATGAAGTCATCCACTTTATGGAAAATTTACTCCATGCTGAGAACCACATTAAATATAAAACACAATGTAGATTTGGCTAATTATGCCAAGTTACGATCATTTTTAAAAAGGCAATCAGATGGTTACGTAGCAAAAAAATCAAAAACATTGTCCGCAGACGAAATTAAAGAATTTATAAATAAAGCACCAGACAACATCTATCTTGCTACCAAGGTAAAATCAAATAGAAATATTAAATGAATAATTGACATATAATTATGAATCATTTTTGTTTTAGGTTGTTTTAATTGTTGCCGAAAACATGAACTATGGCAAATGCAAAATAATCATATTCAGGATTTGGAAGCAGCAGTTCTTGTATCAGTTCCTGACACTAAAACAAAAGTTCAAAGAAAGTTTACAATAAGTGGTGATTTTTATAGAATTTTCCAAAAATATCTGGAATTGCGCCCTTCAAATGTGGAAACAAACCATTTATTCTTAAATTATCAAAAAGGTCGGTGTACAAAACAAATAATCGGCATTAACAAATTCGGAAATATGCCGAAACAAGTGGCAACATTTTTAAATCTAAAAAAATCCAGAACTTTACACAGGACACTGCTTTAGACGGACCTCTGCAACGATGTTAATCGATGCAGGAGCTGATATAAATAGCAGAAAGCTATATAGATAATTCCATAAACAGCAGAATGAATATTGGAAATAAAATAATGAATTGTGTAATCGCACCAGAAACTTCTTCAAAAGAAAATTCCTCTACAATATCATCTTCAATAAATGAAACTACGGCATCAAATTTATACAATGCTCCAAATTTCATTTTTCATAACTGCACAAATAATATAACTATCAACATTTCAAATAATAAAGAAGATAAGAACTAATGATCATTAATTGAATTTAATAGTAATTACATGTATTTAAATATAAGTTTAACTTTATTTATTGTTGGTAAAAAATTTATAATATAAATATAACTTAATATGAAGTTTTTTATCGGTTAAGTTTTATTAAATTCAACTAACTTTATAATCGTATAGAAAATATAGTCTGCAACATGTTTGGAATGGCCATTCTGCCCTCGTGGAACCGTCACACTCGCCTACGGCTCGTGTGACAAACTTTCCACTCGTACAGAATATGCCTCATTCCAAACTTGTTACAGAATATACTATTACAAATAACGGCATGTTCAATAGAACAAAATTGGACAATTCAAAATTTAAAAAATATTTCTGCAAGGAAATATTAAAGAAAAAAATTATTTCATTGTTGGTTGGATGTTCTAGGAGCCAAAATAACTGGATCAATATTCTTTAATGGAATACTAACGAGTGAAAGTTATTTGCAATTTTTGGAAAACAAAGTCGACACATTTTTAGAATCACTTACTTCAAATGTTTAAAATAAAATTATATATCAACAAGATGGCACATCGCCGCATAATGTAGGACTTGTTGCTAATTATTTGAATTAATCATTATATAAAAACACCACCAAAAACAATTGAAAATTTAATGAACAGAGTAAATCAAGCCATTCGTAGCATTACACCGTAAATATACAGAATTTTATGCGAGAAACAATAAAAAAGTTAATCTTTGTATTCAAGAAAATACTGGACATTTTGAAAATGTTTTTTTTTTAATTAAGGTGTTTGCATAAAGAGTCAAATGAATTTCGTTTGTTTTGCGCTGATTTATAATGAAAAATACTCATATTAATACATAGTTGAATTAAGAATGTCATGTAGCACATACATTTTGAAAAATGTACTGAGTGTTCCATAAGATAATAGGGTTCATTTCCAGTTATACCGGAAATAAAATATTTTTACTTTTTATGTACTTTGATGCACTATTTGATGTAGTTTCTAAATCTAGGATAAACGTATATTGAATGTAATTGCTTTCAAAATAAGTTTTTGGAGTGAGCCTCTTTTTGGGACACCTGGTACATTATACAAGCAATTTTCTGAACGACATTTATATTAAAAATGCAGGCGGGCCGCTAGATACGGCTGGGTAAGAATAAAACACTGATTAGGTACCGCTGACCACTGAAACGCTTACCGACGTTAAAGAACAATGAAACCCGCTAGCCATTTGATATACATCACATCATTCATAGGCCAAATATATGTTTTATTAATTGAAAAACTGGCCATAATTGTTCAGTTGGCATTTCCTTGCGTAAAATGTCCCAAATTATTTCAAAGAAAGGTTATTTAAATTAATATTGTAGAGTTAACAATCAGATTTCTGATCTGTTAGCTGTCCTATACGGTTAAATTTATGAAATATGTATTTTATGTAAATATTATACTTAAATATAAATTCATATTTTTATTAGAAACCCAAAATTAAATAATTTTCATGACGAAATATGTTGTAACTTTAGAATATTTAATAGCTGCCCTGCAATAACAGGCCATGTGTTCAATAGTAAATAAATATCTGTTACATCTCAAGAATAATACAACGGCATAAACGTACAGATAAAAGTAAAGGTTAAAAAGTATAAGCTACAGGGTCGATTCACTCATTTCTTTCAATGTTACTTATTTGGCGCTGTTATATATTAGTAGCCAGCATTCATGTATCCTTTCACCACCCGCTAAGAAAGAGAAATCTGCTTAATTCGAGGATTTAACACATGTCTCAGCTACATTTTTGACGCCTGTACATTTGTAACTTTTAATAATTCTTCTTTTGTACTTATAAACTATTTGAAATTTTCCTTGCCTATTCTATCTGTTTATTAATAATTATTTTCTCAAACTAAACTTTTAATTATTTAATTATTTTAGTGTTTTGTTATATGAATGTTTCAAACCTTACACAATAATATTAGTTCTAGTTTCATTTATTTGTTTTTGTAATAAAACTACTTACTTCAAGTAGTTTATAGTGTCTATAATTTCAGCGATACCCTATCCGGATCCGAGCACGGTTCTGCTATTCGGCTATTTCAGCTTATTAAAATTACTACTATGACTTTTCCTCCACTAACATCTTTGAGATACATGGTTTGACGGCTGGTAACCGCACTTCACGTATATAAATATATCACTTACAGAGATCTCAGAGTCCACACTTAGTAATGGGAAAAGGAAAAGGTTATGAGAAGAGCGAAGCGAATTTTGCAAATTCCGCTAAAATAATTTTTAAAATACATAACATTCTATATCTATGACAGCGCAGTATATTTAAAAATCAATTTACCACAGCGTTGCCGTGAAAATAAATAAATAATTTTTTTTAATTTAAAGCTTATGTCATCATTGAAAATGAGTTCTGAATCCGAGACAGACCATCCTTCAGATATCGAAAAATCTGATAATTTGGCCATGAACTGTTTAATGCCAGAAAAATTATTAAATGTATATAAATCCTAAAAATTTTAATAAATAGTTTTTTCCGTTATTTGCAAACATTTTTGAGAAAGTTAAAACAGTCAATATTTATTACCTAACTAGTTATGTAAAGAATTCTTTACATAACTCTTGAATGACAGTTATGAAAATATTGACATTTCATAACGTCAAACATTGATGTAAAACAAAACTTTTTCTAACGGAATTAGGTAAAATACTTTTTTTTCTCTGACTAATTTTTTGCCCGACATACACGCATGCACGCAATACAAAGACGCGAAGATTCTAATTTATCTCTCCACTATTTTTCAAATCAAAATACACGTTTAATTACATCGTGATATATATATTTGAATTAAAAATACATACTTCTATTCTGAATATTGTATCATTTTAAAATATGTATGCAGAGTGATTGAAAAAAGTCTTTATAAATGGGTAACTTTTTTATTTTTACTCCGATTAAATAAAAAAACTTTTTTACTGTATTTCAATGCATGATATTCTAAAAATGGATTTCTAATGTTTATTTTCTGTACATAGGCGACTCGAAAACAAAAAAAAATGGAGAGTCAAGTACTTTAATTTTAAATATAGGAAATAATTTTATTTAAAATACAAAACACGTGCATACAGTTAATGAGACGGATGTCACCATTTACATTACTGTAATTAACATCACCTCAAATCAGCGGGCTTCAACCAGGGATCAGCGGGTCACAATGCTGGGATAAAATATATTAAATATTACTGGTTTGGTTTAATTTGACATTATTTACTATATATCAGAGGATATTAACTATGGATCAGCGGGTTTCAGCGTTCTTTAACGTCGGTCAGCGATCAGCGCTAATCTGTGTTTTATTCTTTACCAGGTACAGCAACAAACACATACAGCATGTCAAGCTCGCGGAATGAATTCAATCAATTGGCATTAAAGTCAATATTTGTGAATTATTGTAAAGATACTAATTTACAATTTACGTTTAATTATATTTAAAAAAAACACAAACATTTTGTATAATGCGGTTAACTGATAAATAAAAATGGTTTTGCTTTCGGTTGCGGCTTCGTGTTTGTTTTAAATTTCGGCGCGTTTTAGTTTCAGTTCTTATTTTTTTTAGGTTTTTTCAATTAACGGCTTCGATTCTGATTTCGGCTAGCAACTCTGAATTTGTTGTAAATATAGGAAATTAGAGACATTTTAATCGCAGTATTTTAAATTATCATTAGCATTATCTAGACACTTTATTTAGTATAAATTACCTACCTCATTTATTGCCACAGTCGATTTTCTTTCATTTGTGAACATAAAATAAAGAAATTTGTAGTGAATAAGATGTGTCGATGACTATTATCATATGCAATTAGGTAACATAAATGTTTGCCAGATATCAATTATTTGCAAAATAAATATATTTTTTTCAACATAACTTATGAAAATGACAAACGGTTACTATCACAAGTAAATTGAGTTAGGGAGATGTTATTTGACATGGTAACTCAAGAAGCCATTTGCCATTTGCAAATACAACTCCTTTGATTTAATATAATAATTATTAAATTTCTTGTATGGCAATCGTAAAAATGTAATTTTTCTACGATTGCTATGAAAAGTTGACAATTGCGCTCTCATTTGGCATCGTAAAGTTGACGTTTTCCGTAGAGCAATTGAAAAATATCTTTGTCGCGCGTCTCCAGTGGCAACGCGCAAAAAAGATAATAAATTCGCGATTATTACAATAGTTACCAGAGATGTAAACAAAACAGAAACTTGTCATATTGACAGACCGAAATTACTTTCAGTACATATACGTTTTTTAATGATTTTAAGATGCCATCGTAGTAAAATTATGTGTGTATACCGAATGTAAAGTGTCTTTGTTCCTCTTACACTATTGCAGTTCTCGCCTTCGGCTCGTGCTGCAATTATTGTGTTCGAATAACAAAGAAACACTTTACGCTCTTAATACACGAACAACTATTTCACGTTTAATGTTAAATTTTTTTTATGTAACACACGTAGGCAAGGGCCATTGCAAAACTCTTTCCTCACAAATAACACAATCTATTCCATGTTTAAATGTCCATGTTTCTGTTTATTTTGAACAAATAATATACTTATTTACCTCCACGAAAAAAAAAAAACAAATCAAAACGTCGAGTATTCTTGTATATTTACATTTAATATGAAACTTGTCTTAGAGAGAAATGTGGTGCAAAATACAATGTAACTTGGCTTCTAACTGTTACCTTATAAAAGAAGTAGGTTTGCATATTTAATAATACACTAAACTGAGTATTTGTGAGCATACACTTACAACTTCCATACATTACAAACAAATTGACTTTGTGCGCCTGACTAATCAAGCCTATACCGGTCTTCCGAGTATCGGTCCATGGAGTAGTCGCCCAACACTCTGTAGAAACATTTCTATTTGTAGATCAATTTGGTGTAAGAAGACCAGTCATACAGACTTTGACATACGCCTACGCATACATTGGACAACCATTAGTTCTACGATGTAAAGTGGCTGTTAACCACAATATTGGCTTCCAAATGTCCTGGATAGCCCCAAACCATACAGATATTCAAGTAATGGTTCTGCTTATAATAATCATTTTATGATTCCTCTAATGTATTTTATATCGCACAGAACTTGAACATAGAATATTATCGAGGTGTCAGGAATACAACTGGTGAAATCATTTTAGAAATTGACAACATAACGGAGGAAGATCAAGGGAATTACTCATGTAATGTATTTTATTCTACAAATAGAGGAAATTATACAACGAAACATATTTTGGTTAAAAGTAAGTTAATATTCTATCTTCATGAAATACTAACTAACATTAATAATAAATAATTATGGTAATTTCAGAAGGAGAAAAGCCCAGAATTGTAACGAGTAGCTTCAAAGAGCAAGAAGAAATCACTATGGCACTCGACGACACCGTGAACCTGACATGTTCTGCTGCCGGCGATCCGAAACCCGTGATCACCTGGATGAAGGTACACCAACCAGTCCCGATACATTCAATCTCTAACAGAAATAATGACCTTTACAGAATACCACTGAAGTACAAAGACTTGGTCAGCACATTGGCTTCGCTGCTGACAATTCAGAATTCACTATTTACTATGTACAGCGGTCTGACGCTGGACTCTACACTTGCATAGCAGAAAATCTATTTGGACGAGATTCTCGCGCCGCCAGCCTACGTTTGCAGACAGGTACTGTGTAAACTCGGGCGCAATCAAATTATTTGTAATATTTATAGTGGATTTAATTAAACGTACCATCAGAATACATTAGTTTTCAAAATATTATTTATATCCCTCGAACTAATCGTGCAAATGTTAGCAGGCTCATGCCTTGACCTTAACCTTGGGAGTACCGAAACTACTTTTTAAATATTTAATAATTCGGTTTACGCTATCAGTTATCTAAAATAAAAAAATTGCATGTTTATTTTCAGTTTCATACATTCCCTATTATGGAATAGTATTTTTTTTGATTATTCTGATTATTGTCGCACCAGTTTTATTAGCGAGAAGGACAAATAAATACAAGGTACAGTTTTCAAATTAATTTGTTATTAGTAATACTTACCTGAATGTTTATTTATTCTATAGAAATTGCGAAAAGTATTAAATGAAGCTGGTTTCATTAAGTTTAAAGCTGGAGAATTACAACGTGTAAATCCATATTTAAACATTTCCGAGCAAGCGCTGCTGTCATATGATACAAAATGGGAAATTCCAAGACATTTAATTGCACTAGGTAAGCAATTATATATTAATTTATAACAAACAACTAAAACTAATTTATTTGCAGGATGTAATTTGGGCTCAGGTTATTTTGGACTTGTGGTCGAAGCAACAGTTACAAATTTTTTTGACGGAGAATCAGAAAAAACTGTTGCTGTCAAGATGCTTCATCGGAATTGTAACGTCATTGAATTAAATTCTTTAATATGTGAACTCAAAATAATGAGTCATCTTGAGAAGCACGTCAACTTGATCAATCTGTTGGGTGCGTGTACAGACAAAATTGCGGAAGGTAAACAATAATTCAATTTCATATAAATATTTCAAATATCACAATAACTTTTTCAGGAAATATGCTTGTTGTAATTGAATATTGTGAACATGGCAGCCTTAGCAACTATCTCAGGGCAAATCGTTGTAATTTCGTCAATTTAATAGATCCAAATACGGAACTCATTTGTTTCCCCGATGATGACAACGATTCCCTACAAGGTATTCATATACAGCCTGATTCTTAAAAAAGATTTAGTTAATCTTAAATTTTGATTAAGACAAATTATGTTAAACCATATTCTCTAAATAATTTCAATAAACCTAAATATAATTCTGTTACAGTTAACTTTTTAAAATTTGATTTAGAAAAACCTTTCAATATCGTATTTGAGTAAGGTTAGTTTAGCCAAAATTGAAGATGCAAGAGTTGTGTGTGTGTGTGTGTGCATTAGACGCGGCTATTCGTGGCTCGGGCGGCGTTAGCACGCTGCAGCTGCTTCGCTGGGCGCTGCAAGTGGCGCGAGGCATGGAGTTCCTCGCCTCCAAACAGATCCTGCACGGAGACCTAGCGGTGCGAAATGTTCTGCTAGACGAGAATTACGTGGTGAAGATTAGTGACTTCGGGCTGTCGAAGACTTTAAGCTCTAGTGGTTATTACAAGAAGACATCTCAAGTGAGCAATAGTTGTATAGTGTTAATTGTGTGCAGCTGTAAGTATTGTATGTGTTCCAACAGTCTCCGCTGCCGGTTAAGTGGATGGCGATCGAGTCCATCCGAGACAAAACGTTCTCCACCCAGTCCGACGTGTGGGCATTCGGCGTGGTGCTGTGGGAGCTCTTCAGTCTAGCGCGGACCCCGTACGCCGAGCTGGAGGCGGACTTCCGCTTCTACCGGAAGCTGGAGAGCGGCTACCGCTTGGAGCGGCCCGAGTACTCCACATGCGAAATGTGAGAGCCGAGTACATAGTGTGTGTGAGATTGTATGAGCGGTGTTTATGTGTGCAGCTACCAAGTGATGCGCGAGTGCTGGTGCGAGCGGCCGTCAAGCAGACCCACGTTCTCGTGTCTTGTCCGTACACTCCAAGATCTGCTACAGAATCCAAATGAGGTAAACAACCCGCCCTTAGATTTATAATAACAATATTTAAGTTGATTAATTATGTTTTATTTACGACCGTGTATAAAATTAACCTTAGTTGGATGATTTCAGTTCGTAAAATGGCTGTTTAATAGCAACGCTGATCTAGCCACGGTCCCTAAAAACAAACCAAGTCATTTTATATTTATTAAAATGCGAACTATACATTAAACGTTGACATCTATAGTTCAATAATATTTACTTTTATTGACATATAAAACACTACAAAATTTTAAAATAAATAGACAATATTGCGGAATTATTACCCTGAATTGACAGTTAATGTTACGTTGTCAAATATACAGCCGAGTCTAAACTAATTCACCAGAACTTTAAACGAGAGCTCAGAATATCAATGAATGTTGCACTTAAATACATACTTAGATAACGTATGATAGGGTAGGTGGCTTAGTGGTATCGAGTCGGTCTGTGGATTTGAAAACCTGAGTTTGATTCCTACAATCGACAAACAGTTTTCACCACATTAACATTTTTAATACTATTTTCATCTATATGTATATTCGCTCTATTAGTTTTATTTTCATATTTTCTTATATATAAATTTTACTTTTTTCTGACCAAGGTATGAAGCTGATTTAACCAGCGGTTGAATGTGCCCCGAGTGAGGTGATTGAATGTACTCCATACTGACATTGTGAACAATATCATATTTTATAACAACATTGCAATTCTTTTCTTCCAACATCTTCACTTCAACGTGTTTCAAACTACATTGAGAATGAAGATGAAGAACAAGAAGTCTCCTATAATACTTACTTATTTATTTAATTCAAACAGTAAATGAGTTACGGCCTGTGGTTGAATATACTTCATTATTGAATCTGCTCTCTTCCCCTTTCCTATACTGTAATTTGGGTAAAATTTATGTTGTACAGAGCAGCATAAATAAACAAATAAAGTCACTGTTTTAAACTAAGGGTAACTTATGTGAATATTTTGCAGTAATTTGTTAACGTGTTGGTATGTTGCAGCGCTTGTCTGCTGAAATGGAGTGTGCGTCATCTAGCGCCGCAGCCAGCATACTCGCTGCCGGTCAGGCTAACCACACAGCCACACCGGACTGGATAGCTCTGGACATCCTGCCTCGCACTTCCACTGTTCATCACACCACAACAACACGGCTTTAGTTGCCAATTCAATTTATGTATTTTGTAGTAAACCTAAAATAATAATTAAAATGTGTCTTTTATATTAAAACATTTTCCACAAATTAATTAATGTTTCTATTTTAGCGTTATATCGTGTTAGAAGTGTAAAATGAGCAACATGCGCAATGGTAGCCGTTTCTTTCTTTTTTCTATGTAGAATATAAATAATAATATAGATAAATGGATTATTTTAATTAGAGTATTTTTTTTTATTCTAGATGTGCGTAAGGCCCAAATGTTCAACATTTAAATCTTTAAAAGATATATGTATTAAAAATAATAATAATAATATGCAATTTAATATTTGCTAATTGTAGTTAACCTGCGGAATCAATACTTGTAACATATGAAGGAATAGCTTAAACAAATTTTGGACATTTTTAACAAAATAGAATAGTCTCATTTGACAAAATTGGCGTGCATTTTCGTATGTCATTTAACCAATAAATATAAGTAAATATTTTTTATGCTACATGATTCGTATTTCATCACTGAAATGAGCCTGAAGTTATGTTCTAATATCTGCAAGAGTTTACAAATATTCATTCATTTCAAAATAAAATATCCAAGTATGAATGAAGAGAAATATGCTTGTCAATAACATCTCTAAAATATGTAAATACTTACAGAATGTTTGAACTATAAAATATTCAAAATTTGTTTTAAATTTTAGCGTCGCTTAATGTTCCCCTGAAATATCCTACAATAAAATTTAACCCTCAAACTTATAAAAATAAAATATGTTGAAAACATTACACATCTGACAAGAATTAAATGACATTTCGTTAATTTAATTACATAATTTACTAGGCTCCACGGATCCTGAAAAATAGTATTTCTTAAAATCTGTTACTTTATACACCACCTAGTCGGGTGTTGATATTGTACAAAATAATGTTTTACTAATTTTATTGGACATACACGAGGAGGTTTCTAATGGCTTTTAGAAAAAAACAATTAACAATCAGTCGAAGATAATTTTAGATTATTCTACTGGACATCCTTGTCAATACATTTAATTTAAGAGGATATTATCCGGTACGAAAAATAAGCTATTTTTCTGGAACAAATGCTGACTGTATAACAGCACATATTTTATTAATTTTTTCACTATTATGTAAATAAAGGATGGAAATAGTGCGCTAACTCCGATTTTTTAATTTTTCATTCCTGGAAAATTTTTGTATTTGCGTTGGAAAATCACCTATTTTTGATAGTAAATTAACCAGAAAAAAAGGAAAAATTTTGATATAATAGTGAGATAGCGGCCTGTAGCTAACCTTTATTTATAACTATAGCAAATTTCAAGCATATAGGTTCATTCTTGTGGCTGTAGTTTGTTCCAGAAAATGATCGCTTTTCGAATACACCTTGCCTACTTTACAGGCGCAAAAGTTGAGATTTTCACAGTGGGAGGAGTTAACTTGCGGTTATCGTTGCCTGAATTGATGTTGGGAGCGAACTTGCTGCATTTGTTGTCAGAATTGTGAATTCGATTACTTCGTTATTTCTCTTTGCTCATACGCTCGTGTTTTATTGTTAAATATTGTTGTTAAATTTGTTTATTTTGGATTATTCATGTTTTGTTGAAGTTTATATTTATTATTGTTTCGTTGCATTGTATTATCGTTTTTTTTAATTTTTGCTGTTGATATTCTACACACTATTTATAAGTACATATATATATATATATATATATATATATATATATATATATATATATATATATATATATATGAAACACCCTGTATATATATACAGGATGTTTCACAACTTAGAGCAAAAAATTAAAGGGTATATTCTGCACGACGTGCTGATCATGAAACAAAATGAATTTTTTTTTAAATCGCAAAACTATTTTCCATGTTTTCCAGTCCAAAATTTTTTGTTGCCACTGCCACTGGGTGGATGATTATATTAACGTTATTAATTAAATAAAATTCTATTATAAATAACTGCTAATAATTGAATTGTGTAATTATTCTTTCGTAGTTGATACCTACTTCATTGTTTCTGTTTAATAGGAAAGCGAATCCAGTGCAGTACTACAAAAAAATTTTAGCTTAACAACCCTTAATTTTTCGAATTTAAAAAAAAATTCTTTTTGTTTCATGATCAGCACGTCGTACAGAATATACCCTTTAATTTTTTGCTCTAAGTTGTGAAACACCCTGTATATATATATATATATACGATTTTGGTAAGTCAAATTTTACAAATATTTCAGATCTTTGTACCAGTATATATCTTGTTTTTTTAATATACCTGATACAAAAAAAATAACAACTTACAGAATGCAAATGACCATTTTTACATTTATGAGAAGCAAAAAATATCATCAAAACAGATATAACGGCCCAACAACCAAAGTATAGTATTTTTATTTTTTATTGTTGTAATCTAGCATGGGTCTGAAAATATTGGTAATAAATTTAAGCCACTTATTCATAATTTTTTTATATAATTTTATAATTAAATATGCTACATATTTCTAATTCAACCAATAATTACTATATGGTGTTTTTTTATCTGTATCTGTATCGACAATGCGAGTTGATGATTTTAACTATTAGGAATAAGATAGATTACTGGAACAAAGAATCGATAACCTCTATATATAAAAACATAGATAAATATCATTTGTTTTTATTGTAGCAATTATATACATCCCTACAATGGGAAAACATAGCACTAAGAAATCTTAAAAACTTTCGGCTGGAAGAAAAAGTAAAAAACTTCTCGCGAAACATTTATTCAAAAAAGATGAAACAGACGGTAACTCTAACAATGTAAATGTGCGATCAACAGAATGTAAACGCAAACTATTTTCTATTGTTGAGGAAGATAATTTGAACACTGACGAGGAAATATCTCAGATAGTAGAAAGTGATATTGATATATATATATATATATATATATATATATATATATATATATATATATATATATATATATATATATATATATATATATATATATATTTATATTTATATATATACATATTATGTATGTGTTAGTGATATTATGTCTATTTAAGAATAAAAAGACAAGAAAATGAATTATAATTTTTGTTCCAATAAAAATAAATTTACTATTTCTATACCTACAATGTAATGTAAATTTCGAAAAAGTAATATTCGAATACATAGTTTGTATTTCGTACGGTAACTTTAACATTCAATATTTAGTAGTGGGGTAACCAATCACTGTCAATCTAAAGTTAAATTTTTATGAAAGAAAAATTCGGATGACGCCTGGATTCGAACCAGGGACCCTCCGCTTGCCGGGCAGAGATGTTAACCGCTACACCACGTCACCTGTGTCCGACGTATGGCTTCAACCGAATTCTTCTTTCATAGTGTCTAACGTAGCATCGTTAGACACTATGAAAGAAGAATTCGGTTGAAGCCATACGTCGGACACAGGTGACGTGGTGTAGCGGTTAACATCTCTGCCCGGCAAGCGGAGGGTCCCTGGTTCGAATCCAGGCGTCATCCGAATTTTTCTTTCATAAAAATTTAACTTTAAAATTATCTTCATTACTGTACGTTCAGTCGAAGTCATATGTTAAAATTAGTTCGTGGAATGATTCCCTATAAATCAGAACTGTGTCGCTGTAGACGAAACCCGTTGTCAATGCCTATCATAGATATAGGAGTCTTTGGGATCGATGCTACGTTAGACACTATGAAAGAAGAATTCGGTTGAAGCCATACGTCGGACACAGGTGACGTGGTGTAGCGGTTAACATCTCTGCCCGGCAAGCGGAGGGTCCCTGGTTCGAATCCAGGCGTCATCCGAATTTTTCTTTCATAAAAATAAAAAAAAAAATAAAAAAAATTTAACTTTAAAATTATCTTCATTACTGTACGTTCAGTCGAAGTCATATGTTAAAATTAGTTCGTGGAATGATTCCCTATAAATCAGAACTGTGTCGCTGTAGACGAAACCCGTTGTCAATGCCTATCATAGATATAGGAGTCTTTGGGATCGATGCTACGTTAGACACTATGAAAGAAGAATTCGGTTGAAGCCATACGTCGGACACAGGTGACGTGGTGTAGCGGTTAACATCTCTGCCCGACAAGCGGAGGGTCCCTGGTTCGAATCCAGGCGTCATCCGAATTTTTCTTTCATAAAAATTTAACTTTAAAATTATCTTCATTACTGTACGTTCAGTCGAAGTCATATGTTAAAACTGTCAATCTAGTTACTAACGTAGTGGGGGTTGGGTCAGCCCACTGGCTACCGGCCACCGCACGCTGGCACCCCTGTGAAACTAGAAAGTAGGAATAGTAGCCTCTTAATACTAACTATTAACTTTTGGGGAAAACAAAGGATAATGTGCGGTCATAATTTTTGAATATTTTGCTCGAAATCTCTGTTTATTTTTTTTTATTTGATATCAAACACCATATGTTTTTCATGACTTTTAGAAAAAAAAATCAGCCATTTATAGTTTTGAATTATTGTGTACCAACTAACTCCAGCAGGCACTTAATATTTGGCGTAACTTCGATCATTCGCTTTTTTGTTTATGTTACTGATGATGATAAATATGATTATCTTTAATTCTTGTCTCTGTAAATGATAATGTCATGACGACAATGATAACCGACTCTATGATATTTGTTTATTTTATCTATGCCAACTAAAATTTCCGGTATAAGCTATCATTTTTCAACACGATTTATCTCATAAACGGGTTTTTTTTATTTTTTAAGTAAAGCATTATTATTTACCGATATGTTTGTATAGAGAAAAAAAGTATTCTTTTTAATGGAATTAAATAAATTATAGCATTACAGTTTTTAAAAAATGTCGTTTATTTTCCTATGAAAAAATGACTATCGATAAAAAATACCCGGAGTCATAAAACTTTGAAACGTTTCTATAATTACCTATTTAGATTAAAGAATTATTTCAGGAGATAATTTCAATATTACATATTTATTTTACATCCTCTATGAATGTATGTGCGTGAAGTACATTTATGTTTTTATCTGGGGCACGTTTTGAGATAAAATACAACTAATACTTAAAAATATTGTCATTAAAATGATTATTTTTTAGTATTTGATATAAATAATAAATTTGAAATATATTTAATATTTCAAAATAGTTTGGGTATAAATTAGAGATGGGCGAATATCATCCGCGAATATTGACATAATTCGATATTCGAGATTTTCGAATATTAACGTCAGTATAGCGAACATTCGAATACCTCGAATATCGCGCCATATGTTGACCTCAATTTTTGACTGTGTATTTCTTTATCATTTGTACATAAACTTAAAGCTATTACAACACTTTGAAGTTATTAATAACAAAGATATTTTGTTTCAAAACCATGAAGACGTACCATATTTCAAATTTGTTTTTCGCTAACATGAGCCCGTACGTTTCACCTTAAATTTGAAGTTTTCGTCTTTTTCTTAACAATTTTATTCAAATAATGAAAAGGACATAAGTAAATAATTATTATTAATAAATAAATTAACTTTTAGGAGTATTCGAAAATTCGAGTACCTCGAATATTCGAGATATGATTAATATTCGTATTCGATATTCGAAATCGAGAAATTTGATATTCGCCCATCTCTAGTATAAATAAGTAAAATAAAAACAATTTGACACATACTATTAATTACAATGTGTAACACTTATGTTACTAGTTAATATTATCTAGTTCGCAAATCATAAATGTACAGTATGAAAATGAAATAATAGACACGATGGATAATAATTACTTTTTCCTGATTTATGTTTGCAAATCTCTTTTAATGCCGCAATAATTATCGGTGCATAGATTAACAATGCATCAACACATCTGAAAATCATTCAATGAATTACATATAGTTCATTAAGTCAAAATTGATTAATATTAAAATTTAATCACATTAATATAATAATAAATAAAGTCTATTTTATTTCGATATTGAATTTTGTATTAAAAAAAATGTAATTATAATATTCTTCTTCTTCTTCTTCTTTTATTAGGCTGTCGCCTGTTCTTCTTCACATGCTCATGGGGTGTCCTCAGATGTGGTTACCCAGCTTTCCTTCCATCGTTTTGGGGAGCGTCCTGGGGGTCGTTTGGTAGATGGTTTGTTATCTCTGCTGATTTTTATTAGTCTGTCTTCTTTTGTTCTATCTATATGTTCATTCCATTCTTTTCTTCTTTTCTTTGTGAATTTTACGATGTCCATGATTTGGCATTGATCTCTCACGTCCTTATTTTTTATCCTGTCCATTCTTGTTTTTCCCACTATGGTTCTCAACGTGTTCATTTCAGCTGTCCTCATTAGTTGTTTAGTTTTGGTGGTGTCAGTTCGGGACTCTACTCCATATGTCATAATTGGTCGTATTGTTGTTTTGTATATTCTTGTTTTACTTTCAATCGTCATGTATTTGTTTTTCCAGACAATATCTTTTAAGTCCCATTCCTTTCGCATCACTCGCCTCAGACACCCAGTCACACTAACCACTTTCATGCGGAGCTCACGCAGATGCGGTTTCACATCCATCCTCTCCCCCACGGTTATGCCCAAGTACTTGGTACTTTGGACACACCTCACCCTGTTTCCATTCACCCTCACACTCGGCTCCCTTCTTTCCCCAGCGAACTACTCTCTCCATCACATCCACCGTCTTCCGCTTCAACTCACACGCCACACATTCATTCTCTGTATCGCGTAACTCATTCAGCAAGTCATCCATCACTAAATTCCACAGAACCGGCCCACATACAGATCCTTGCGGACATCCTCTTTCAACATTCTTCCATACTTCGTCAAACGCCCCTTGGATACACACCCTGCTGTTGCTAAAATAGCTACGCCACACACCAATCTCTCTACAGTTCACACTCTCAAGCTTTCTTAGTATACTCTCCCAGCTTAGATTGTCGAACGCCCCCTTGAAATCTACAAACACACCTAGCACGTACTTACTCCTTGCTTCCCTCACCACACGCCTCGCTTCCACCCATGTGTCCTCTGTAGATTTCCCACGACAAAATCCGTACTGTCTTTCATTCTGCGTTCCCTCGATCCTTTCACTCAACCGATTCACCAACAGTCTCTCCAGCAGTTTCCCCATCACTGGAAGTAAGCAGATAGGCCTGTATGATCTAGTGCTAGATCTAGAAGCCACAGACTTCAGCAATACACATACACGCGCTCTCTTCCATACGTCCGGTACATACCTCTCTTTCATGCACGTGTTGAATACCACCGTTAAAAACTCCGGAATTGCCCACCACACACATCGACCAATCTCCGGGTTAAAACCGTCCAACCCCGCTGCCTTTTTCATCTTCATCGTCATCACAGCCATCCTTACCTCATCCTCACTAAATTCATCAGCATTCATCACGGGTTCTACCTCGTTGTGTACAGGCACCTCCCCTGTCGGAAAGAACTCCATGAGCATCTCGACGATTTCACGCCAAGTGCTCGCAACGCGATCTCCACTTCTCATCATCGTTAGGACGTCCCTCCACCCTCTCCTATCTCGACAGGCTCTGTACACCTCTCCCCTTGGGTTCTCGTTTCCTTTCACTCTCACAAATTCCTTTTCAATCATTCAACTTCATCACCCTCAGCAGCTTCTTGTACTCAACTTCCAACGCTTGATACCTAGCATGCAGTCCCTTCGCCTCCTCCCTGTTCCTACGGCTCGCCCACTGGTAACCACGTCTCAGCTGTCGTACCCCTCTTTTCTTGCTACTGAGGTCCTCCGTCCACCAGCTATTCCTTGCCACTCGCTCGCTCGCTCTTCGCAGGACTTTCTTACACACAAAAAGTGTCTGGCACTTTTTCATTCAGCCATTCAACTTGTTCTTCTGCCTGCCTAACCCTGAACCCGTCTAACTCACTCGGATTACATTCGTGCTGCAGACATCTCACAAATTCCACCCAGTCCGCACCTTTCACACACCATTTCGTCCTTCTCTCATGCATCCTCCGCCGTCGGTTTTGGTCAAAACGACACACAATGCTGATGGCATTGTGATCGCTGATTCTCCACCTAGGCTTCACCTCCCACATCCATTCTAGCCGATTCCCTCCTTTCACACACGTTACGTCGATATCACTAGCCCCATTCACAGTATGGAAAGTGTAGAACTCGCTGGGCTCATTCAACACATCCATACCTGTTTGCAGGATAAAATCCTCAAACATCATTCCACGCTCCTCACTCTCTCTGTACCTGTTTCCAATCTTACTGTGCCACAAAGGTGACACCGCATTCGCGTTCGTCCCAAGCACCACGGTTTTTCCATTCGCCATCTCAAGCACTCTCTCCACATACTCCAAAAAGGGAGCCACATACATTTCTCCAACCGCTGCTTTCACCCACGCACACACTCCATGCTCATTAGGGTGGAGCGAAAACTGCAAAAAAAATTTGTTTTCCATTAATCACTTGGCCTATATATGGAATAGTTGCCTCTTTTAGAAGTGAATTACTGTACAAAAAATTGGTTTGCTGAGACTTCATCTTTGGGTGCCAATTTGACATCTAAATTTAATTAAAAAAAGTAAAATACTTTTATGCAGCTCTTCGCTTATTTTCATAATAAATAACCAGAAAACATGCTTTCTGAATAAAAATAACTCAGAACTCACCACGTGGAGGTGGCTGCAAGTCGAGTTAAAAACACCCACCCACCCTCTTAATAAGTTTCTTTATATTCAGTTGTCTTTAAAAACTTAGTGATATTGACCTTTTGTCTCAAATTTTGGTAGGAATATTCTGGAGGCATTTCTAGACCTAATAAATCCAACTCTTGCTTCATAGCCACATATTGCCGCTGATGCTTCTGTAACTAATTTTACACAGCGTTCCACGGCTTGGGAATGACACGGAAATTTTAAAATATAAATTTCAGCAGGAGCGTCAGAGATCATTTCTTGAAGATCACTGTTCAAAATGTTTACTGTCAGAGGCGGCTCTGTAACTGTTATTGACTGCCAGTTAACTAGTTCAAAGTAGTCATCTGCATTAAAATTAAAATTGGGAATATCAAATTGACGAACTTGGTTTTCATTATGTTTTGCTTGTCTGCATTTTAATATCCTCCGAAGACCTAACTCTAATATGCTTCCTTTTGTTAGCTAGCATTGCCAATAACATATTTTCAGGGTGACCGTAGTAACCATTTCTTTGCAGTACTGGATCTACTACCTTCTTAAGCTCTTCAGGCAAAAATCTACTTTTTTATAATGTCAAAAAAATTATAACTACCATGTCGGCATTACGGTCGGACCTTAAGTTCAAACCAGGTTGGTGCATAGACTTTCATAACGTATTCTATAATTATATTTAAAATGTATGAAGGATTTTCGGTAGAAACATACAATCTCAAGATTCTGTTGGCAGTTGTTAACCATCTTGAGTGTGCCATTTTGCCTGGTTCTCGTTGTGTTAGACTTGGCGAAATTGTTCCCTTGGAAATTGCAATGCAGATCACATAGAGATATTTTTGATCTGTACTTAGCTCGGTAAGATCAATATCAGGAAAATTAACATTTATTTTTTTAAACTTCACAACCGGATGTTTTTGGCAGTTTTCAAATTTTTTCAATTTCTCCGCAATAACCTTTTGGTCCAGTAGTTTTTCCATCCAAATGCTGCAATAGATGTCGCAATGGCCGTTCATTAGTGTGCATTAAACACACAAACCACTGCAGAGAACGCGCCAAGGAAATTTCAAGTTGCCGTATTATTCCATTTTTATAACCTGTATTTACCGATGTCCCGTCGCAACCAATTGCTTGCACTTCGGAAATATCTATATTTTTTCCAGAAATTCCAATAAGCTTCTTTTAATATTTTGAGCACTTCCAGATGACGGAGTTATGTGACCGAGATAAACCGAACCCGGTTCTGCAACTAATACTATATGTTCTTCTGTGATTGTCTTTCTTGAAAGAGTTTCTCCTTCCTTTACTTGAATCAAAGTTTTATCCTTTCTCCCATCAAAATATATTCCATAGACACAGGTTATTTCTTCTTCATGCTTCTTTTTTAAATTCTTCCGAGACCTAACTCTATCTCTCCTAATTTTACTGCGGTCTATAATTTTAGATGATTCTTCCGCTGTTATTATTCCCATGTCTTTTAGGGCAGCATTAACAAGAATTGCAGCGGATCTGTCTGAGACTCCTGTTCGATCACAAGCCTGTGCTAAAGAAGAGAGTTTTGTTCTCATCTGAGAAGTAGAAGACGCGTTTAAGATTTCAACATTTTTTATATAGCGGATACAAAGCTAAAAAACAAGCTCGTTTTGGCACCCAAAGGACAAATACGATTTAAATGAGATTTTGCACAGTAATTACATTTAATCAAAGGCAACTATTCCGCACATAGGCTACATAAAATTCAATAATGTTTTTTTTCGCTCCACCCTAAATTGCTCATTCGTATACTCTCTTACCAACATTGCTTCTACATCTCCATTTATAACCACAGCAGCTTTCGCATCTCTTTCACACGCAATAACTCTCATGCCCGCCGGAATTCATCACATGCTGCACCACCTCCATCACCTTATCTTTTACAGCCTGGCTCTCCATTTGCCCCGATATCGGCTTCACCACCACATACGTACGGACAGACGGCACGACGAAATTAGTCAAAATGGATTCAGGGATGGTCAAAATGCGTATTTCCGCTGAAATCTGAGAACCGAACATTTTCGCTATTACAATACTTCCTTTACTTCGTACAAGGAAGTAAAAACACGTTTTTTGTAATTTTGTCATCGAATACTTCGTTCTCGAGATATTTAAGCGTTTCCAGACTTTTTGGACAAGTTATAGTGTTCCACTCACCACCAAACTGCTGACATAGACACCTTCCCCCGAACGTGACATAGTAATATGTAAAGTTATTTAGTATGTAGATGTAATAATGTTAGTCAGTTCCGATTCAGACTTAGAAGTAGAAACACATGTAATCGTAATACTTAAATAAATCTTTTTTAAAAACTAAGTTATATATACATATATATATTATATATATATATATATATATATATATATATATATATATATATATATATATATATATATATATATATATATATATATATATATATATATATATATATATATATATATATATATATATACATATATTTATATATATATGTAAAAACCAACTTATTGGTTTTTAATTAATTTAAATAAATAAATATAAATACAATTAGACAGAATACAACTGGTTTATTTTTCTATAAAATAGTAACTAACAACAACAACCATTTTTCTTTTCCCCAAGCCTACTTTTTCTTTTGTTTTTCAAATTAAAAATAATAATGAGAACTACAATACTTCCGCCCTACAAAAGAAAAAGAAAAGAAAACGTGAAGGAAAGATAAACATAATAAGAAATATATATATATATATGAGTATACATATATTTGTACACAATTGGTGTTAATAAAGATACCAAATTCCAACTTATTCATTAGAGCTCTCAATAAAGGCAGGTTTTAATCTATCTATTGAAATTGTTTCTAATTTATTATTTATCAAAATTTTGAAATATTTTTTATATCTTTTAACAACTTTATATGGACCATCAAAAGGTCGTTTAAGTAACGGACCAATGGCAGTGTTATGAACAAAAACATGTGAAGTTTTAAATAATTCTGGGTGTACAAATATTTGTTTACATGTATGATTATTATTAGAAGTAATTGGAGTAAATTTATTAATTGCTGATTTAATATCTGTTAAATAATGTGAATAATCAATATTAATTGAAGGCTTAAATGTAAATGATGGTAAAAATTCGCCTGGTAATTTAATTTTGCATCCATATACAAGTTCTGCAGAACTACAATTACTAGTTTTTTTAATTGAAGATCGAATACCTAATAAGATCAATGGAAGAAAATTTATCCATTGTGTTGAATTTTTATAAGTCTTTAATGAATTTTTTAATTGTTTGTGTAATATCTCGATTATTCCATTTGATTGTGGATGATATGCTGTCGTTCGAATATGATGTGATCCTAATAATAATAATAAATTTTTAAATAAAGATGAATTGAATTGCTGACCTCTATCTGTAGTAACAGAATCAGGAACACCGAAACGCGAAGTCCAACCCGCAACAAAAGCTTTAGCCACAGATTTAGTAGAAATATCCTTTAATGGAATAACTTCAGACCACCTAGTAAATCGGTCTATACAAGTAAGTACATGAGAATATCCTTCGGATAGAGGCAGTTTAACTAAATCAATATGAATCATACTAAAACGATTTTGTGTATTTAGTAATTTTCGATTGCTGACATTGTTGACAACATTTAGTTTTGTATGTTATATCTTTATTCATATTTTCCCAAATAAACTTTGTTGAAATTAATTTGTTTGTAGCTTTAATACCTGGATGAGAGAATGAATGAAAATGTTTAAAAATTTGGTCACGAAATTGTTTAGGAATATATGGCCTACAATTTCCTGTCGAAGTATCACATGTTAACTTAAGGTTAGAATTTGGCAATGGAAAATCAATCAATTTTAAACTAGTATCAATTTTATTCCTAAGATTTTTTAAATCGATATCTTCTAATTGAACTAAAGCAATGTTTTCATAATCAATGTGATTATGTTTATATAAAGTATTAATTGTTACTCGTGAAAGAGCATCAGCTACTGGATTATTCTTACCTGAAATGTGACGAATATCATTAGTAAATTGAAAAATGTAATCAAGTTGCCTAATCTCTCAGGGAGAATAATTTTCATTATGATTAATTTTTTTTGTAAATGTTAGAGGTTTATGATCTGTAAGAATAAAAAATTCTTTACCCTCAATGTAATATCGAAATTTTTTTATAGATAAAAATATAGCTAATAATTCTTTACCGAAGGTATTATAAAGTTTTTGAGTAGAATTTAAAGCTATTGAGTAAAAAGAAATCGGTTTCCAATGACCATCAATGTATTGTTGTAGAACTGCTCCTATTCCTGTATCGGAAGCATCAACCATAATATTAATTTTAGTATCATGTCGAGGACAAGTTAAATCCGGTATCTGTGTTACAGCAGTTTTAATGCAATTAAATGATTTAATTGTGTCAGGAGACCAAGTAATAGTTTTGAAGCTATTTTTAGAACAAGTTAATAATTTGTTAAGTGGTTGTAAAATTATTGCACAATGTTTAATAAAACGATGATAAAAATTTAGCAAACCTAAAAATTCGCGTAATTGTTTTTGTGTTGTCGGAAGCGGAAATTTTTGAATGGTATCAATTTTATTTTCAATGGGTTTTATTCCAAGAGGTGAAATAGTATGTCCAAGATATTCAATTTGCTTTAAACCGATTTGACATTTATTTTTATTTATTAAAATGCCAAATTTTTGCAATCTGTCAAAAATAATTTTCAAATGTTCTAAATGTTGTTTTATTGAATTACTAGCAATCAACAAATCATCTACGTACGCGAAACAAAAATCTAAACCTCTTGTCACATTATCTATAAAACGTTGAAACGTTTGAGCACTGTTCCTTAATCCAAAGGGCATAACTGTATACTCATATAGTCCGAAAGGTGTTGTAATAGCAGTTTTTGATATTGATTCATTATCCATTGGAATTTGATTATATGCTTTTATCAAATCTAATTTTGAATATATGTTAGTATTTTGTAAATTTGCAGAAAAGTCTTGTATATGGGGAATTGGATATCTATCAGGAATAGTTTGAGAATTAAGCATCCTATAATCTCCGCATGGACGCCATTCCCCATTTGATTTTTTAACCAAATGAAGTGGAGAGGCCCAAGGACTAGAAGAAGGACGTATAATACCTATTTTAAGCATTAATTCGAATTCCTTTTTAGCAATTAATAATTTATCCGGCGCCAAACGTCTTGGTTTTGTAAAACAAGGTTTATCATTCGTAATAATATAATGTTTAACATTATGCTTTGAAGTATGTTTTAAATTTAATGGACTAGTTATATTTTCATATTTTATTAATAAATTATCAAAAGGATTATTTAAAATTTTGTTTGAATGATTAGAAACTTGTTTAAAATTTTGAATTTTACTTTTTGATGATTCTAATATACGTTTTGATGACAAATCAATTATTAATCTATAGAATGTTAAAAAATCGGCACCTAAAATAGAATTTTGCACGTCAGCAATAATAAATTTCCAAGTAAAAATTTTTGATAGACCAAAATCTAAATTTAAAGTTTTGTACCCAAATGTAACAATAGATGAATTATTTGCCGCTTGAAGTGTAACTGCGTTATAGTGACGTTTAGAATTTGGTAAAACTTTAATAATACTCACCTGTGCACCACTGTCAACTAAAAAACAACCACCAGTGAATTTGTCTTTAAGAAATAGCAGCTGTGAAGTTGTAGAAGGATAATTATTACTGGAAACGGAAGGTAAACTCTTATTAATATAATTTCTTGAAACATAAGTAGATACGACCTTTTGCTTATTTCTTAAAGGTGGGCCAGAACAAGGTGGAATGCATCGTCGAGCTTTAAAACCAAAGTTATGGTGATACCAACAAAGATCAGTAGATATATTTTTGTTGTTGAAATTGCTTGATGATGATGATGAAAATTTTCTTTTCAAGTCTTCAATTTCAAAAGTAAGCTTCTGTATAACATCATTTTCTTTTGTAATAGCCGCTAAAGTTGGTTGAGCAATGCTTAAAACTTTATCTGCTATCTCAGCCTTTTCTTCTAGGGAGCAATTAACAACTGACGCAAGAACTAATTGAATATTTGTTGGAAGTTTTGGTATGAAAATTTCTTCCAATATTGTTTCGTCCAAAACCTTGGATCCAATCAACTGTCGTAAATATCTTAATAATTGTGATGGTTTTCTGTCATCCAAATCTGCGAAGCTTAATAATTTTTGAAGTCTCTCCTTATCTGACCACCCTGTGCGATGTATTAAAGCACGTTTCAACGTAGTATAAGGAACATCATCAGGAGGTGCAACTATGATATCTCTTACTTCTGCTGCATATCGGGAATTCAATGCCCCAACAAGCCTTGTAAATTTTGACAATTCTGATGTAACCCTATATGAGGTAAAGAGAGCTTCAATTTGGGCAAACCATAATTCTGAATCTGCCGGCCAGAATTCTGGTAACTTAAAAGATCCAGATATAGCCGATATGGTAGCCTCTTCAGATATCGGAAGTGGTACTTGTCGAACTTGCTCCATTGACAATTAAAAATCTGTCCTATTCGGGGTCACCAATGTAAAAACCAACTTATTGGTTTTTAATTAATTTAAATAAATAAATATAAATACAATTAGACAGAATACAACTGGTTTATTTATCTATAAAATAGTAACTAACAACAACAACCATTTTTCTTTTCCCCAAGCCTACTTTTTCTTTTGTTTTTCAAATTAAAAATAATAATGAGCACTACATATATATATATATATATATATATATATACATAGGTTGTTAAAAAAGTTCCGGGACGGTGAAATATCTCGAGAAATACACATCGAATCAGCAACAAAAAAACACGTGTTTCATATTTTGCAAAAACCTATCTAAGCACATTAAACACAAACTAAAACTCTCACCCCAAGGGGGTGGGGCGGGGTAACTTTGAAACCTTAAATGAGAACCCCTATTTTTTATTGCAGATTCATATTCTGCGAAAAAAAAGAGTTAATTTTATCTGAAACTTTTTTTCCAATTCGGAATAGATGGCAGGGTGTTTTACGGATATGGGACACTTCAAATACGAGTAATTCCTATACTAATAAAGATACAATAAAATTTTCATAATATGTCCAATTATAGACCAATTTCCATTCTGTCAAATATTGCTAAGTGTTTTGAGAAGATTTTATACAGACACATATATCGTAATGTATCTAAAGCTATTTCACCGAACCAACATGGTTTTATGCAAGGAAGATCTACCTCAACCAATCTGACAAATTTTTCTGAATTTATTATAACTTTCCTCAATAGAGAAACACAAATTGATTTTATCTACACGGATATTGCCAAAGCTTTTGACACAGTTAATCACAACATATTACTGCATAAGCTTCAGTAACAATTCAACTTTTCTTCTGAGCTAATTCAACTCATGAAATCATACGTAAATGATCGTAGGCAATATGTATATTATAATAACTTTCAATCAGATCAATTTACTTTCCTCTCAGGTAAACTCCAAGAGTAAAATTTAGGCCCTTTATTATTTAATTTATTTATAAATGATATTACTTATTGCTTACGATCTTCCAATGCTTTATTGTATGCCGATGATCTTAAACTGTTAAAAGTTATCATCTCAGATTCTGACCGAATACAACTTCAATCTTATATTGATAATCTATTAGTTTGGTCTTCATCCTCACTTCTATTTTTTTATGTTAATAAGTGTAAAATCATGAAACAGAATCCTTGTCATAATAATTATAAAATAAGAGATATGTGTCTTGATAGAGTTAGTATTTATAAGGATTTGGGCGTCATGTTCGATTCAAAATTTTCTTTCACTGCTCATCTCGAGTACAGTATCAAAAGTTGGTATAAGAACTTAGGATTTATTCTTAGAAATTCGCAACTCTGTCAAAATGTGTTGACGCTTAAATCCTTATAAATTTTTCTTTTGTTCGTTCAAAACTTAAGTACTGTGTAATCATATGGAATCCAATTTATAAGAACCATAACGCTGATATTGAATGGATCCAGCGAAAATTTGTAAGGTTTAGTGCTCAAAAATTATTTCCACCTGTCAACTCATACACGTATAGTTACACAGCTACTCTAGTTAAACTTAATATGATCACTCTTGAGAACAGACGTAATGTGCACTCATGCTTATACTTTCATAATCTATTTTGTAATAAAATTGATGATATTTCGAGCTTAACCCGAATTAATATAAATATGCTTAGAATATCATCTAGGTCTAAAAAGAACTATCTTTCTGACAAGTATTAAGTCAAATGATGAGCTCAGAGCTCCTATACGATAATTATGCTCTATATATAATCAGTTTGAGTATCAGTTGAATATAGATATTTTCTATGATTCTTATTCATATATCAAATGTATTTTGCTTCAATTTTTGTCCACTTGTGAAATGTAATCGGTAAATTTATAGTGTATAAGTCATTTAAAATTAGTGTTTATTACTCCTATAGTATTTAATTGCTATTATATTATGTCGCAATGTTTAAAATATTTTGGTTAGTATTTTTCCAATTGGGATAATTTTATCCTGTTGATTGATTGTAAAATAAATAAATAAATAAATAAGACAATCTTATAGAAGTCCAAGGGGGACATCCGATTAAATAAGAAAAAAATAATTTAATCCAGTGAATTTGAAGCTAGGGTACAAAGTTATATATTTTTAAATGAGATTATACATATTTTTATGCCGATTCGATAGAGTATTTTTTCTGAATTCAACTATGTAATCATTTTATATCCTTACATAACTAAAATATTGAGAAATTCAGTTTAAAGTTTCGATAAATTTTATTTATCATGACACGAAACAGTAGGCTTTGATCAATAACTAAGCAATAAACATAAAGGTTATAAACTATGAACATTTAAATGCCTACCACAATACTCATAATTTATTTTCTTTTTTTTTCACAACTAATTATTATAAATAACAATGAACTTATTTTGTTGTATACATTATATATATATATATATATATATATATATATATATAAGAGATGGGCGAATATCATATTTCTCGAATTTGAATATCGAATACGAATATTCGAGGTACTCGAATACTCCTAAAAGTAAATTTATTTATAATTAATAATTATTTAATTATGTCCTATTCATTATTTGAATGAAATTGTTAAGATAAAATAAAATTAAAACAAAAAAGAAAAAGACGAAAACTTCAAATTTTAGGTGAAACGTACGGGCTGATGTTGGCGAAAAACAAATTTGAAATATGGTACGTCTTCATGATTTTGAAACAAAATATCTTTGTATTCGAATGTTCGCTATACTGACGTTAATATTCGAAAATCTCGAATATCGAATAATGTCAATATTCGCGGCATTCGACTATTCGCGGATGATATTCGCCCATCTCTAATATATATATATATATATATATATATAAATTATGTAAGGCCTTGAAAGTATTTCACAAACATTGTAAGTTGTGACTTGCTGCATCAGCCAAACACCGAGTAGTTTTCCATCATAAGATAAGATTGTTCACGTGCTCTTGTAACTTCTTGAATGCACACGTACATGTCATTGTAGTGCAACAAAAAATTAATAAAGATTTGTTTTATTATATATTAAATAAATTAATATTTAATTGGCGCAGTCCTGATAGAAATTCAGAGAAACACGAAATCTATTGTGTGGTGAATTTTAATTCTTTACTCTGAATAAACCAATAAATAACCGGCTTTAATCTAAGCCCACAAAGGCCTAACCACGGCCCATCTTTAAGAGGAAACACCAGATCGACAACTTGCTGTTCCATTACGAGATCACGTCCTCCTCGTACGAGAAGAACTTGCTGTTCCGCAACTGGTCCACGTCGTCCGAAAACATCTGCTGTCCTTCTGAAGAATCACAAGAAGACAAGAAGAAGACAAGAACCCGCTGATGCCCATAAAGCATCTATCCACAATTGTATTATTACTACCATTGTAAGTTATTTATATTAACTAACAAATTTATAAAATTACTACACAAAGAGATACTTCTAGCAAAGACTAGTAATAAAAGTATCGAGAGACCGGCACAGTCTCAACAAACAAATTAATGAATAGTAGTAGTTCATCAGAATCAGAATATCTAAATTCAAACTCAGATTCAGAAGTTGAATATACTCAAATCAATAATATAAAGATACATTCGTTGAGACCAAGTCGATTAAATAATTCAAATTTAATAATAGCTACCACAATATTATCAGAAATTATTCATCCATATGATAGAAATATTAAAATTCTTAACAATTTTATATCCGCTGTAGACGATGTACATAAGAATCATCCCACCCTCAAGAAGTGAGTGTGTCTTATATTTTTACGTGGCGGCACCTGCCTTGCGGCTCTATCCGCCACGGCCCCCATGGGCTCGGGATTGGGATACGCCCAATCAGCGCGACATCTGAGCGTACACCAGGTATACGACCGATGTCTACCAGAATGCTTTGGGGGCCAAGCCCCTCGGCCTCTCTGGTGAGAGGGGACCTATCTAAATCCCTACTGACTATGCGGGCCAGTACCCGAGCAGTACGCTGCTCACCCGTCGATGCCGTTACCGACATCTAGCCTGCATAGGCTTTCAACCACATACCCGCACATTTGTTTCCAAACCCATGATTGATCCAAAAGCGATTACTCACCCCCGCGGCTGGAATCAATCCCCGTGCTACCAGATAACCTCTGGTCGGGTGCCGGCAGGTCTTGCACCTCCTCCTCTCCGGCCTATTAGCTTGAGGACGCGGGTTCGCTACACCCGATGAGATCCCTCCTTACCGCAAGCGATAGGAGTTCCTCATCCCCTGCGTGGCTAGGGGACGTACGGCCACCATATCGTAACAGCCTGATGCCGTCCGCGGGGACGAAACGACACTCGACTGCCCTTTACGTTAGCTCGGGAACGTGAGACCGCCACATCTCAAACAGCTCGACACCACTAGCAGCCGCACACAGCGCCTGACAGTGATGTCTCACTGCTCCCTGCATAGCTGGAGACGTAGGGTTGCCATACCCAGAGTTCTTCCCGGGTCGGGTCCGCATAGAGCGCGTCCTTTCTCCAAGTGTCCCTTCTCCTGCGTAGCTCGGGAACGTGAGACCGCCACATCTCAAACAGTTCGACACCACCAGCAGCCGCACACAGCGCCTGACAGTGATGTCTCACTGCTCCCTGCGTAGCTGGAGACGTGGGGTTGCCATACCCAGAGTTCTCCCCGGGTCGGGTCCGCATAGAGTGCGTCCTTTCTCCAAGTGTCCCTTCTCCTGCGTAGCTCGGGAACGTGAGATCGCCACATCTCAAACAGTTCGACACCACCAGCAGCCGGACACAGCGCCTGACAGTGATGTCTCACTGCTCCCTGCGTAGCTGGAGACGTGGGGTTGTCATACCCAGAGTTCTCCCCGGGTCGGGTCAGCATAGAGCGCGTCTTTTCTCCAAGTGTCCCTCCTCCTGCATAGCTCGGGAACGTGAGACCGCCACATCTCAAACAGCTCGACACCACTAGCAGCCGCACACAGCGCCTGACAGTGATGTCTCACTGCTCCCTACGTAGCTGGAGACGTGGGGTTGCCAAACCCAGAGTTCTCCCTGGGTCGGGTCCGCATAGAGTGCGTCCTTCCTCCAAGTGTCCCTCCTCCTGCGTAGCTCGGGAACGTGAGCCGCCACATCTCAAACAGCTCGACACCACCAGCAGCCGCACACAGCGCCTGACAGTGATGTCTCACTGCTCCCTGCATAGCTGGAGACGTAGGGTTGCCATACCCAGAGTTCTCCCCGGGTCGGGTCCGCATAGAGCGCGTCCTTTCTCCAAGTGTCCCTTCTCCTGCGTAGCTCGGGAACGTGAGACCGCCACATCTCAAACAGTTCGACACCACCAGCAGCCGCGCACAGCGCCTGACAGTGATGTCTCACTGCTCCCTGCGTAGCTGGAGACGTGGGGTTGCCATACCCAGAGTTCTCCTCGGGTCGGGTCCGCATAGAGTGCGTCCTTTCTCCAAGTGTCCCTCCTCCTGCGTAGCTCGGGAACGTGAGATCGCCACATCTCAAACAGTTCGACACCACCAGCAGCCGGACACAGCGCCTGACAGTGATGTCTCACTGCTCCCTGCGTAGCTGGAGACGTGGGGTTGTCATACCCAGAGTTCTCCCCGGGTCGGGTCAGCATAGAGCGCGTCTTTTCTCCAAGTGTCCCTCCTCCTGCATAGCTCGGGAACGTGAGACCGTCACATCTCAAACAGTTCGACACCACCAGCAGCCGCACACAGCGCCTGACAGTGATGTCTCACTGCTCCCTGCGTAGCTGGAGACGTGGGGTTGCCATACCCAGAATTCTCCCCGGGTCGGGTCCGCATAGAGCGCGTCCTTTCTCCAAGTGTCCCTCCTCCTGCGTAGCTCGGGAACGTGAGATCGCCACATCTCAAACAGTTCGACACCACCAGCAGCCGCACACAGCGCCTGACAGTGATGTCTCACTGCTCCCTACGTAGTTTAATAGTGATGTCAAGGAAATTTTTCTGGCAATCCTCTTCTTTTTCAATGGTAAATTTAATGGCTTCATTTTGACTATTGAGAAGTGATACTAATATTTGTAATTGTCTGTCAGAGCTTGAAAATAAACAGATTATGTCATCTACGTTACGGTACCAGAATTAGATCTCGTTAATAATTTTAGCCTTAGAATTAAAAATTGATTTTTCAAAAATGTCGATGAAGATTTCAGCAAATAAAGGACTTAAAGGGGATCCCATAGGAAGACTATCTTTTTGTTGATAAAAGCGGTTATTAATTTCGAAATAATTTTGTTCTAAACAAATGTCCAAAAGAGCTAAAATTTCATTTTTTAACTTCAAATTTACGTACGAAAAAAATCACACCTGCAACATTGATAATCTGGAAATTTTACACTTTACCAATAAAGGACGTAGAATGAACTTCTTAGAAGCATTTGAAATTCAGAAAGCTATTCATAGCGGCTTAAATGTCTTCAATGACCAGTTGGATTTGTTTCATTCAGATTCTATTAAGATCTTTGTAAATGAACTTTACCGTTAATCACTGTACTATATAAACTATGTGTAACTTGTATTTTAACCAGTCAACGTTTTGAAGATGGCCTAATAAGCCGAAATCGATCAACTTATTGTTAATAAATAATTTTATGAAACTACCTACATCAAGTGTTTACGTTCTTTATTCTTATTCATAATGTTTCACCAAGTGCCAACGGCTCATACTTTTGATATTACTAACAAAATTGTTTATTTTCAATCTAGAAGACTCAGAGTCATTAATAAATTAATTTTTATTTAAATTCGAAACCAGTTTATTGTTAGCAAGTTGAATTTGTTTGTTGGGTCTGATTTTAATAATTTATGAGTAGTAAGATCATCCAACCGAAAATACACAAACCTAATTTCCAATTACGTCCCATATTTTCTAACTTACAGACCCCCACTTGCAACTTATCACAATTTTTAGCTTCCATTTTATCACCTTTGAAATTCAAATCAACTTATTTTTTAGATAATTCCTTCTCTTTAATTAAAAAACTTGAACAATATAAATGTCTAAATAATTATTCATTCATATCCTTGGATGTTCAATCATTGTTTTCTAAAATTCCACACGATCTTATTTTAACAGTTATAAAAGAAAGATGTTAAGATATTAAATTACACACTTTAATTCCCAAAAATGAATTTATAAATTGTATCAAATTCATTATTAACATTTCCTATTTACAATATAACAACAAATTTTATCTACAAACTCTTGGTTGTCCAATGGGAAATTCTCTTAGCCCCATATTAGCAGAATTGGTTATGTTTCATTTAGAGTCTCAAGTTATCAGTTATGATCCGGATTTCAAGTTACTTTTATATTTCAGATATATTTTATATAAATTTAACAAATTCAATGCATCACTTCAATTTACTTTAGAAACAGACAACAATAATAGTTGGAATTGTAACAATTTTAAAATATATTAGACTGATATTCCAATTATCAAAGTTTCTTCATTATTTAAACAGTCGATCATCGTACTTAATCTACACTTACTACACTCAATAATAGTATAATTTTTTTAGATATCACAATCTTTCGAGAAAATAATCTTTTTATAACTAATGGGTATCGGAAACCAACTTAGTCTGGACGCTATTTAAACTTTGACTCTTACTACCCTACAAAATATAAACGTGCGGTTATTCACAATCTTACGGATAGAGCTTATCTTTTATCACATACAAATTTTGTAGCTGAGAACATAAAACTTATCAAAATAACTTTATTAAGTAACAATTATCCACTAACTTTTTTAAATAAAACCATAAAAACTAGATTCCAAGTACTTAATAATATCAATAATTCAAATCTTCCAGTCAACAAACAAAAGGAAAATTATATCTCCTTACCTTACTACAAACATCTAGATAGGTTTCTGAAAGCGATTACTGTTGTTTTAAATTTAAATATAGCGTATAAATCAGCTTCATGTACAAGTGAATTGTTTAGTAAGTTGAAATCTAAAACGAATAAAGAGCAATTAAGTAATGTAGTTAATAAAATTTATTGTTCGGATTGCAATATTATCTACATAGGGGAAACTAAACAATACATTAACTCTAGGTTAAAACAACATAAATACCATCTTAAAACAGGTAATTTTAATCACAGTGCTATTGTTGAACACACATTCACCAACAATCATAGACTGAATTTTGATAAATTTAAAATCTTACATTCTGAGAGTAATAAATATAAACAGCTCTTCTTCGAAAGTTGTTACATTAATCTACAATCAAACGCTGTTAATATTAAAACTGATTATCAAGTTTCTAACTTACATTACAAATCGATTTTGCATCATTTTGATTAACTTAGTTGACATAAATGTCCTTGTTTGACCTTAAGACTCTAATTTATTGTTGAAATTGTCTTATATATCGATAGATGGCTCATTATAATTTATAAATTTTTTGTTTCATTTTATTTTACGCAATACAGTAATATTCCTTATCATCTAGTTTCGTACATTTATTAATGGATTTAACTCTACAATTATTTCTTGCATATAATCCGATTACAATATTTATAGTCTCATATGTGTTATGTAATTTTGTCGGGATAGGTGTGACTTGTATCAGGGTCTCTACTCGTGTGTTTGCAGGTATCTCAATAAGGATCGTTAGTTTTAAATTATTTAAGTGCAATAGGTTTTCAGTATGTCGTTGTTCTGAATGTTGTATAAAATAAGTAAACTTAGTTGTTTATTTTCTATTTTGTTTATATCTCTGAGGAACAGTTCGTAATTAATTACGCCAAAGTACAGAACGTTTAATTTACAGAATGTGAATGTCTCTTCAAGTTGGAGTAAAGGAAAATAAATATCTTGTGCTACTTGTATAAATTCGTTGATAATATTCTGAATTTTTATTGTTGTTAATTCATCCCACATTACTATAACGTGTTCATTTATTATTTGAATTTTTTCATTTAAAGTGTTATTAGTTTCATTAATCAATTTTATTTTGTCATTAAATTGGGCTGTAATGTTATTATTTATTTGGATAAGTGTATTAATCTTAGCAGATGTGATTTTCTGATTATTCTCAACATTACTAAGTATTTGATCGTAACGTTTCTGCAGAATCGTCGAGATTATCGGTTATACTTTTAATTATTGAGCCAAGATCGTTGATTAATCCGCGTTTTTTGCGATGTAAGTTAAGTAGTTGAATTTTTTCGTGAATGTGATTTAATAAAGAATGTAAAATATTACGATTATTAACTACACTATTATCAAACTTATAGAGATCGAGTTTTTAATAAAATGCGTTGATGTTTCCTTCAAGTATTTCGGATTGTTTGAATAGTTCTTCTAGGGGAATTTTGACAATTATGGTTTGAGTGTTTACTTGTATGTGTGCAAGGCCGTGTTCGAGAATATTGATGCCTGAGTTTTGGTCATCTTTTGCTATTAATGTAATTTCGAAGAGAATTAATCGGAAACAGTAACACGAGGTTTTTTTAGTTGTGTAAATTTATGTTTTTTATTTTTATCATCGATTATTTGTCCGCGTTCATGTACAACTGCTTTTACGTTAATTTTCTTAAATGTAGGTTTCTCAATCTTGCCTGTGTTTGTTCTAGAGAAAGCAAGTCTACGTGTAATATTTCGAAAGGCTTCTCCGCTGTTGGGGTTAGGATATTAGGGATCTGGATGGGATTCCGTTCATATTTATTCGCGAGACATATATCACATTTATTAATAAAATTTTGTACGTCTTTCGACATGTTCGGCCAGTAATATTGTAGTTTTAGTTTGTTATAGGTTTCAGTGATACCACGATGGTTAGTTTTACCCTCATGGTAATTTCGTATGATAAGTTGTTGTTCTTCTACATTTTCTATATCTTTAACCATGTTTTTACAGCATAATAGTCTATAACTTGTATACTTGTAATACGGAATTGAAATATTTTTTGAAATTTTCGGGTATCATACAGTAGTACGTTATTCCGGGTTGAAGATAATTTTTTATGAATTGCGTGATATTTGGGTTTGAGTTTTGTTTATTTAAATAAAAATAAATGCGTTGGATTTTATTTTGGAAATTTTTTTCTGTTTTAACATTATTTTTGCCATTGGTTTCTTTTACGACTACTTGGTTGCGACAAGTGTTAATACTTGAGTCTAAATAGGTTAGTCCGTTTACTGGGCTTTCTTCGTCTGAATGTATCGTTTGGTTGTCGGATTCCGATCCTACTTCTGCTATTTCGGATTCATTATCAGTATTCATATTTAATTCTAAATTTTCGGGCTTATCATACATGTTAAAAATAATTGAGGTGTTAGCGAATAATTATTGGATTAGATTTTCGATTTTTATCCAAGGTATTTTGTCATGTCCTGTACAAATACGTGGTAAGTCAAGTTGGTTGATGTCATTTTGGATACAATATTCTAGTAATTTATTCAGGCATTTCTTAACATCTAGGAGGGTTGGTTTCCTTTGATTATCAATTTCTTTCATTATTAAATGTAATATTGTTCGGGGTGCTTTTTGAATATAAATTTTGTTATCTACGTTAAATAGTTTTGATACAGGGTAATTTTGTTTTACTTGCTTGGCGAATCCTTGTGATATATGTAGATCTTTTGAAACACAGTGTACTAATGGGTTGTCTGATTTAAAGATGTCGGTGTTATTATATCGAATTTCGAATTTTGGTTTTATTCGTGAGAGGGCGTCGGCGACGTAATTTTGGCAACCTTTTTTATATTCGATTACATAATTGAATTCTTCTAATTTGAGGCGCCATCTGATAAGTTTTTGATTTGGTTCCTTTAGTGAATTAAGCCAAACGAGAGGGCGGTGATCGGTGATAATTTTGAATTTTCGGCCTAAAAGGTATGGGCGGAATTGTTTGATTGCCCAGACAATTGCTAGCAGTTCTTTTTCGATGACAGAATAGTTTATTTCGTGAGAATTAAGTGTCCGTGAGATGTAAGAGATGGGGAGATCTTTGTTGTTTCCGTCGCGTTGAGAAAGTACAGCGCCGATTGCGTAATTACTAGCGTCGGTCGTTAGTATAAAGTCTTTGTTGAAGTCAGGATATTGGAGAATGGGGTTGTTTGATAAAAGGATTTTGCATTTCTCGAAGCATTCCGCATAATTTTTATTAGTTATGTCTATTTTATTTCTTTTTTTCCAGCAATTTGTGTGCGGTTTTGTTATTTTAGAAATAATACGGTAATAACCTAGTAGCCCAAGAAAGGATTTTATTTCTTTAGGGGATTTTGAAATCGAAAATATTTTTATCGCTTGTATTTTTGCGGGATATGATTTAATGTGGCCTAAATATGCTTACTTCCTTATGTAGGAATTCGCATTTATCTAATTGAATTTTGAGATTTGCGTCGCGCAATTTTTTGAAAACTTTTTCAATATTTATTAAATGTTCTTCGAAAGATGTACCGAGAATAATAATATCGTCGAGATATAAGAAGCATATCTTATTTACCAGATCTTTTAAAACAAAATTCATCAAGCGCTGGAAAGTAGCGGGGGCGTTCTTTAGCCCAAAGGGCATACGCTTAAATTCGTAATGTCCGCTGTTGGTTGAGAAGGCGGTTTTAGGAATGTCTTCGGGATTGACTTCTATTTGGTGGAAGCCGGAAGTTAAGTCAATGGTTGTAAAGTAGTTAGATTTTCCGAGTTTGTCGAGGATGTCAGTTACGTCTGGGATAGGGAATTTGTCGTCGATAGTTTTGTTGTAGAGTTTACGATAGTCTATCACCACGCGAAATTTCTGTTTACCCGATGCGTCAAGTTTTTTGGGGACTACCCAAATGGGGGACGATCAGGGGGAGTAAAAATGTTGAATTATGTCGTCGTTCAACATTTTTTCAATTTGTGTGTACCTCTTGTTTGTAGATTTCTGGGTACTTGTATTGTTTTGCGTGGTTGGGAATGTTGTCGGTTGTTTTTATCTCATGTTTTATTTTATTTGCGAACGAAAGTTTTTGATTATCATCTAAAATGAGATCTCTGTATTTATTTAATGTTACGAACAGTCCTTTTTGTTCCGACTCGTTTAAATGATCGGTTCTGATGGCTTGCATATTTATTTCTATATTAAATGTTTTATTTCGTTTTTGGTTTAAATATTGAAATTGATATTTATATTTATTTAGAAACGTTACATCACCTTCTTCAAAATTAAATTTAGTTTTAAGTAATTCGATGCCGGGTATGCCCAATAAAATATCAAAATCTTTATGAAAATTTAAAATGTAGCTTTTAATGTTTAAATTCTTAAATTGGAAATAGATCAATTCAGTTCCGGACGATTTACCGTTACAAGTATAAATTGTAAAATATTCACGAAATTTTGTTGTATTAAGTTTAATTAATTTTGGGTGTATGTAATTTTGAGTTAAGCCTGTAGCCAAAAGTATTTTAAAATTATTAATTTGAATAAATGGGGGTTTGCTAAAATTATTCGTTAAAGATTCAATTCTTGTGAATCGAGTTGGGGAAAATTTTGAGTGTCGATTTGTTCGATATAATGATTTTCGTTTTCTGTATTATCATCAATTTGTTGTTTATCAGGATATTCTTCAATTTCGGGATTTTCGAATTTATTATTTTCAAGATTTTTATTAAATAGTTTCTCAAATACGAAGTTTTGTTGTGGCTGATTTTGTTGGAAATAATTTTGTGGATGGACTGGTCGAGTTTGTGTACTCATGGGGGTTGGATTCATGAATTGTGAGTTTCGGATATTTGCTCGTGGGGCGAATGGTTTAGATTGGTACACTTGTTGTGTTCTTTGAGGTGTTGGAAATTTTTTCATCGGAGATTGATATTTTTGATATGTGGGTTGTGATTTTTGTTGGGCAGGAAGGTTAAAGTTATATGGTGTGGGTTTATAAATTGGTTTAGATTTATTTAAATTTAAATTTTGGTGTTGGTTTTCGTGTAAATATTTGAAGTCATTTGTAAGGAGGTTTTCAATTTCTTCTAGGGCAGAATGGTTGCGAGTAGCGAGGTTGTTTCTGTAAGGATCTTTACAATTTGAAACGAACGATTGTACGGCTATGGATTGAATAAAAGCAAATATGCCTTCTTTTGCGTCAGACACAAGATTGCACAAGTTAATTTTTGCTAGTGCACGATCGTAATGTTTTTGAATTTCTTTCAAATATTCGAATGTTGTAAGTTTTCCTTGTTGGAGTTTAATCATGTTACATGCGATAGTTGGAGCCTGCTGTTTATCATCGTATTTTGCAAAAAGAAATTCGCGGAGCTCTTTCCATGTATCGAATTTGTGATCGTTTATTAATTCTTCTGCGCGATCTGTTAGTTTACGCTTTAATTTGGAATAATATTAATTTTACTTGAATTGCGTTAGGTTGCAAGCTATTAATTAATTCAATAATTTCATCTGTTTGAGTTATGAAACGCATAAGGGATTTATTATTACCGTTATATTTAGGTATAGCGCTAACTAAATCGTTAATTGTTTGTTCGTTTTCAGGGGTTATGCGGCGATTTGTGCCGTGCGCTGGCCCGGAAGTCCTGTTTCAGGCATTGAGTCAATGTTAAAATTTAAATTATTTAATACTTCGAGTAAAGAATCCAGGTTTGGATTGGAATTGTGTCAGTGAATTTGTGTATACAGTGATTATGACAATTATATAATTAAACTTACAGTAATAATATTACTTCTTTAATCATTGAGGTTGTTGTCTTCTTTCCGATGTTCGCTCGGCAGATTGGAAGACAGGGACGGATCCACTCTTCTGGGGAAGTTGATGTCGGATCCTTCGTTGTCGAGAATTCTGGTTCACGCTGGAGAATGGGATGATGCTCTGGCTATGACGACGGCGTTCAGGCCTCTCGTACTGCTTGTGTGATGAGATTTTTGATGTTGGAAATAATGTCTTTCGCAATAACTTATGGCACTAGCTTTGCTGGCACTTATCAAGTTAGTTTCTTCGGGAGACGATTATTTGATTATGTTCTGGTCGTGAATTAACAGTAGAAACTGACTATCGATATTTTTTAATGAATTGAATTCTTGCAGAATTTTCGAGATATTGCTATTTCACGATCCTACCGACTGCGCCAAATATATTGATTGATTGATTCAATATAATAAAGAAAATTTATTTATTATTTCAACACAAACACAGCGTGTTTACAGTACAAGTTACTTACAGAATCAGACTACTAACTACACATGTTCTTGATAATATGCAGAAATTACCTTACTCAGCAATGTCTCTCATGTTTCACTGTGAGAAACAAGTTCATTAACTTGAAAGATTGTGAAATACATGGAGTAGTTCTGACATAGACTGTTAATATTTAAGAACGTGACTTTATGTAGAATTATCATATTACATTATACGTAGTTGTAATTTAGCCATGAAATATTATTGTATGTTTTAAGTTAGTCTTAGCTCAGAATTTGTACAAGTAGGAACGTCTAAAAGTAAAATTAATACTTTTTAAAAACAAAGTTAATTTGTTTAACGTTATAATTGGCGCAGTCGGTAGGATTGGCCTTAACAAATTAGTGAAAATAATTTGGTTCGCCTTTGTGATTTATTTGGCCAACGAACAGTTTTTTTGTGTTAACGAAAATAACACTTCGTGCGCGTAGTGAGTTAACGAATATAACTAACTAACACGCATCTTAAAAGACTAACATAAAACAAATTAACTAAAGTTCATGAGCGTCCTCACTGTACTGAGTGCAAATCAGTCAACGAGAACGTCAACCTTGCAACGTCGATCAGCTGGACGGCATCTCCGATTCCAGAGGCACCTGCACCCGGCCTAGACAAGACTACAGTTCGAGCAACTCATCAAGCGATTTCAACGAATATGAAACCGTCACTGATCCTGCTACTGTAAGTACCACATGTCATTTCGAGGTCTAAACGTAATAATAAATTCAAGCGAAAGCTCAAATTCTGACTCTGACTCAGATCTTGACGATCTTAATTTAAATCCAAACACCTTAAATAATCCTTCAATTATACTAAGACAACCTATATTAAACATGGCAACCCCAGTCCTAAAAAAAGAATATCTGGATATGGTGCCGGAATTCTTCGGTGAAAGAGAACTTTTACCAAGATTTATCGAAATCTGTGAAAAATTAGTAAAACGATTTTATAATCAGGCAGATCCACAAGATTTTCAAAATGAATATTTAATGAGTACAATATTAGCTAAAATAAAAGGTGAAGCAGCGATAAATATTTCTAGTTGTTCCGTCAAAACATGGGAAAACTTAAAAACTTCACTTATAGATACGTATGCGGACAAAAGAGATTGTTTTACATTAACAATAGAAATGACCGAACTAAAACAAGGCGCGAACGATACGGTATTCGAATTTTACAATAAAATACAACATATTCTAAATTTACAAGTATAGTATGTAGTTACAAATCACCCGGCTACTGCAGCAATAATGCCCGATTTCTTTAAAAATTACGCCCTCAGAATTTTATTAAAAGGTTTAAAAGAGCCAATAGGGCAACTCATGAAAGCAAAGAAACCTGCCGACCTAAACGCTGCTCTGAGTATGCTTACTAATGACTTTCAATTCTAAAATCATTCCAAACCATCTAAAAAAGTAATGCCTATTCAAAAACCATTTCAAAAACAAAATAATCAAAATTTTAGAATTAACAGGCCTTTCCAACTAACAAGTGTACCACAGAACACTAACTACACGTTTAATAAACCGCCGACATATTTTAATAACCAACAAACAGCGCAGCGTAGAACTAACTTTCCTACAATGATTAGAAATACTAATCAACCACTCCCCAGACCTACACCAATGAGCATATCCACACGAAACACACAATTCAATGCTCCAAGACCCGGACCTTCCACTCAAAGACAAAATTTCATAAGTCAAAACAGACAATTCTTTCCAAAAAATATCGCGGAAGAACTCTATAACATAGATCAATCAGAAATAGTAAATTACACAGACGAACACAATATTATAGATCAACCAAAGACACAAGATTATACGATGAATAAATACCCACTCGATGATAACCCAGAAATTACAAATGAAACAAACGCATCAGATCAAAACGAACATTGTTTTTAGACGAAATGGCCTCGGATCAAATTCTTCAACTTCCAATTAATGAATTTAACAAATAACCAAAGCAAGCTACCATTCATTGTAATTCCAGAAAATAATTTAAAAATTTTAATAGACACTGGTAGCACGAAATCATTTGTAAATCCCGACATTGCATTCAAACACTACAAACCCGCTATCAGTGCAGACCCGTTTCAAATTACAACTGCACACGGTTCATCTACCGAGAAATACAGTACACAAATCCCTATCTCAAACGTGTTTAATCTCAGAGACAATCCAAAACCAGCGTTAAAATATTATCTTTTTCAATTTCATAATCAATTTGATTTACTACTTGGCATGGAAAATATGAAAAAATTAAAAATTTCAATCGACACAGTAAACGATATGATAATTACTCCACACAGTAAAATAAAAATTCATTACCATAATTTTAAAGCTACCCCCGACACAAATAATTTAACAGTAAATAAAAAATATCGTAATAATGGCATAATAGAACTAATGTCTGAAAGAATCATTAAAATAAAAGTTAACAAAGAAAAAAGTAATATTCTAGTTCCAAATATCAGAACAAAAAATTTATTAATTCCTGAATGTGCTACTGTAGCAAAAAACTATGAAGCTATGTGTACAATTATTAACTTGTCAGAGAGTGAAGTTAAATATCAGTTGAAAATTCCAATTATAGTAGAAGCTTGTCTAAATTACGAAATTTATACAATGAATGCAGACTCAAATTTAAACCTCATACAAACAGAAAAAAATAAATTCGATGGATCAAAAATTAGAACTGATCATTTGAACAAAGAAGAAGAATTGCAATTTCAAAATTAATTATTAAACAATATTCGAATATTTTTTACTTAGAAAATCAAAATCTATCTTTTAGTAATCAAGTAAAACATAAAATCAGAACAAAAGATGAAGTACCCATTTATACAAAATCATACCGATACCCCCATATTCACAGAGAGGAAGTTAGGTCCCAAGTAAATAAAATGCTTAACCAAAAAATAATACGACTTTCTAATTCACCATGGTCTTCCCCGATTTGGGTTGTCCCCAAAAAGCTAGACGCATCGGGCAAACAAAAATGGCGAGTAGTCATTGACTATCGCAAACTAAATGAAAATACCATCGGAGATAAATATCCCATACCTAACATTACTGACTTGCTGGACAAACTCGGACGATGTCTATATTTTACCACCCTGGACCACGCGTCGGGTTACCACCAAATTGAAATGGACAAGAATGGTATACCTAAGACAGCTTTCTGCACGGAAGACGGACATTACGAGTTCTTACGAATGCCTTTCGGGCTAAAGAACGCACCCGCGACTTTTCAACGTGTCATGGACAATGTTTTGAGAGGGTTAACTAACAAAATTTGCTAATGAAAGAATTATGTACAATACTAAACATCGAACGTTTACACACGACAGCATATCGACCACAAACAAATGCGAGTTTAGAGCGCAGTCACCGAACACTCAAAGATATTCTCTCGCATTATGTTAACCCGCATCATACATACTAGGATGAGTGGCTGCCCTTCGCAGTTTCCGCTTTCTGTAGCACAACTCATTCTATGACCGGGGAAACGCCATTTTTTTTAATGTTCGGACGCGACATTGAGTTGCCATTCTACGAAATCATTCGTCCCCTCAGAACTAGATACGATACGGATTCCAATTATGTGGCTGAATTCATGCAACGCTTGAAAATCACACATGCTAATGCCCGCCAACAACTAGATAAAAACATCGAACGTGTACACCGTACTTTTAATAAAAGAACTGCCGGTGTCAAGTTTCAACTTGGTGACCGAGTTTATTTGTTTACACCAGCTATCAAGGTCGGCACTAGTGCTAAGCTAGCTAAGACGTGGTCAGGACCGTATCGCATAATTGGAATACGCGACGTAAATGCAGTAATTAAAGAAATTCGAGGTCGTAAAGAAATGAAGGTACATGTCAATAGATTGAAACCTTGTTACATGACAGAGGACGATTTTAACAATGACGCAGCCATTAGTAATCCTGTTAGCACAGCTGAGACTGCTGATCATTCGGAGAAAATGGCGTTTCCCCGGTCATAGAATGAGTTGCGCTACAGAAAGCGGAAACTGCGAAGGGCAGCCACTCATCGGGTTAACATAATGCGAGAGGATATCTTTGAGTATTCGATAACTGCGCTCTAAACTCGCATTTGTTTGTGGTCGATATGCTTTCGTGTGTAAACGTTCGATGTTTAGTATTGTACATAAATCTTTCATTAGTTTTGACACGAAGTTTGTACCTAGGTCAGTGAGAAGTTGTCGGGGTGTTCCGTGTCGCAAAATTATACCTTTTACGAAAGTTTTTGCTACCGTTTCGGCGGACTGATCACGCATTGGAATGGCTTCTAGATAACGGGTCGCCGCGTCTTGAATTGTTAGAATATATCGGTGTCCAGCTGACGTAACAACAAGAGGTCCTACTACATCCATTGCGATTCGCTCAAACGATCGAGTAGCTAGATTGAATTTCATTAGTGGGGCAGGTCATAAATGTGGAGATGTTTTACGCTGCGCGCATGATACACATTGTCTGACGTAGCTTTTAACGTCACTTCTCAAATGAGTCCAAATAAATCTCGCGTTGACTCTCTCGAACGTCTTTTCCATTCCGCCGTGTCCTGAGAGAGGGGAGTCATGGCATGCTTGTAAAATATTTTTCCGGAATTTAACGGGTAGGACAAGCCGATCTTCGAAACGCTCATCGTCTGATTTTTTATAAATTAAACCATCATCATGAAAATAGAATTCACTATTTCGATCTGACTTTATCTGTTCAGCGTACATTTCCACAGATGCGTCATTTTGTAGAGCTATTTCATTGCGTTCCGGTCCCATATCAGAGGTTCAACAACATATGTAACTTAAGGAGCGCGCTTATCAAGCATTATTTCACAGACAGCTAAGTGACGCGACGGAATTGTGAACTCTTCCGTTGCACGAGTTATAAACTTTTCTTCAGAATCAATACTTGAGCTACAATTTAGAGTGTCAGAACCCGCTACGCTACAATTTTTGTCAAAAATTTGCGTTTCTGAAATTGGCTGAGCCACGCACTCTTTGTTCGGTGCTTGATTAGTTGAATCTAGTTGATCAAGATCCGCGTAAACATTATTTTGATTAGGGAATTGTGTCTCGACAATTTCCAAATCCGTACAACTACTATTTTGATCCTGACTTCCAGCATTCAACGTATTTAAGCCTACAATTTGATCATTGTTTACTTCTTGATCCGTACTAATAAAATTTTGATTCTGAAACGTGACACTGCTGTCTATTCACTATTCGTGCGCATACCACTGACTGCATTATCAGCGGCAATTACGTTAACGTTCAACTTAAGATCTATATTTGTGCTCTTTGCAATATCTGACATGGATAGAACTTCCTGATTAATTTTAAAAAGATTTTTAGTAAAATCTATGACTACGTTATGCTGTACTAAAAAGTCTACTCCGATCAGCCCATCTGTAGGTAAAAACAGATCATCTGGACAAACTACAAAACGATGTATTAAAGTCCCTAAATCCGTATAAAATTTTATTTTGACGACACCGTCACTACTTAATTGATTTCCTGAAACATCTACTAATACATCGTCCGAGGGTGAGATTAACAATTTATGTTGGGCAACTACTTTTCGTTTTATAAGAGAAACGGCGGCTCCTGAATCTACCAAAAAATTAAATTTACTGCTATTAATTTTTAGTTCTATACGTTTAGTTCTATCTATGTCGGAATTTTCGACCCGCGGTACAATACAAATGTTTTTAGCTAATTTGCTGTCCGACGTTGGGTCGTCGTCGGCACAGCTTTGGAGTTTAAAGGGCAGTTTTTATCATCAGCGCGGTGTCCAATTTCAACGCAGTTGTAACATAGCGTTTGTTTCGGTTGCGGGCATTTCTTGTATATATGGTCCGTACTACCGCAATTAAAGCAACGTCCGCGCATCTGGTGATAACGTTGATCTGTACGGAGCAAATCGTTTCGTGTGTTACTCTGTTTGCTACTTGACCAGGAAGCTTGCTTTGTCGGCGTAGTTTTCGCAGGGTTCGTCGTTAAAGCACGTACGTGCGCCTTGTGTGCATCAGCCTTAGTTTCTCTAAACAGTCGCGCTAATACTTCTTCACAATATTCGGCACAAGGCCAAAGCCTGCTCGACAGTTTCGAACTGTCGAACCCGACAAACTTCATTGGCAAGGCGCGTGTCAAAGCCCTCGAAAAATTGTCTCGTCATCAGCGTTTCACGTTTTATCCGATTTCGCAGGTTAGTCATAGGATCATCGGATTTTGCAAACATTTTCGCAGCAGCGATTTCAAGACGTAAAGCAAATTTTCGAAGCGATTCATCTTTCCTCCTATAAATTTTGAAAAATTCTCTTTCAGCCATGGCGTAGTCAACCTATTGTCCAAACAAACTATTTAACCATTTTCTCATAGATGCTACTGTAATGGGCCGCTTATCTGCCGGTAACGAATAATAACAACTTTGCGCTTCACCCCTGAGTTTTAATTTAATGGCTGTAACCGTTTGGTCATTATTCCATTGGTAACATTTAACTACGAGCGCCACGTTATCCAGAAAAGCCTCGAGCTCGGGTCCGCCGGAATAGGTTTCAATAGTTTTGAGAGCGGACATTGAGTTAGGATCGTGGAAAACGTTACTTAGCGGAGGAGTGCTGCTATGCAGACCTTTTTCATGGGAACTGGCAGTAATTGTAACAAAGGGTGTGGCAGTGAAGCACAACCCCCGTCGACGTACCGAATTATACGAGATGACTGAACAAAGTAAATAAATTTATACTTACCTGCGTCACTGCGTCGTCCCTCGATGTCACTGTAAGATGGAAGGTAGCCTGGAATCAGACGCACAAATGGTTGTAATAATATAAAGATTTATTGCAAACAATTAAATAAAATAAATCGTAACACAATTGTATTAAATGAAAAGATACAGAAAATAATCTAAACTAAAAGCACTAGCCGAACCGCGCGTTGCGGTCTTTTGCGTAACCGAATCGAGACGGCCGATCATTCGGAGAAAATTGGTACAAATATTATCATTCCATGGTCTGCTCGGGAATCTGTAGTAAAACCAACCGAAGTGCCTACGGAACCATTGGAAATATCTGGGAACAATCCATATTGTAACGTTTATTACAATTTCGGGTTCGGTGAAGTTTATTATTAAATAAAACACGAGTAATGAAAACACTAACAAAATCTTTATTTAAAACGAAACTAATGTAGTACAACTACTAAGACATATATTTATATTCAACACGTATTATATTCACAACATAGTATTTAGCAACGACTTACACTGTTCACACTTCGAATACCGAATGCCTCTTCCCGGCCGAAACTCTCCTTTATATACTGGAACAAGATTTTCCAGAATATACGAGAGCCTCTGGAACACGCTAGAAGCATGACGCAGAGCGAACAGGTTCGGACTTGTTTATTGCGTCTGAGACAGCGGTGAACGTGCTGCACACTTTGACGCGTCGACTGTTCCAGACGGAACAGGACCGTACTCGCTACAATATAATAATATTTCAGTTTCAGATCAGCCCAGTCATTCCAGGACTAGTACCAACACAACGGCGGCCAGTAGCAACCCTTCTTCAAACTACGACACTAGCCTGTCAGACGCAAGTGTTGTAACCACACGAGAAGTTCTACCACCACAGACGTACACAACCAGAAGTCGCGGAGCCGTCCCTGACCATTCGTGGATACGAAGTTCTCGTGTGTAGTTCGCAGCGAAGAAGACAGTTAAACACACAGATATAGACAGGAGTTTATCTTTTAAGACATTTAGGGTAGTTTTAGTATAAGTAGAGGCGTCAGCCTATTTTTGGAAAAAATTGTTGCTAATGAGTTGTTGTTGTTTACGTTGTTTGTAATATTAATTAGTTTGAAATTGGAGGTATTATACTGTCTACCTGTTAGCGTATATTTGACAATAATATTAACATGAGTTCCGAATTTGACGGTTTTGGTTGGGATGCGAAAGTACAGCCGTACTACGTGTAGTGTGCGGAAAACTAGGACAACGACAACACCGACGTTACAGCTTCCGCCGATGTTTTGAACTCTCAGTCCAGCACCAGGGGTGAAGTGAGAGATCCGAGAGAGATACAACCCTACTATGTTGAGAGTGCTGAAAACTGGGACGACGACGACAATGGCGACGTCACAGCTTCCTCCCAGGTTTTTACTTCCAAGTGCAGCACCGGGGGTGAAGTGAAATACACGCCAGAGGTACAGCCCTTTTATGCCGAATGTGCTGAAAATTGGAACGACGACGATGTCACCGTTGCCACCGAGTCTTTTAAGTCCAAATTCAGCACCAGGGATGAATTGAAATCGCAACTATATACTGTTGAATCAGCTGAATGCTGGGATACGTGCGATGAATCATCATACAACCCATCGGAGTACCTGCGGAATAATATGATCCTCGTTCCGCTAATGGGTTATAAGATGACTAAGCGAGAGAAAAAAGCCCACTATCTCCAGCAGCGCAAGAAGATGGCTCATTTAAAGGAAAAAGCCTCCCGATCGACCTCAGCGCAGGTGGTTCCTGCTAGCCAGCCTCTGGGACGCCCTCAGCACACACTATCTGGTAAACTTAGCGCGTCAACAAGGCCCGAGCAGTAGCAGTGAGGAACCTACCCCGCCTCCGATTTACCCATCATCGCCACCGCCACAGATGCGAGAACCCAACTCCGATCCACCGTAGTACGAATCAAATGGACCACCGTTGGACTCGACTTTGATTTTTAATTAAAGTCGAGTTTAAAGGGGAGGGTGATGTAACAGTCACGGGTTCAAAGTACTAGATTTTCATGAGTTTACATTATTACCGTGACTGTTGAAATCGCTGACAGCGGGCTGGTGGTCTTCCGCAGCGAATATGAAAATGCAACGGAATATTGCCGGCTTTTGCTGACGTCGTCCACCTGATTCGATGCAAGTTGGGGTCTTTTGCGAGAACGAAAATTCATTCTCGATTCGGTTACGCAAAAGACCGGAACGCGCGGTTCGGCTAGTGCTTTTCCATTTCTGTCATAAAAAAATTTAACTTTAAAATTATCTTCATTACTATACGTTTAGTCGAAGTCATATGTTAAAAATTAGTTCGTGGAATGATTCCCTATAAATCAGAACTGTGTCGCTGTAGACGAAACCCGTTGTCAATGCCTATCATAGATGTAGGAGTCTTTGGGATCGATGCTACGTTAGACACTATGACAGAAGAATTCGGTTGATGCCATACGTCGGACACAGGTGACGTGGTGTAGCGGTTAGCATCTCTGCCCGGCAAGCGGAGGGTCCCTGGTTCGAATCCAGGCGTCATCCGAATTTTTCTGTCATACAAAAATTTAACTTTAAAATTATCTTCATTACTATACGTTTAGTCGAAGTCATATGTTAAAAATTAGTGCTTTTAGTTTATATTATTTTCTGTATCTTTTTCATTTAATACAATTTTGTTACGATTTATTTTATTCAATTGTTTGCAATAAATCTTCATATTATTTAATTTAATTTCGCACTTAAAACTTCGACATTAACAAGTTTTTCAATAAACCTGATGCCAGGGTACTGCACGTCGTGCAGGGCAATTGGTAATAGGTTTTGTACTAGCAATGTAAGTTTTTGTTGGGGCTTCAACGGTGAGGAGGCAAGGTTATCGAGCACCTTTTGAAGCCTGCTAGCGGTTGTCAACTCGGTGCAGGAAAAGATAAAACGGCGTCCAATATATTTCTCCGGGAGTGATTGAGGGTAGACGAACACTGTTGGCCACAACCTCGGGAGTCGTTTTACAATAAAGTTTCTTCTTTCCCGGCATCGTAGCGACCACCAGAGCTGTGCATTTTAGGGGATTGAGGGTCAGACCGCGTTTATTGAGGAATTTGCAAAGCGCTGGTAAAATAGAATACCCAGAAGATAGAATCAGAAATAAGTGTGCAGCATTATTTGAAGAATTTAAAAGAGGAGTTCCATTAAATTCTAAGACAATAAAGGTAGAGCAAAGAAAGAAAGTTCATAAAACAGTGGAACTTTATTCGCGCTGGTGAATGAATTGGTGGGCGTAGTGACAGATATTAGATGTAACATACAGCTGAAAGAAGCAGATAACATTAAAATCAAAATCAAGAACGCAGAACTAGTGAGTAAAATCAAAACATGCTGATGAGCAACCTCGACAACGACATCAAAGAAGAAGAGATAATCGAAACCGTGTACGATCACAACGAGGAAATAAAGAAGCGTTACCTAAACGCAGCCAGGCTGATTGAAGAACCCAAGAAACAGCGAAGTAAGGAACGTAGTACGAGATCGGCCACAAGGCAAAAGACTGCAAACAAATAGGGAAATGCGGAAACTGCGGACAAGAGAGACACAAAGTCAAAGACAGTAAGACCGAAGTTAAGTGCTGCATACCGTGCCGGACCCATAACGAAATATGCGCCGAAAAAGACTAAGTAAAGACGACACACGACTCGCGGGCACCGGAGTGTCCGACAATTAAGAAGGCGATAACAAGCAGGATAGACTACCATAGCTAGAAGCAAAGGAAAAAAGAATCGGACGGGGAACCAAACGACAAACACGAGCACAACCAACAGGACAACCAGAATGACGACAAGAGCCAGCAAACGCTGAGAGCTGTCACACAAGATAACCACAGCCACAGCCAAGATACAAGCACCGGAAACTGCACCAGCAGCCCGATCACGATCAGGACAGCAGAACGCAACGACAGCAGCAGCACTCAGAGCAGCAGAGCGCAACGACAGCAGCAGCAACACTACCACCAACGACGCGTCCAGTGCAGCAGACGATGGCAGCAGCAGCAGCAGCGGAGGCGGTCCCACACCTACCGAACGACATAACAATAACAGCAGATCAGACACGAGCAACAGCAACAGCTATTCGGACAGAAAAGTGGCACGGGACGACAGGGGCAGCAGTCTGGCCACAGCACGAGACGAAAACAGCAGCGGCCCAGGCATGAGCACCAGCAACAGCTACCGATACAAAATGGTGGCACACGATGGCAGTAACAGCAACTGGGACTACAGCAGCAGCATCGGAGGCGGATCCAGAACCACTGGACGAGAAGACAACAGCAGCAGCCCAGGCAGGAGCACCAGCAACAGCTACCGGCACAAAACGGTGGCACACGATGACAGTAGCAGAAGCCAGGAGATAGCAGTAGCACCGGAGGTGGCTCCAGCAGCAGCCCCGATATGAGTAACAGCAACAGTAGCTCGCGCAGAACGGTAGCACGGGACGACGGGGTTACAGCAGCAGCACCGCGGGCGGACCTGCACGAAACAACTACAGCAGCAGCCCAGACAGGCGCAACAGCAACGGCTGTTCGAACAGAACGGCAGCATGCGAGGGCAGCAACGGCAGTCAGGGGAAATGCAGAGGTGGCAGCCCAGACCAATTCTAAGACATCGACGAGTCGCCCAGAGCCGCAGAACGCGATAGCAACAGAGCTAACAAGATTACCTGCGCGCAGATAAACCATCTTCTCAATACAGCTAGAGAGGATAAATTAGACATAATATTCATACAAGAGCCTCACACTAGGGCGAGCAAAATAATAAGACTTGGGAACAGGGCCAGGGTACTATACAACGAAGGAGGAAGGACCAAGGGAAGCAATCTACATAACACACCCAGAGGCAGAAGTACTGATGCTGGCAAACCTATCCAGCGAGATAATAACTGTGGCGCAGATCAACTTCCAAGGCAGCAGCTTCTACGGAATATCGGCGTATATACCTCCGGTAGAAAACAAGAAAACAGATTTCAACAGCGTTGTAGAGACCCTCGCAGACACAATCTGGAAGCTGAAGAGGCTGGACGAGATAATACGGTGCGTTGACGCAAACAGAAAGTCACCAACAGTCCACTACAAAACCCAAGAGGGAGACAATTCGCAGAAATGCTGGAGGACCAGCAGATGAACATAGAAAACGAGGGAAAATCGCCGACATTTGAGGGTCCCAGAGGCAAATCGTATATCGATGTGACGGCAGCAACAGCAAAAATACATAACAAAATAACAGAATGGAAAATATCGGAAGAAGAAATCATGTCAGATCACAAGCTGATAAAGTTCAAAATCAGAGAGACGAGAGAGGAAGCGGAGGGAAATAGTAGAGAACTCGGTTTCTGCAACCAGAAAGCAAACTGGGAAAAATTCGAGGCAGTCTTCCGGGAAAGAGCGGAGCAGATCAGATACACAACGAGAGAAGGATAACAACAACCGCGAGGGACGCTAAACGCGAGACGACAAACTGCTAAATGAGGCGATAACGACAGCGTGTCAGGCATCGATGCCAAAGAGGAAAAGCTTCAGGAATACAGGGAAAGGAAGAGGACGAAATTCATACAAGAAAGAAACGAATACAAAAAGTAGCTGTCACAAACTAGGTTCGACAAATGGTAAAGCTTCTGCGAAGAAAGCACAGCCAGCATCGTATGTCCTCAGTAACATCTAGATGTACAATACACCGTCGGCTCACTAAAAATAAAGGGAAACCAACCCTGTCCGGAGTTAGGTTGCAAAGACGATACATGACCATATGTAAAGTTCTATCACATTTTTGTGCAAGTAGCTCTCGCGTTAATTTAGTTCATATTATTGTAATAAGTGCAGTTTGAAGAAATTACATGCGCGAGGAAACATTTGATAAAAATACAAAAGGGTTTAGAAATAAGAGGGGGCAAAATTTAAGATGTTTTCGTTCCGTCTCTTTCTTATCCACTTGATGTAGACTATAGCTGTCTCGATCGCATTGAAAAACGAACCAGAGCACCCGACGTACCACCACCATGGGTGAGAATTCCTACAAGAATCCAACCAACGAATAAACATACAGGAATTTCACCCCGCCAAGTCACTCTGAGTATTTGGGAATTGCTCGCGACAAATACGAGAGATTGGAAAGATTGTTAGCTCTCTCTGACACATACAAAACCTGATCTATTGTCCTCGTTCACGCCAGGACGATGCTAACAAATAAGAGTAACATAAACAACTGTTTTCCCCGAAATATTTTGTGATTTCTGTTTAGCTTAGGGAAATGGCATTTTCGATCGCAGTTTAATCAAGGATCGAGGGCGGCGCTTACCTGTATAAAACACGACGTTTTATCCAGGAACAGCATCTTGGTTCCAGCCAAGATCAGCTATTGTTCAGTTGCGATTCTGTCAGAATTGGCCGTCGCACGATCAGTAGGTCATATTTCTCTCAGTTCAGCTGCGATTTTGTCAGAATTGGCCGTCGCACGTTCTGTTAGAACTTGTATTATTTATTCACCGACTTTCACCGTTCAGCTGCGATTCTGTCAGAATTGGCCGTCGCACGTTCCGTGAATACTCGGTTGAATTCAACACCGACCCCTTTCAGTCCAGCTGCGATTCTGTCAGAATTGGCCGTCGCACGTTCTGAAAGGCTGTCTGGCCATCATCATCGTAGTCCAGTTGCGATTCTGTCAGAATTGGCCGTCGCACGTTCTACTGCAGTAATGCACAACAATTATCACAAGGGTGAAGATTCACGACCTTCTAACTTCTACTTGGGGACTATTTACCCAGAATTAATTGAGATAACAGCTCTTTGAGCACATAACAAGGATCACAAAGGCGAAGATTCACGACCTTCTAATTTGTGATAGATATATATATATATATATTTTTGGGGACTATTTACCCAGATTTGAAATATTAGCTCTTTGAGCACAGAAATAATTGAGTGAAGGATTATTCCCTCACTGACATATCTTGCCTCCGACCGTCACTCTGGTGATACACGGAGGTGTACCAGCCGTCATCGAGGGATTCCCGCACGCTGCCACGGCCTACTGCAGGCCGCTGTACGTTATCCGCGCTAGCCTTGCTAACCTACCAGCCGTCACCGAGGGGTTCCCGCACGCTGCCATGGCCTACTGCAGGCCGCTGTCCACCATCCGCGCTAGCCTTGCTAGCCTACCAGCCGTCACCGAGGGGGTCCCGCACGCTGCCATGGCCTACTGCAGGCCGCTGTCCATCATCCGCGCTAGCCTTGCTAGCCCACCAGCCGTCATCGCGGGGTTTCCGCACGCTGCCACGGCCTACTGCAGGCCGCTGTCCATCATCCGCGCTAGCCTTGCTAGCCTACCAGCCGTCATCGAGGGGTTCCCGCACGCTGCAACGGCCTACTGCAGGCCGCTGTCCGCCTTCCGCGCTAGTCTTGCTAGCCTACCAGCCGTCACCGAGAGGTGCCCGCACGCTGCCACGGCCTACTGCAGACCGCTGTCTGCGCTGGCCTTGTTAGCCTACCAGCCGTCACTGATGGGTTCCCGTCTACCGGCCGACTTACGACAGGCCGTCCTACCGCTACCTGCGTTAGCATTGCTAGCCCAGCTATTTACACGGCATAACTCAGGGACGAATTGTTTCTTCCCTGGCATCACCAGCTGGCTGTCATCACACTCGGTGGCCTTTGTTTTATGTTTCAGAAGCCGACGATGCCTGGCCTTTCCACTTAAGATACCACAATTTTGGCGATAACCGAACATCTGGCCGAGTCCGTCTGCACGAAGATTCAAAGTCACCCTCCGTTCGTGTTCGTGGGTGCCAAGATTCATTTGCCAAACACCAAAGCCGCAGTGGCACTCATACGACACCATTATCGTAACTACTGCTTCAATCTCTTAGCTTCCATCTTATATTTTTTGTGTCATGTTATCATGTTATGTTCGATTTATCCATTACTGATTTTGAATTCCTCTGCCTGTGTGTTTTATGTGGTTTCCCTCAGGTGTCAGGTGAATACCAGAGGACTTTGTGCCTCCACAGCCGAAATAAATAACATTTACGACTTCAAAATAAGAATCTGGTCATTAGTAAAATCAAATAAACACAACGTAAAACACAACGTAATCTAATTGGTCCTAAATAATATAAAATAATAAATTTTTGATACTAGACGATTGCCGCGTCACAATTTTTTTTCCCAAAAGTTAATAGTTAGTATTAAATTAAATGTATTTACAAGGATGTCGAGTAGAATAATCTAAAATTATCTTCGACAGATTGTTAATTGTTTTTTTTTTCTAAAAGCCATTGGAAACCTCCTCGTGTATACTTCTTCTAACGACTTAAATGTTGAACATTTGGGCCTTACGCACATCTAGAATTAAAAAAAAAAATAATTAAAATTATCCATTTATTTATATTATTATTTAAATTCTACATAGAAAAAATGAAAGAAACGGCCACCATTGCGCATGTTGCTCATTTTACACTTCTAATACGATATAACGCTAAAATAGAAACATTAATTAATTTGTGGAAAATGTTTTAATATAAACGACACATTTTAATTTTTATTTTTAGACTTAATACAAAATATATAAATTGAATTGGCAACTAAAGCCGTGTTGTTGTGGTGTGATGAACAGTGGAAGTGCGAGGCAGGATGTCCAGAGCTATCCAGTCCGGCGTGGCTGTGTGGTTAGCCTGACCGGCAGCGAGCATGCTGGCTGCGGCGCTAGATGACGCACACTCCACTTCAGCAGCCAAGCGCTGCAACATACCAACACGTTAACAAATTACTGCAAAATATTCACATAAGTTACCCTTAGTTTAAAACAGTGAATTTATTTGTTTATTTATGCTGCTCTGTACAACATAAACTTTACCCAAATTACAGTATAGGAAAAGGGAAGAGAGCAGATTCAATAATGAAGTATATTCAACCACAGGCCGTTACTCATTTACTGTTTGAATTAAGTAAGTAAGTAAGTAAGTATTATAGGAGACTTCTTGTTCTTCATCATCATTCTCAATATAGTTTGAGACACGTTGAAGTAAAAATGTTGGAAGAAAAGAATTGCAATGTTTGTGATTCTACAATAAGTCTTTTATACTATTTATTTTATTATTTGCAAGTTTATGAAGAATATCATTAGTAAGTTATACGTGGTATGTATAAATATTTATCATCATCAAAAATCAATCCTATGAAACTGTTCTAAGCTTAAAATAATACATGTTGGTATAAAGTATGATATTGTTCACAATGTCAGTATGGAGTACATTCAATCACCTCACTCGGGGCCCTTTCAACCGCTGGTTAAACCTGCTTCATACCTTGATCAGAAAAAAGTTAAATTTATTGAACTATATTTTATATTTCAGTTTGTAAGAAAATATGAAAATAAAACTAATAGAGCGAATATACATATAGATGAAAATAGTATTAAAAATGTTAATGTGATGAAAACTGTTTGTTGATTGTTGGAATCAAACTCAGGTTTTCAAATCCACAGACCGACTCGATACCACTCAGTCACCTACCCTATCATACGTTATCTAAGTATGTATTTAAGTGCAACATTCATTGATATTCTGAGCACTCTTTTAAAGTTCTGGGTAATTTTAGACTCTGCTGTATATTTGACAACGTAACGTTAACTGTCAATTCAGAGAAATAATTCCGCTATATTGTCTATTTATTTAAAAATTTTGTAGTGTTTTATACGTCAAAAAAAGTTAATATTATTGAAGTATAGATGTCAACGTTTAATGTATAGTTCGAATTTTAATAAATATACAATGACTTGGTTTGTTTTTAGGCTCCCTGGCTAGATCAGCGTTGCTATTAAACAGCCATTTTACGAACTGAAATCATCCAACTAAGGGCTATTTTATACAAGCTCGTAAATAAAACATAATTAATCACCTTAAATATTGTTATTACCAATCTAAGGGCAGGTTGTTTACCTCATTTGGATTCTGTAGCAGATCTTGGAGCGTGCGGACAAGACACGAGAACATGGGTCTGCTTGACGGCCGCTCGCACCAGCACTCGCGCATCACTTGGTAGCTGCACACATAAACACCGCTCATATAATGCCACACACACTATGTACTCAGCTCTTACATTTCCCTTGTGGAGTACTCGGGCCGCTCCAAGCGGTAGCCACTCGCCAGCTTCCGGTAGAAGCGGAAGTCCGCCTCCAGCTCGGCGTACGGGGTCCGCGCTAGGCTGAAGAGCTCCCACAACACCACGCCGAATGCCCACACGTCGGACTGCGTGGAGAACGTCTTGTCTCGGATGGATTCGATCGCCATCCACTTGACCGGCAGCGGAGACTGTTGGAACACATACAATACTTGCAGCTGCACACAAATAACACTATACAACTATTGCTCACTTGAGATGTCTTCTTGTAATAACCACTAGAGCTTAAAGTCTTCGACAGCCCGAAGTCACTAATCTTCACCACGTAATTCTCGTCCAGCAGAACATTTCTCACCGCTAGGTCTCCGTGCAGTATCTGTTTGGAGGCGAGGAACTCCATGCCTCGTGCCACTTGCAGCGCCCAGCGCAGCAGCTGCAGCGTGCTAACGCCGCCCGAGCCACGACTAGCCGCGTCTAATGCACCCACACACAACTCTTACACATGATGAACATTTAATATTTAAACTTAAACAGATCGATTCCGAAAAGAATTTTTTTAGCCAATCTTCAATTTTGGCTAAACTAACCTTACTCAAATCCGACATTGAAAGGTTTTCCTAAATCACATTTTAAAAAGTTAACTGTAACAGAATTATATTTAGGTTCATTGAAATTATTTAGGGAATATGGTTTAACATAATTGGTCTTTAATCAAAATTTAAGATTAACTAAAACTTTTTAAAATATCGGGCTGAATACCTTGTAGGGAATCGTTGTCATCATCGGGGAAACAAATGAGTTCCGTATCTGGATCTATTAAATTGACGAAATTACAACGGTTTGCCCTGAGATAGTTGCTAAGGCTGCCATGTTCACAATATTCAATTACAACAAGCAGATTTCCTGAAAAAGTTATTGTGAAATTTGAAATATTTAATATGAAATTGAATTTTTGTTTACCTTCCGCAAGTTTGTCTGTACACGCACCCAACAGATTGATCAAGTTGACGTGCTTCTCAAGATTACTCATTATTTTGAGTTCACATATTAAAGAATTTAATTCAATGACGTTACAGTTCCGGTGAAGCATCTTGACAGCAACAGTTTTTTCTGATTCACCATCAAAAAAATTTTTAACTGTTGCTTCGACCACAAGTCCAAAATAACCTGAGCCCAAATTACATCCTGCAAATAAATTAGTTTTCGTTGTTTCTTATAAATTAATATACCGGGTGTCTACTTTTTTTTTGTTATATAGGAAATTCAATGGTAAAATTTTCATTACGCCATAAATTTTTCCCTATTAATTTTAGAGCAAAAGTTCAAATACAAAAGTTGTTCAGAATTAAAAACTGAGCCGTTATATAATGATATACGACGATCTTGTCACGAGATACAGGTAAATTAAAATTTCCATCTTTAAGCTGTTTACAGTGTGCCATGAAAAATAAAACAAATAATAGTATTGTTTAGTATTCTTTGAGTTTGACAGTTTGTGTTCTTTAAATTGTTACTTTGGTCTCATTAAGGTTAAAATAATGGAAAGATTTACTACAAATGAAATTCTTTCCATTATTTAAATCTTAATGAAACCAAAGTAACAATTAAAAGAACACAAACTGTCAAACACAAAGAATACTAAACAATACTATTATTTGTTTTATTTTTCATGGCACTCTGTAAACAGCTTAAAGATGGAAATTTTAATTTACCTGTATCTCGTGACAAGATCGTCGTATATCAATAAATAAGGGCTCGTTGGTTTTTAATTCTGAACAACTTTTGTTTTTAAACTTTTGCTCTAAAATTAATAGGGAAAATTTATGGCGTAATGCAAATTTTACCATTTAATTTCATATATATAAAAAAAATAGACACCCGGTATAATTGCTTACCTAGTGCAATTAAATGTCTTGGAATTTCCCATTTTGTATCATATGACAGCAGCGCTTGCTCGGAAATGTTTAAATATGGATTTACACGTTGTAATTCTCCAGCTTTAAACTTAATGAAACCAGCTTCATTTAATACTTTTCGCAATTTCTATAGAATAAATAAACATTCAGGTAAGTATTACTAATAACAAATTAATTTGAAAACTGTACCTTGTATTTATTTGTCCTTCTCGCTAGTAAAACTGGTGCGATAATAATCAGAAAAATAAAAAAAATACTATTCCATAATAGGGAATGAATGAAACTGAAAATAAACATGCAAATCTTTGGTTTTAGATAATTGATAGCATAAACCGAATTATTAAATATTTAAAAAGTAGTTTCGGTACTCCCAAGGTTAAGGTAAATGCATGCATTTGCACGCTTAGTTCGCGTTTTGAAAACGAATGTATTCAGATGATAAAACAAAAAGTAAAATATAGTTTGGTCATGCATTTAATCAAATTTACTATAAATACTACAAATATTTTGATTGCGCGCGAGTTTACACTGTACCTGTCTGCAAACGTAGTTTGGCGACGCGAGAATGTCGTCCAAATAGATTTTCTGCTATGCAAGTGTCGAGTCCAGCGTCAGACCGGTGTACATAGTAAATAGTGAGTTCTGAATTGTCAGCAGCGAAGCCAATGTGCTGACCAAGTCTTTGTACTTTAGTGGTATTCTGTAAAGGTAATGATTTCTGTTAGAGATTGAATGTATCGGGACTGGTTGGTGTACCTTCATCCAGGTGATCACGGGTTTCGGATCACCGGCAGCAGAACATGTCAGGTTCACGGTGTCGTCTAGTACCACGGTGATTTCTTCTTGCTCTTTGAAGCTACTCGTTACAATTCTGGGCTTTTCTCCTTCTGAAATTACCATAGTTATTTATTATTAATGTTAGTTAGTTTCATGAAGCTAGAATATTACTTTTAACCAAAATATGTTTCGATGTATAATTTCCTCTATTTGTAGAATAAAATACATTACATGAGTAATTCCCTTGATTTTCCTCTGTTATATTGTCAATTTTTAAAACGATTTCACCAGTTGTATTCCTGACACCTCGAATATATTCTATGTTCAAGTTCTGTGCGATATAAAATACATTAGAGGAATCATAAAATGATTATTATAAGCAGAACCATTACTTGAATATCTGTATGGTTTGGTGTTGTCCAGGACATTTGGAAGCCAATATTGTGGTTAACAGCCACTTTACATCGTAGAACTAATGGTTGTCCAATGTATGCGTAGTCGTATGTTAAATTCTGTATGACTGGTCTTCTTACACCAAATTGATCTACAAATATGAATGTTTCTACTGAGTGTTGGGCGACTCCTCCATGGATTTATACTCGGCAGACCGGTATAGGCTTGATTAGTCAGGCGCACAAATTCCATTTGTTTGTAATGTATGTAAGTTGAAAGTGTATGCTCACAAATATTCAGTTTAGTGTATGATTAAATATGCATACCTACTTCTTTTATAAAGTAGCAGTTAGAAGCCAAGTTACATTGTACCACATTTCTTTCTAAGACAAGTTACATATTAAATGTAAATATACAAGAATACTCGAAATTTTGATTTGTTTTTATTTCGTAGAGGTAAATAAGTATATTATTTGTTCAACATAAATAGAAACATGGACATTTAACATGGAATAGTATATTGTGTTATTTGTGAGGAAAGAGTTTTGCAATGACCCTTGTCTACGTGTGTTACATACAATTTTTTTACCAACATTAAACGGGAAATAGTTATTTGTGTATTAAGAGCTTAAAGTGTTTTTTGTTACTCGAATACAGTAATTGCAAGGCGAGCGAAAGGCGAGTGAGGGAAATGACATTTTCACAAGTAATATTGACAAAAATAGATTTTTTTTGCAAATAAAAGATATCTGGCAGACATTTATGCTACCTAATTGCACATGATAATAGGAAATCTCATCGACACACCTTAGTCACTACAGATTACCTAATTTTATGTTCACAAATGAAAGCAAATCGACTGTGGCAATAAATGAAGTAGGTAATCTATATTAAGTAAATTGTGTAGATAATGCTAATGATAATTTAAAATACTGTGATAAAAATGCTCTAATTTTTTATATTTACAATAAATCCAGAGTTGCTAGCCGAAACCAGAATCCAAACCGTTAACCGAAAAAAAATAATATTAACTCAAACTAAAACGCGCCAAAATTTGAAACCAATACGAACCCGCAATCGAAAGCAAAACCATTTTTATTTATCGGTTAACCGCATTATATTTTTCTTTGTAATTGAAGGTAAATATATATCACTTACCGAGATCTGCTTAGGCAGAGTGCCACACCCAGTGATGGGTAAAAGGCGTGATGATATATTTATTTATTTATTTATTTAACTTTATTGCATATTGATTGAATTGATCCCGCGACCTTGACATGTTGTATATTTTTGTTTGTTGCTGTACCTGGGAAAGAATAAAACGCTGATTAGTGCTAATCGCTGACCGACGTTAAAGAACGCTGAAACCCGCAGACCCATAGTTGATATCCTCTGATATATAGTAAATAATATCAAATTAAGCCAAACAAGTAATATTTAGAATATTTTATCATTCCATCGTGACACGCCGATACATGGTTGTTACCCACTGATTTGAGATGATGCTAATTACAGTCATGTAAATGGTGACATCCGTCTCATAAACTGTATGTACGTGTTTTGTATTTTTAAATGTAAAATGGACTTGCGCAAATGTGTCCAAATTAGTTTAGACCCAAAATACCTGAAATTAATGTTATAGAGATTAAATAAGTTAGCATCAGATTTGATTTTAACATTTCATAAATGAAAAAAATCAGTATATTATAGGAAGGTTGGTTGTAAAAAAAACAAACTGAATTTATAATATTGTATATTATATTCTATGTGCGATCGATTTCGAGACTATGCTCATCTTCGGGCAAACAGCTGAAAATTACATTAATAAATAATTTCGTGTATAATATAAATAATAGGTAATTAGTTTATCGTCATATAAATAAATAATTGATATTATATAAATAAATAAATTAATCAAGTTATAGTTTGTCCAATAAATAAAAAATCGATATAAAGTTATAAAGTAAAATAAAATGTGATAAATATTAAAATATAAAAATAAATAGAAAATATATAAAACAAACATAATCAAAGTAATTGTTATAGGAGTTGTTATAGATATAAAAACAATTTGGAAAGTATGTTAAGCGAAATATGAAGTAGATTACAACGTGCTCTTAAATTAGGTTATAAATTTAAATCTAAAGCAATCACAGTGATCATAACATGGAAAATAATGAATTATTAAGGACTTACCGTCAAAAATGTACAGTTGAAGAATTGGCAAAATATTTTAAATGCATTGATAAGTAAAAAATAATAATATTACATATTGAATAAAAACTGTCAAATGTGATGTAGTAGCAACAAGTGTCAGGAAAAGAATGACGGGAATAGCGGGAAGTTATATTTGATAAAAGTTAATTATTGAAAGGGCGGTAAATTTTTAAAAATATGTTCTGGGAAATTAATTTGTTCGTTTAATAATTGGTAATGTTCTTTTTTGTGTTTTAGAATTTCATATTTTTCTAACAAAATTAATTTGTGAAAATTAGTTTCTGAATGTAGTAAAGAAATGTTGTCGGTGTTGGATGAATGATTTTTGTTAATAAGGTGAGAGCCGAAGGCAGAGTAAGGGTTATTTCTGATGTGTTCTTTAAATCTAGTTTTCAAGTTGCGAGAAGTAAGACCGATGTAGATGTTTTCACAGTTATTGCATTTAAGTTTATATATACCGCTTTTTTCTAATTTATTGAAGGGAGGTTTGCTACTGTTTAAAATATTATTTAAATTCGGTTGTGATTTGGAAGTTAGGATCACATTATGGTTATTAGTAATATGTTTTAATTTGGAGTGGACGGTATTGAAAAAAGGAATTGATATGTAACGTTGTTTTGTAGAAATGTGTTTAAATACTTTGTTAAAAATTAAATGATTGAATTTCATGTTTTTGAAAAAAACTAATTATGTATGACAGTGGAAAATTATTATTTAAGCCAATGTTTAAGATGGTGTTATATTCTTTATTAAAGTTTTCTTTTGATAGGGGAGTGTTTAATAAGCGGTGAAATAGGAAGTTAAAAGCAAGTGATTTTATTTTAGGGTTGTGATATGAGTGCTTTGGGATTATTATGTCAGTGGAAGTGGATTTTCTGTAAATGTTGAAATCTATTTTATTATTATTACGTTGTAAAGTAAGGTATAAAAAGTTAATTTTGTTATTTGATTCTAATTCGATAGTGAATTTAATTTTAGATAAGGTATTAATTTTATTATGTAAAATATTCAATTCTTGAGTAGTACCGGTCCAGAACACCAGTATGTCATCTACATAACGTTTCCAGAAAATTATATTTTCACTTAATGGTTCATTCATGATTGATAATTCTAAATTATCTATAAAAATATTCGCTAGTAGTCCACTGATTGGAATACCCATAGGTAAACCATCTTCTAATTTATATGTTTCGTTGTTAAATTTGAAAAAGTTTTGTTCTGTAGTGATTGTAAAGAGTTCTAGAATATTGTCTAAATCTATTTGTTCTAGGTTGTATTTTTGTCTGAAATTTATATCGGTGTTTATTAAATTTTTTAACAGTTTTAAAGATTCTATAACAGGAATATTAGTATATAAGTTGACAATAAACACAAAGACGTTTTTTTTTACAACCAACCTTCCTATAATATACTGATTTTATTCATTTATGAAATGTTAAAATCAAATCTGATGCTAACTTATTTAATCTCTATAACATTAATTTCAGGTATTTTGGGTCTAAACTAATTTGGACACATTTGCGCAAGTCCATTTTACATTTAAAAATACAAAACACGTACATACAGTTTATGAGACGGATGTCACCATTTACATGACTGTAATTAGCATCATCTCAAATCAGTGGGTATCAACCATGTGTCGGCGGGTCACGATGGAGGGATAAAATATTCTAAATATTACTTGTTTGGCTTAATTTGATATTATTTACTATATATCAGAGGATATCAACTATGGGTCAGCGGGTTTCAGCGTTCTTTAACGTCGGTCAGCGATTAGCACTAATCAGCGTTTTATTCTTTCCCAGGTACAGCAACAAACAAAAATATAAAACATGTCAAGGTCGCGGGATAAATTCAATCAATATGCAATAAAGTTAAATAAATAAATAAATAAATATATCATCACGCCTTTTACCCATCACTGGGTGTGGCACTCTGCCTAAGCAGATCTCGGTAAGTGATATATATTTACCTTCAATTACAAAGAAAAATATAATGCGGTTAACCGATAAATAAAAATGGTTTTGCTTTCGATTGCGGGTTCGTATTGGTTTCAAATTTTGGCGCGTTTTAGTTTGAGTTATTATTATTTTTTTTCGGTTAACGGTTTGGATTCTGGTTTCGGCTAGCAACTCTGGATTTATTGTAAATATAAAAAATTAGAGCATTTTTATCACAGTATTTTAAATTATCATTAGCATTATCTACACAATTTACTTAATATAGATTACCTACTTCATTTATTGCCACAGTCGATTTGCTTTCATTTGTGAACATAAAATTAGGTAATCTGTAGTGACTAAGGTGTGTCGATGAGATTTCCTATTATCATGTGCAATTAGGTAGCATAAATGTCTGCCAACTGTACATTTTTGAAGGTAAGTCCTTAATAATTCATTATTTTCCATGTTATGATCACTGTGATTGCTTTAGATTTAAATTTATAACCTAATTTAAGAGCACGTTGTAATCTACTTCATATTTCGCTTTACATACTTTCCAAATTGTTTTTATATCTATAACAACTCCTATAACAATTAGTTTGATTATGTTTGTTTTATATATTTTCTATTTATTTTTATATTTTAATATTTATCACATTTTATTTTACTTTATAACTTTATATCGATTTTTTATTTATTGGACAAACTATAACTTAATTAAGAATTAATTAGTTTGACATGCCGTCATCGTTGGTTAATAATTTAAATTTTTTGAAAAATCATGAGCATTCGCCGGGATTTGAACCCAGAACCTTTCACTCGCTAGGTTTTTTTGTTAGATATGCTCTTTATTAATTACTCAATATGTACATTTTTACATTGTAGATTTCTGCGATCATGGACGATTAGTTAGTTGAGTGACGAAGACGCTGTACGATAGAGCTGATCTCAATCGCGAACAATTTGCGGATCACTCTATCGTAACAGCATCACGCGCACTCGCCTAGTTTCGCCCATGTCGTGAGAAGTACATCAATTTTATATTATTGTACATTATATAATTGCTCCTTGCTACAAAGCCTTATCAATTACTTATGATATATATTATGCTTACGCTCTAATTGTGTGCGTGTTGTACCGTTATGATGTGTGCTGTGGTATGAATGATCGTTTATTTGTGTGTGTGTGTGTGAGAAAAAATTTACAAAAAACTCACTTATATTCATTGTGCCTTAAACCTAGCTTACAAACTAAATGAACGATTCAATGGAATATATACAATGCGGTTATGCTATTTAATCTTACATTAGGGTATGATAATGGATAATGATAATGTGTATTGAATATGAGGTTGAGAATGGTTATATACAGTGCGGTTGTGACGTTTACTTACATTCTAGTACGATTAGATGGCTGTGGTTAGTATGGTATAATGCGTGGTTGCTGTGGTTCAAGGGCGCGTTGGCGGAAGATAGGAAGTGTTTGATAGGGTAGCATGTGTTTAAGCGGAAATGGAGTGTTGTGCTCTCTGATTTGTGTTATTGTGCGTGTGACAGGATTATGTTGTGTTTGTGTAACGTAAAATTTTTGTGACATGTCTCTGACGTAGTCGTGTAGGTATGGTATATGTGTGATGTTATGTAAATCTGCGATTCTGGTATATCTATCTGCGCTATTAATTAAGCGCAGACACTTATTCTGGAATCGTTGTAGCGGTAGTAATGCCGTTGTCGACGCCGAGCACCATATTGGGGCTGCGTATGTGATTATGGGGCGAATGACAGTAGTGTAAAGAAGTTTTTTGTTGCAGGATGACATTTTACTATTTTTGTTAATTAAGGGATATAGGGATCGGACTGCAAGGGAAGCTTTTTTAAGGGATTTATTAAAATGGGAGTTATGAAATAGGCGGTGTGATAGGGTGACGCCAAGGTACTTGACCGAGGTCGTCGGAGTTGCCCGGTGTGTGTCAATTTTGAGTGGTGTGTACACTGTTGTGTTTGTGTGTTTGCGTTTGAAAACTATGGTTTCAGTTTTTTGATGATTGATGCTGATTTTCCACAGACGCCAGTAGGGAATTAGGATATTAAGATGGATCTGCAATTGCTTGTTAGCCACCTCTGCGCTAAATGAGTGAGCATAGATGGCTGTATCATCTGCGTAGAGGGCAGTTTTGGTTTTGGGAAAAGTGGGTAGATCATGGATAAATAGGGTAAAAAGCTTTGGGCCTAGGCAGCTTCCCTGGGCTACTCCAGCAGCTATAGGATGGGGGGCGGAGAGGGTGTTATTAATTTTTACTTTGAAATTTCTGTTAGTGAGATATGAATTTATTAGTTGAGTTAGTTTGGGCGGGAATTTAGCGCGAATCATTTTGTAAATAAGCCCTGCTTTCCACACTCTGTCAAAAGCCTTTTCGACGTCGAAGAGGGCCATTACAGTGACATTGTTTTTGTTAAAATGCGTGGATATGTCTGTCACGATTCTTGCTACTTGTTGGACCGTGTTATGCTTTGGACGGAAGCCGAATTGAAAATCAGGAGTGAGGTTTTGTCGGGAGTCAAATTTTTCAATTTTAGAAGGGATGACCTTCTCTGCTACCTTGGAGAGGGTGCAGAGTAGGCTTATGGGGCGGTAGCTTGTTGTGAGTTTAGGATTTTTATTTGGTTTTAGGATGGGGATAATTGTAGCCATTTTCCAGGCTGATGGAAAATAGGAGAGTGTGATGCAGGAATTTATTATGTAGGTGAACTGGACTACGGCTTTTCGGGATAGGTTTTTAAGTGCAATATATTGTATGGAATCAGGACCTGGCGCCTTTTGGTTGGGAAATGATTTGATGATATTCATGATTTGTGAAGGAGTGGTGAGTAGTTTAATGAGTGAATGACGTGATGTTGTGTGTGGGATGGTTAAGAATTCGTCAACTGTCAATGTGATTGTATCTTGTTCAGGAGTATTGTTGGGATCAAGGATGTGGACTCGCTCGAAGGTTTCGGCGAGCGCCTCTGCCTTCCGCTCGTCGGATAACAGGATATCATTGTTGTATGATAATGTAGGGATAGGTTTGAGAGGTTTTTTAAGGTTTTTGTTCATTTTCCATAAGGAGTTGTCATTTGGATTTAGTGCTTGTAGTTTGTCAGTCCAAGTCTTGTTTTTAAATGTTATGATTTCAGTACGTATATGTTTTGTGAGTTGATTCATGTGAGTGCGATGAAGAGGATCTCGTGACCTCTGCCATAGTTTTCGTGTTGTGTTGCGCTGTGTAATGAGTTGTATGATGTGTGCAGGAAGTATGTCTTTGTTGTGTTCTAATTTAATAACACGTGTATGTTTGTATAGTGCGTGTGTGATGGCATGTGTTAGCGCGTGTACTTGTGTTTCTATATCTTGTGTTGTGTTGATGTGTGGCTGTATTTTGATGTGTTTATCTAGTGTTTGTCTGAACTTATGCCAGTCTGTGTTTTTGTAGGTGCGTGTGTAGTTTGCTGTATCTGTAGGTGTCGTGTGCGTGCTTAGTTTGGTGTAAATGGGGAGGTGATCCGAACTAAGTTCGTTGAATGTTACAGGATCAGTGAGGTTGGTTATATTTTTATTTAGGAATAAATCTATTGTTGTGGGTGTTGTATTGTTTGCGGGATAATGTGTAGGTGTAGGAGGATGCATGAGAATGGCATTATGAGAGATGATGTACGAATGTAGCGTATTACCATTTATGTTTGATCTATGGCAGCCCCAGGACGCGTGTCTCGCATTGAAGTCGCCAGCAGTCAGCACTTTCCCGCCGGTCTGTAACAGAGTGTGAATTTCTTGTTGCGTGAATGTGTTTCGTGAATTATTGTATGTGGATATTATGTACGTGTTATCAGAGAGTCGGATACAAAGGGATTCTAGGGATGTGGGCTGAAGGCGAACTAATGTATGTGGGTGTGTATTTCGAACTAGGATGGCTACGCCTCCCGCGGGTACATGTGTTTGTGTAGGTCTATCTTCTCTGTGTACTGTGTAACCTTTAACATAGAATTTATCTGTGTGTCTGAGTCGTGTTTCTTGTATGAGCATAATGTGAATGTCGTGTTTGTGTAGAAAGTGAATTAGTTCGCCGATTTTGGATCGGATACCATTTGCGTTCCAGGAACATATATTAGTAATGAAAACTATAAATTATATTGTGAAATGTTTGACATGAATGCGTTAAATGTTGTGAATTTATCTGCGCCGTCTTTACATTTTGCTAACTGTTTATTGATGTCTTGTAATGCTAATATCATATTACCCATATTAATTAAGCTCTTAAAAATATTCACTTCATTTTTTAATTGTTGAAAGATAGTATATGTGTCCATATCAGTGTCACTATCATTTTCTTGACGTGTGGGTGGGTTGGCAGCAGGCTGTCGTGGGGCAGGGTTGACAGCAGGCTGGCGTGGGGTAGGGTTGTCAGCAGGCTGGCTGGGGGCGTGGCGGGGGTCATGCTGCTTCCGGAGCACGCTCGGTAAAGGGGGGAAATGATCGCGGGCACGGCTCTGTTGCTGAAGAGAACGCGCACTCTCACGCACAACACTTACACTCGCGCTCAAATCGGACAGAGCGATAGATGGGCGGCGGTGGTTCCAGACGTTGGTTGTCGGTGGTGGCGCATTCACGTATCGTGTCGGCTGCTCTCTAGGCTTACGTGCTTCTATGATTCGCTGATGATGTTGAAGTTTGGCAAGATACACTTCACACTTGTCGCTGTTGGCAGGGTGGTCTTTGCCGCAGTTAACGCACGTCGCCGCTGTCTCCCTCGTCTTTACACACGACTGCGTCAGATGGTGTCCAGCGCACTTCAGACATCTAGGGTTTCTTTGACAATTTGATGTCGCGTGACCCCACATCTGGCATCTGTGGCATTGTGATATAGTCTTATTGTTCACGTGTCTCTGCCAACTAATTCTGGTGTAGAATAAGACTTTTATGTTTTGCTGTAATTGTTTCAGTGTGGACGTCGAATTAGTCACTACTAGGTAGAGTTTACGAACTTTTGTTCGCATTCTGTACACCGCCTTGACCTGGAGTTTATATTTGTTAATCAGCTCTTCTTTAACGAGAGCAGGTGGCATATCGGGTTCATGGTCGAGACCACAAAGCACGAACGCATGTGTTTTTTCATCAATATCACTGTATGTGTGAAATTGCACTTGGTTTTCGGTCATTTGTTTCACCATGCCCTTCTTCTCCTCCAGGTCTGCGATGTACAGATTAATATTGTTCCGCGAGTAACTAATTTGGAAACCTTGTTTCACTGTTTTGCTAATATTTTTCACTAGCTCAGTGTGGTTACGCGTGCTTCCTGGAATGATGATGGCTGCGGGGCGGCGACGTGTGTTTTTCGGAGTCTCTGTGGTCTCAGGTGCGTCTTCTGCGATCGAGGGAATATCATCAGGGTTGGCAATGGCGGCGGTGCTTGTACTCGCGCCAATGTTAGTGTCCAGTATACTGTAACGGTTGCTGATTGGTACGGCATATTGTTTGGGTGCTTCTCTAGCGAGCTCGCACGCGCTCTCTCGCACTGCAGTTTTCTTTACTACAGTGTTGTCTTTGTCGGGGCTTGACGATGCCCGTCTTTTATTAGTATGTTCCGTCTCCTTCAACCGATCTCTCGGATCTACGAAGTCAATAAGTTGACACAGCATGTTTGTTGGTTTGTCGGCGTTTTTACTTTCATCCACATTAACACTTTGATAACTTGCTACGCTTTTATCACTTTCAGATTCACTTGCATCAAGATCACTATCTTGCAAATTATCAGTCACTACCTTTTCACTTAATTTAACATCACAATCACTGTTTTCAGTCTCTGTCTTTTTAGTCCTTCGCTTTGACATCCCGGATATACCCCTGTCGGGGTTAACGTATTTGTAAACACACCTACTTTTAAATAGGAATCTTTTACACGGCACTTTAGATTTTATTCTCATACAAAATAAAAATTTTAACTCTAAGTAAAACGCAAGACACTCGGCTATGAGCAATTCTGTACGTGTTGACACGTCAACTGCTCAACTCGAACTGGGCACTCGCTAGGTGACTGCTCTACCAATTGAGCTACAAATACTCGGCGAATTTTATACTCATGATTTTTCGTGCAATGTTTTTAGTTGTTAGAAATTGTAAAGTGACATGGATTGCGTCAATTCGTTACAATCAACAACTGTAGTATGCATTGGCTGATTACCTGGTGAAATAGTATAAGAATTAATTAGTTTGACATGCCGTCATCGTTGGTTAATAATTTAAATTTTTTGAAAAATCATGAGCATTCGCCGGGATTTGAACCCAGAACCTTTCACTCGCTAGGTGACTGCTCTACCAATTGAGCTACAAATACTCGGCGAATTTTATACTCATGATTTTTCGTGCAATGTTTTTAGTTGTTAGAAATTGTAAAGTGACATGGATTGCGTCAATTCGTTACAATCAACAACTGTAATATGCATTGGCTGATTACCTGGTGAAATAGTATAAGAATTAATTAGTTTGACATGCCGTCATCGTTGGTTAATAATTTAAATTTTTTGAAAAATCATGAGCATTCGCCGGGATTTGAACCCAGAACCTTTCACTCGCTAGGTGACTGCTCTACCAATTGAGCTACAAATACTCGGCGAATTTTATACTCATGATTTTTCGTGCAATGTTTTTAGTTGTTAGAAATTGTAAAGTGACATGGATTGCGTCAATTCGTTACAATCAACAACTGTAGTATGCATTGGCTGATTACCTGGTGAAATAGTATAAGAATTAATTAGTTTGACATGCCGTCATCGTTGGTTAATAATTTAAATTTTTTGAAAAATCATTCAACGATGACGGCATGTCAAACTAATTAATTCTTATACTATTTCACCAGGTAATCAGCCAATGCATACTACAGTTGTTGATTGTAACGAATTGACGCAATCCATGTCACTTTACAATTTCTAACAACTAAAAACATTGCACGAAAAATCATGAGTATAAAATTCGCCGAGTATTTGTAGCTCAATTGGTAGAGCAGTCACCTAGCGAGTGAAAGGTTCTGGGTTCAAATCCCGGCGAATGCTCATGATTTTTCAAAAAATTTAAATTATTAACCAACGATGACGGCATGTCAAACTAATTAATTCTTATACTATTTCACCAGGTAATCAGCCAATGCATACTACAGTTGTTGATTGTAACGAATTGACGCAATCCATGTCACTTTACAATTTCTAACAACTAAAAACATTGCACGAAAAATCATGAGTATAAAATTCGCCGAGTATTTGTAGCTCAATTGGTAGAGCAGTCACCTAGCGAGTGAAAGGTTCTGGGTTCAAATCCCGGCGAATGCTCATGATTTTTCAAAAAATTTAAATTATAACTTAATTTATTTATTTATTTATATAATATCATTTATTTATTTATATGACGATAAACTAATTACTTATTATTTATATTATACACGAAATTATTTATTAATGTAATTTTCAGCTGTTTGCCCGAAGATGAGCATAGTCTCGAAATCGATCGCACATAGAATATAATATACAATATTATAAATTCAGTTTGTCTTTTTACAACCAACCTGCCTATAATATAATTATTACAAACTGACATGGAGTCCTTCATTACGAAAAAAAAAATCAGATTTCAAGTTTATTGAAAATACGGGCGGGTCTCTACCAGATCGACATTGACATGATAAACATCCGTTGCTTATCGGCCTAGTTTTATTTACACCATTTTGAACAGAGACAAAGATCAAGATTAAATTTTTGTGATTGGATTTTACAACGTACAGAGAAAGATAGAAAATTTTATAAGAACCTATTTTACATTGAAGAAGCTGTATTTACTACAAACAAAATTTACGTTTGGTGTGGAATTATGAATAATATGTTATTTGAACCAAATGGATAGGAAGGGTAACAAATAATGATTTGAATATAATGTTTTTTCCGCCCACCAGATTAAATACCAATGGATTTTAGTTTGTTAGGTTACTTTAAATCAGGTCTATTAAAGGAGAGCGAGAGATCGAGTAGAACAAAGGCAAAAATATGTGAAGGGTGTAGTAATATTCCGCCTTTTATGTTACAAATTGCATTTTAAAGATTGAGAAAATGAATGGAAAAGTGTTCAAGAAGCTGGAGACATGTGAACATTTTATCATTTAATCATAGTACTCAGAAAAAATTCGTGATTTTTATGATTTTAATTTATTGTATCTCTTATTTTAATTGTATTTATATTTAAAAATAAATTATTTTAATAATCTTATTGTGCATTATTTACTAATAAATTGCCGATCATTCGTATACATTTCATATTTGAGTGCTGTACTGGTCTACGTATTTTTCTAAATAAAATTATTTCCTATATTTAAAATTAAAGGTACTTGACTCTCCAAATATTTTCCAGTTTTGAGCCGTTTTCTATCAATTATTTGTACATAAATTATATGTACATTATTACTACACCTTGAAGTATTGGCTTTAAAATTATGTATCGGGTGGAACATCATACCTGTGTACATAGGCGATTAACATGAAAAAACAGTTTTTCTGTGCGCATTGCTCCCCAAATTATTTTAGCCAAAAATTCTTCAAATAAATGTTGTAGAGCATACAATTCTGCATCTAAATCAATAAACAGAATTACATTTACATGCGTTATAACAACAGAAATTAAATGAAAAAATATTAAAAATTACGTTGAAAATATCAAATAGCCATGGAAGTGAAACAAAAATAGATAGATGCTTGACGTTTGACAGATCTCCTGATTTAACACCTTGCGACCTTTTTTTATGGGGTCATCTTAAATGTAAAATTTATAAGCAACGCCACCCAAATATTAATTCTTTGAGAGAAGCTATCGTGGATAAGTGCGCCTTAATCACAAGTAGGCATCTCGCTAATGTACGACATTCCTTCTACAATAGACTTGGTTATTGCTTGGCTGAAAATGGAGGTTTATTTGAATATTTATTGTAATAATAAATTATAGTGATTATTTTATTGAGAGAATTATTGTTTGATATTTGAATTATAATAGATAGGTTATAATTTTTACATGACAAATAAGAAATAAACGTTTCATTGAAATGTACAATTGTTTATTTATTATTAAATTGTAATCATAGGTATGGAGTTTTTTGTATGAATTTTATTGAATGATTAATTTGTCGGGGGTAAAATATCAAATAGACAGAAAAACGTCAAGCATTTATCTATTTTTGTTTCACTTCCATGGCTATTTGATATTTTGAACGTAATTTTTAATATTTTTTTATTTAATTTCTGGCGTTACAACGCATGTAAATGTAATTCTGTTTATTGATTTAGATGCAGAATTTTATGCTCTACAACATTTATTTGAAGCATTTTTGCCTTAAATAATTTGGGGAGCAATGCGCACGGAAAAACTGTTTTTTCATGTTAATCGCCTATGTACGCAGGTATGATGTTCCACCCGGTATAATTCATCGTAAGTTTCATTCATAATAATAAAGATATATAATTTGAAAGAGATAAAGTCAGATCAAGTATTCTGCAGCTAACTTAAGATTTAATTAAGCGGATGCTTTACCTTAAGTTGCATTTAGAATTTCTGGCATCATTGGTTGAGGTTATGACGTTTTAGAGATAATATGTCGCCCACATTTACTGCCAAAATGATAGCGAAAGCACTTCGCAATGAATGCCCAATGTAAATTTCTGAGTTATCTAAATTTAAAACTGTTGGAACTATATTTGGACATCTTGCTTATTGTATTATGTTGTATATTTTGTCTTGTAGATTTACCATATCAGAAACTAATGAATACTTTTGCCATGTCAGGAATGGGCCTCTTATTTAGATATTTTTGAACTATTTCAACCCAAAAAGAATCTACCAGGACAAATTTTATCGAGGATCCAAATATTTTAAAAAACAATGCTAAAAACAAAAGAATTTAATTTCTGCCTTCTCGGTTTTTGTAGATATTAACAAGTATTCATATCAAATTGCTTGTTCTGATTATTTAAAAATTCGTTACATAGGATTAAAGAGCTAGTAGTGAAAAAAATAGTATATAAACCATGGTTGAGAAGATCATTATTGACCATGCGCCTTGAACCCCTCGGTTGTACCTCGGGGTACAATCTTGGCGCTAGGTCAATAATGATCATCTTCTCAACCTTGGCTTATAATATACTATAACCTAATTCCGTTATGAAAAGTTCTGTTTTACATTTTTGACGTTATGAAATGTCAATATTTTCATAACTGTCATTCAAGAGTTATGTAAAGGATTATTTATATAACTAGTTAGGTAATAAATGTTTGAACTTTCTCAAAAATGTTTGCAAATAACGGAAAAAACTATTTATTATAATTTTTAGGATTTATATACATTTAATAATTTATCTGGTATTAAACAGTTCCCGGCCAAATTAAAAGATTCTTCGATATCAGAAGGATGGTCTGTCTCGGATTCAGAACTCATTTTCAATGATGACATAAGCTTTAAATTTAAAAATTTTATTCATTTATTTTCACAGCAACGCTTTGGTAAATTGATTTTGAAATATACTGAGCTGTCATAGATATAGAATGTTATGTATTTTAAAAATCATTTTAGCGGAATTTGCAAAACTCGCTTCGCTCTTCCCATATCCTTTTCATATCTGGTTACGTAAATAACTATTGTTTGAAGTTTGATAGATAAAATAAAAATAAATATATCATCACGCCTTTTACCCATTACTAAGTGTGGACTCTGAGATCTCTGTAAGTGATATATTTATATACGTGAAGTGCGGTTACCAGCCGTCAAACCATGTCTCTCAAAGGTGTTAGTGGAGGAAAAGCCATAGTAGTAATTTTAATGCGCTGAAATAGCCGAATAGCAGAACCGTGCTCGGATCCGGATAGGGCCAAAATTTTGATTTGGATAATCGATTTACGAATTTTGTTACGTGCAGAAAGAAGTAAGAACTGAAAACGAGTGTTGTATATTTGCATTTGTATCTCCTTTGGAATATAATACACGCACTCTATTTCTTACAGAGTTGTATTTTATTGTTCGTGCTAGGAAATAGCCAAGTAGTGTTCGGTTATCATTTCCCGACGCTGAACCCACTAACTGGAGATACAACCTTCAGTATCGCAGAAATTGTAGACACTATAAACTACTTGAAGTAAGTAGTTTTATTAACAAAAACAAATAAATTAAACAAGAACTAATATTATTGTGTAAAATTTGAAACAAATTAAATAACAAAACACTAAAATAATTAAATAATTAAAAGTTTAGTTTGATAAAATAATTATTAATAAACAGATAGAATAGGCAAGGAAAATTTTAAATAGTTTATAAGTACAAAAGAAACATTATAAAAAGTTACGATTGTACAGGCGTCAAAAATGTAGCTGAGACATGTGTTAAATCCTCGGATCAAGCAGATTTCTCTTTCTTAGCGGGCAGTGAAACGATACATGAATGCTGGCTACTAATATATAACAGCGCCAAATAATTAACATAGAAAGAAATTAGTGAATCGACCCTGTAGCTTATACTTTTTAATCTGTACTTTTATCTGTACGTTTATGCCGTTGTATTATTCTTGAGATGTAACAGATATTTATTTACTATTGAACACATGGCATGTTATTGCAGAGCAGCTATTAAATATTCTAAAGTAACAACATATTTCGTCATTGAAATTATTTAAGTTTGGGTTTCAAATCAAAATATGAACTTATATTTAAGCATAATATTTACATAAAATACATATGTAAGTTTGACGCCTGGTAAACTTAGCCACCTAGACGTTGGAAACATTGACTTGTAAAGGTGGCTGAGAAAAGCCCATTAAAAACAACAGCGACCATTCGCTTGTTAGCTGTCAGATAGGATAAGAGTTTAATGTAAAACTGAAATTACAGTCAGAACGAAATACCGACAATTGTGTTGATTCAGGTACGGTATTAGGGTTAATGTCATGTTAATGTTTATATAATGTTATAAATTATTTTGATTATGTATTGTGGTTTAATTACAGTATTTACTTGCTGCAACTACACGTGTTGAGTTATTTCCCCAATCCTCCTCGATTTTATTAAGTCTCTGATTCCGAGACTTATACATATTTCATAAATTTTACCGTAAAGGAGAGCTAACAGATCAGAAATCTGTTAACAATAATTATTTAAATAACCTTTCTCTGAAATAATTTGGGACATTTTACGCAAGGAAATATCAATTGAACACTTTTGGCCAGAGATTTTCAATAGTTTTGTCAGCTACAATCCTTAAAAATCCTGATAGTGCGGGAATTACTGTGCAAAAATATCAAAACTGTGAGAGGAAGTAAATGTAACTACTGTGAACGAGAATAATGATAAATTTATGCATGTAAGAAATTATAAATAGGTGTAAAGTGTACTAGAATCAAACTGACAGTCACGACCTTGGCCTAGCCATCGGTAGAAGCTGGGAGCTGAGCGGGTGAAGAGCGATACGCGCATGCGCACTGAGTCGCTGACTCGAGCAGTCAGTGGCGTAGCAAGTGCAATCGGTTAAATCATGACCCTTTCACCGAGTACTACTACTACTAAATGGAATCCGTAGGACTCCCCAATCAAGAGATAGAAGATGAAAATGTAGGTAATCCTTCGCAAGGGATACAGAAAAGTAAATAGCCACCGTTAAGACCGAGGACGAAATCAACCTCGACTATGGGTGACGTAACGGTACTAAAAAAATCAACTAAATGAAATACAAAAGGAAACAAATCAGGACTGGCAAGAAAATGATGTAATTATAAACCTGCAAAAGCACCTGGAAAAAGCTATGAAAGAAATTGAATCACTTAAAAATCAGCTGGCGACACTCAAATCGCAGAATCAAAAACCATACAGACAAGTCACATGGGAAGAGGAAATAGTCGCTAGAGAAACTAATTGGATCCTAGAGAAAAAAAAAATAATAATAAGAAAAGAAAGGCGATGGAATCGCTAGTAAAAAGCGAAGAACAGGACGCTAGCGCCCCGGTAATCGACTCAGAAGAAAATAAAAATAAAACTATTAAACCTCCACCTATTGTACTCAGTAATGTACAAAACTATGAAGATGTAAAACAGAAAATACAAATCAAAAAGTATAATTGTAACGCATAGATACTAAATAATAAACAGATTAAAATCAATGTAAACAATGAAAAAGACTACAGAGAGATTACAAAGATGTTGAACAATAACGAACTGGAATGACACACTTATGAAAACAAAGCAACACGGCCGATAAGAGTTATGGCCAAAAGACATTCACCCATCCAGCGATGCTGAAGAAATTAATAAGGAGATGATAGAAAAAGGATTCAAAATAATATCAGTTGACCAAAAGCTAAAAAAAAAATAGGAAAACATAACGAAGAAGCAAGCTACCTTCGCCTTCCTCTATTTGTATTAACCTTTGAACAAACAGAGGACATACACAAAATATTCTATATACAATACATAAGCCACATGAAAGTTAAAATAGAAGCACTCAGAACAAATAAACTCATAGCCCAATGCAAGAAATGTCAACGATATGGCCACACTCAGAAATTTTGTAATCGCTCATCCACCTGTGTGAGGTGTGCAGGTAACCACCTGACAAGAGAATGTAGTATACCCAGGAATAACCCTGCCAAGTGCAGTGAAGCGCATCCTGCTAATTACAGAGGTTGTACGATAGGTAAAGAGTTACAAAAAAAGAAGAGATTAATTAATAACAACAGAAGACTCGATATCCAACCAAAACCTTTCACCTCTAATATGGCGATAAATGGAACATCATACTCCCAAACAGTCGAAAACCAACTAGAGGACAATATAAAAATACAAAACGACGAAACTACAATGGTACAAATATTGCAAAACATAATAAAAACGCTAGAAGAAGTAAATCGTAGATTAGGTAGCCTAGAAGGCTAAAGCAAAGGCGCCATACCAAAGCGAAAATAAAAACTCATGGACAACCAGGACATAAGAATAGCAACATGGAATGCAAATGGCATTCTAAAGAAAAAATATCAACTTGAGGTATTCTTGAAGACGCAATATATAGATATGTGTCTCATTTCAAAAACACATCTCACTAAACAATCCAATTTAAAGATAAAAGGATACAAAGTTTACCACTCTACACACCCTGATGAGCAAGCAAGATGTGGAAGTGCAGTATTAATTAAAGAATCCATAGATCATTATGAAGAACGCCACATTCAAAGTGCGGAAATCTAACTAGCCATGGTTAGCATCAGATCTACAAAGCAACATTTAACAGTTGGTGCAGCATACTGCCCACCTAAGCATAATCTCAAGATGGAAGACTACAAATCGCTATTACAACATCCAGGCGATAGATTCATAATAGGAGGAGACTATAATGCCAAGAATGAGGAATGGGGATCCAGGTTAACCACGACTAAAGGAAGGGAACTAAGAAAAGCCATAAGTAAAACTGGCTGTAACGTCCATTCCACTGGGAAACCTACCTATAGGCCAACTGATCGTAACAAATTGCCAGATCTATTGGACTTCTATATTAGAAGCAAGGTATCAGCAAACTTTGTGGAGGTAGAAGAAAATTTCGACGTGTACTCTGATCATTCAGCAGTTATAATAAGCGAAAAAATTATTAAAAAGAAAGCTCGCCCTACATTGGTAAATAAAGCGACTGATTGTGAGAGTTTTAAAATCGAACTCCAAGAAAAAATATGCCTCAATTGTAAATTGAAAACAATAACAGAATTAGAAGAAGCAGCAGAAACATTTAATAAAACAATTCAGGCAGCAGGCTTTAACAATACTAAAAAAAGCACATTCGTAACTAAAGGAAATAACTACCCAGCAGAGATTAGGAAAATAGTCAAAGATAAGATAAGAGCCAGAAGAAGATGGCAACAGTCGAGAGACCCAACTGATAAAAATACCCTAAATAACATAACACAAAAATTAAACAGAGAAATAAAAAAAATCAAAGAAGAATCAACTAACGCATTTTTACAAAATCTAACAGCCGATGAAGAAACATACTACTCTCTCTGGAAGGCAACTGGAACAAAGCGGTGATGCGGCTGATGCGTTTCATCATACACATTCATAATTGTTTTTAGTTGATGAGTTGTATACTAAATTATTATTGTTGATTTAGAATGAACATATTTCAAACTTCAATTACTTGGAATTAATTGTTATTTTAATTGATAATTTCCTCAGCAATAAACAATATAGATTGACTTTTGCTTATTCAGCGTCTGCGGTAGAACTTTGATCTGCCAACAAGATGATGCAAATTATATTCCTTCTAGAAGGAACTGATGCGTAGTCCTTGATTAAGTCGTGAATTTATACCTAATACATCTCCTCGTAAGTTTCTCAGCACCCTTCTGGTTGCTCCGAGCTTAGTTAATTCTCGCCAGTTCTTTGGATGAGCTGGTGCCTGATCAGTAAATTGAGTGTTAGAGCTCTCTCCAGCTCTTCGAATGAGCCGGATCAGTAAATTGTTGTTAATCACTTGTAAAGGCTAGAAATGCTTTAGTGGTTAAGTTGTCTCGAGCTCTTCGGATACGCCGGGTCAATAGTTGTGATGCCAGCTCTTCGGATGGTGCTGGGTCAAGTTGTGACACCAGCTCTTCGGATGGTGTCGGGTCAAATTGACGCCAGCTCTTTGGATGAGCCGGGACAGTAGTTTGTTAATCACTCGGGAAAGCTAGAAATGCTTTAGTGATTAAGTTCAACTCATCGTCTCAAACTATTTTGGTTTATAGATTGTTTGAACTTCTGTTATAAGTTCAGGACTAATTACATTATTTTGCTATAATTTCATTACGAGCAAGTGCTAAAATTCTGTATTTGTTTGTTCTGTGTTGTGTAAACCATATGTCATATTTTTATAATAAATAGTGTTAAACGCAATAGAAGATTGGTTGTAATTCTTGGGGAAAGTGTACCTATCCAAACTACCCTAGTGTTGTGTGTGTGTGTTTGTCATTCGTTGACACTCAGATGACTTCGAGACCCACCAGCCGCCGATGACTCCTGAGCAGCCTGCCATCACCTACAGCTGTTAAGGTTGATTGAAGTTAAAGTACATTTCCCTTGTTGTTAATATCCGACATCCCTTCGTCTGTCATTTTCGAGATTGTCCGTTCAAAACGTTAGAACTATAATTAGGAGTATTCCCTCTAATATTATTTAGGCTCCGCGCGAATTAAGGCCGTTGTGCCCTGTTTTTCGCGTGTTACTGCCAAAGTGGCTTTTGTACAGCTACATATATTGGCCACTATTACACAACGAAAAAAGTAAAAAGGCCTATAGTTTCAATACCTACCACCTATCAGAAAAGATAGAGATCATTGGGCAAAAGATAATAAACAAAAAGCTAAGATTTTTGCTGAGCACCTAGCGGACACATTTAAACCAAACAACGTAAACGAGGAGATCAATCTTGAAGCAATAACGAACGAACGAATAGAAAATATAACATCTGTTACCCCAAAAGAAGTAGAGGAAGAAATAAGGGACAACTTAAATCCAAAAAAGCGCCTGGATTTGACCTAATCACAGGAGAAATATTAAAACAGTTGCCCAGAAAAGGTATAATCATGCTCACATACCTGTACAATGCAGCATTTCGGCTAAGACACGTTCCTTCGTGCTGGAAGGTAGCCGAAGTAATTATGCTGCCAAAACCAGGCACACCCCCAAATGAAGTCACATCATATAGACCTATCTCGCTGCTGCCTATCATTGGAAAACTCTTTGAAAAGATTAAAACCTGTTATTGAAAACGATAAGCTAATCCCGGATTACCAATTTGGCTTCAGATCTAAGCATTCAACCTTTGATCAAATACATCGCATTACAGATATAATAGAATGTGCATTAGAAGAAAAAAAGATATGCTCTGCTATCGATGTAACCCAGGCCTTCGATAAAGTGTGGCATGAGGGCCTGATATATAAACTAAATAAAACAATACCAAGTACGTCGAGATCATATCATCATACATCTCGGGTAGACTTTTTAGGATCAAGCAGGAAGAGGAATAGCAACATTTGCGGATGATACCGCCCTCCTAGCAGTCGATAAGGACGAAGAAAAAGCTATCAACAGTCTTCAAATAGCAAGCAATGAAATAGTAAACTGGACTAGAAAATGGAAAATAAAGCTTAACGAACTAAAATCTATCCACATAAATTTCATCAACAAAAAACTAAGAGAACCACTTGCTCTAGATATTAATGGAACAATAGTCTCATACGAACATAATGTAAAATATCTAGGCATGACTCTTGACACTAAACTGCGGTAGAAGGTGCATGTAAAGAAGAAAGTAACTGAGCTAAATCATAAATATAGGCAATATTACTGGCTGATAGGAAAGAATTCCAAGCTTGCAACACACATCAAGATATTGATATATAATTAAATCCTAAAACCAGTTTGGCTCTACGGCATCCAATTATGGGGATGTGCAAGCGATAGTAATACTAAAATTATTCAAACCTTTCAAAATAAAGTTTTACGCAGTATAGTCAATGCACCATGGTATATTCGCAATGATGACCTTCACAGAGATCTTGGTATCCCATCAGGAAAGGAAGAAATCAAAAGGTATACAGGCAAGCACGAAGCCAGGCTACAACTTCACGTTAATGCAGAAGCTCTCCAACTGCTGGACAACCAAAATCAAATACGAAGATTGAAGAGGAAAAAACCAGTGTAAAAGCAGAGCACAGTGCGCGTGTGGGTGTAGGTAATAAATAATTGAAGACACTAAAAGACATTAATGAATAGAATTTAGTTTTTAAGTAATTAGGTTTAAGATACATTAGAGAAAAATTAATGGTTAGTCTATTAGACTAGTTTTAATTATGGTAAAAAGTCTAGGATTGTAAAATAAAAAAAATATATATAAATCATATATTTGGTCTATGAATGATGTTATATATATATACGAGGGTCGTTCAATAAGTCCTTAGAAAAAAGTAGAAAAAACACTTTTTTTGGGTAGATTTTTTTTTATTTTTCTACATAATCTCCTTTTAGCTCTATACACTTCTCTAATCGTTCCCCCAAATTTTTTAAGTCGTCCAAAAAGTAGGATTTCGGAAGCTCCTCAAAATAGGCTTCCGTTTGGGCGATAACCTCCTCATTGGACGTAAACCTTCGTCCGCCAAGCCATTTCTTTAAGTTTGGAAATAAGAAAAAGTCACTGGGGGCCAAATCTGGTGAATACGGTGGATGTTGCAATAATTGGAACTTTAATTCCATAATTTTGGCCATCGCAACTGCGCAGGTGTACACACGTGCATTGTCTTGATGAAAAAGGACCTTTTTGCGTTTCAAATGAGGACGTTTTTCTTTTATTTCTTCGCTCAGCCGGTCCAATAACGACGCATAATACGCTCCTGTTATCGTTTTTCCCTTTTCCAAATAGTCGATTCCGCGTGCATCCCAAAAGACCGTTGCCATAACCTTGCTAGCCGATTTCTCCGTCTTCGCCTTCTTCGGAGCCCGTTCGCCTTTAAAAATCCACTGTTTTGACTGTTCTTTTGTCTCTGGAGTGTAGTAATGTATCCAAGTCTCATCCACAGTTATGTATCGACGCAGAAAATTTTCAGGATTACAACGGAAAAGCGCCAAAACAGCCTCAGAGTCCACCACACGATTGCGTTTATTCTTCGCTGTGAGCAACCGCGGCACCCATCTTGCCGAGATTTTTTTCACACCTAATTTTTCGTGCAAAATTAAAGCGACTGTGCCTTGTGATATGCCTGTAGCCTCAACTATTTCGCGCACTTTGATTCGTCGGTCACTTAAAACCATATCGTGGATTTGGTCAATCATTTCGGGGGTAGACACTTCTACAGGGCGTCCGGAACGATGTTCATCTTTTGTGGATGTACGGCCACGTTTAAACTCATTCACCCAATTGTAAACAGTTGCAAACACAGGAGCAGATGTGCCATGAACTTCATCCAACTCAGCTTTAATTTCTTTCGGCGTTAAGCCTTTTAAATACAGATGTTTAATCACCGCTCGAAACTCACTTTTATCCATTATTATAAACAATCAAAAGTTTTTTACTACAATTGACAACAACAATGAAACTACGTGACGGCTAAAGCTAAAACTCTAACAGTTGACTAGTTAGGAGTGCTGCTTACTGGAAAAAATTCATTTTCGATACTACGAGCACCATCTCTTGGATTTTCTAAAGACTTATTGAACGACCCTCGTATATATATATATATATATATATATATATATATATATATATATCAAATGGCCAGCGGATTTCATTGTTCTTTAACGTCGGTAAGCGTTTCAGTGGTCAGCGGTAATCAGCGTTTTATTCTTACCCGGCCGTATCTAGCGGCCCGCCTGCATTTTTAATATAAATGTCGTTCAGAAAATTGCTTGTATAATGTACCAGTGTCCCAAAAACAGGCTCACTCCAAAAAGTTATTTTGAAAGCAATTACATTCAATATACGTTTATCCTAGATTTAGAAACTACATCAAATAGCGCATCAAACTACATAAAAAATAAAAATATTTTATTTCCGGTATAACTGGAAATGAACTCTATTTTCTTATGGAACACCCAGTATCTTTTTCAAAATGTATGTGCTACCTGACATTCTGAATTCAACTATGTATTATTAAGAGTATTTTTCATTATAAATCAGCGCAAAAGAAACAAACGAAATTCACTTGACTCTTTATGCAAATATCTAAATTAAGAAAATACATTTTCAAAATGTCCAGTATTTTCTTAAATACAAAGATTAACTTTTCTAATTGTTCCATGAAAGAATATTGATCTAGTTATTTTGATCCTAGAACATCCAACCAACAATGAAATAATTTTTTTTCTTTAATATTTCCTAGCAGAAATATTTTTTTATTTTAAATTGCACAAATTAGTTATTTGTAAATATTGTTTCATGGGTCCACATCAAAATTTATATTTTTTCAAAATTCGCCGCACAAACTGCCTTACTAATTTTTTTTCTCTACAAATATGTCTTGTTGATAGAATTGGATTGGGTTTAGAATAAAATGTGCCAAAACATCAATTACTACACCTTCACTAATAATTACATATCGTTGATTTTTTCATTCCAATCTAAATTTGTTTTAAAATTTTTTAAATACTGTCTAGTTGGATGCCTTCGATCAGGATATCACTGCATTTTTTTGCATTTACCATCAATTAATAAAATTAAAACCTGTTAGTTTCTTGTGAAATTATATAACAATCATGTTTATTCAAAGAATCTTGAGATAAAAATTAAATTACTAACTGTGTCCAGTGCCAACTTAAAAGATTGAAATAAATAGTCTAATTCATTTAGTTTATGCTGATATTTATAATAAAAATGCAATTTATTTACATGATTGATATTTATTAATTTTCTAAATATCATAAATAATACAAAATCAAATATGAATTTTACAAAAGCTTTAGAAATAAAAACAAACATAAAAATTTGTTTAGTTGCTACCCGGGTACTCAATACCGGAACAACTTGAAACTAATCATTTTATAAAATTATCTATATGTATATTTGTAATAATAACAAAAGATGTATCAAGAATTTAAAATTCTATTACTAACACAACTAATCCGTCTGGAGATATCAAATATAAATATAAAACAAGTTAAGCCGAACCATGTTTCTGTAATAATGTTCAAATCATATAAACGTTAAACAACTACTATACTATACTTATATACATTTTGCAGACTTTCACAATCATACGAACTTCAAACAAAACTGAACAATAATGATTTATAATGAAAGTCAAGTTCATTGACTTTATATCATATTATTTAAGAAATATAATAAGACTCGGTAAGATAATATTTTAAGCTGAATTATCTAAAAAAAATAGGTTTCTTTATTTTGAATATTCTTCAAACTATTTGTTGACAAAATATTTGTGAAATCTATTTCCTTTTTTATCAAGCAGACTCAACTGCAAGGGTTATATGCTGTCTCGGTGGCTCGTTGTCGATAGTATGACAGCGGTATCCATTTCATAACTCACATTTAAAGATGTCATATTTTAAGGCCAGAAATAAACCTAAATGTCGCACAGAAATGTAAAATTGTCAGCCAAAAACATTAAAAATGTAATCAAATACAAATATAAATGAATGATAAATTTGTACGAAAAATGTAAAGTATTTACAAAAAAATTATTTAAAGAAAATTAGTGAAAAAAAATGATAAAAGTTCATTTAGTACTGTTTTATCAAGGTTTATAAATGTTATAACATCATCTGTACTTATCATTCGACTTCCGACACTCATAGTGAACGGACGTATAACCTCACTGCTCCCTAGCGATTACATAATCGCCTACCTCATCATTAACAAACTTACACTAATATCGATATAAACAAATTAATTTAATTATATAATAAACAAAATAAAATACAAGTGGTACAGCACAGAGGCCTCAGGCCAACGTGCTCGTACATCACAAAATAAAAATGAGTTCATCTCAAGCCACAACAACAAAATGGCAAACTGTAAGCAATGCCAGAAAAACGAAAAGAAATAATACTGAAACAAACGACATAAGAAGAGTTAAACCAAGAATCGCCACAACAACCAGCCAAGAAGAAATACAAAATGTACCAACCCTAAATCGTTACCAAACTCTCAGCAACGTTACTGAAAGTGCACAACAACACGAAGAAAACATAAAACCTCCAAAACCACTCCCGATATTTGTTCCAGATGTCCAAGACGTGAAACCACTAATCAACCTCATAGACAAGGTAAGTAAGGACAATTATTTTTAAAAACCATACCAAACAACCAGATAAAAATCCAACCAAACAACATTGACCACTATAGACAAATTATTGATCTTTTCATCAAAAACGAAGTTAAATATCATACCTACCAGATCAAACAACAACGCACATACCGTGCATTCATTAAGAACCTTCACCACACCTCAGACACCAACGAACTGAAGAATGAAATCGAAGCAAAAGGTCACACAGTGAAAACATCCACAATATAAAACAAAGAACTGACAAAAATCCCCTACCTATCTTTATAGTAGAGTTAGAACAAAAATCTAATAACAAAACAATATTCGACATCCAATACCTGCAATATACGAAAGTTATCATCGAACCGCCCAAACCAAAAAAAGTCATACCTCAATGTGCTAGATGCCAACGATATGGGCACACTAAAACTTATTACGCAAGACAAGCGCGCTGTGTTAAATGCAGTGGAAACCATGCAACCAATAGTTGCAACAAACACGAGAAAACTCCTGTGCAATGTGTGTTATGCAACGGTAATCATCCTGCAAACTACAAAGGATGCACAGTATACAAAGAAATATACAAAAGAAAATACCCACAACAACGCAAAAAAACCGAACCAGTAGAAAAAGCAACCAAATCCCTACAGGTGAACCCAAATATCACTTACTCACAAAAAACTACACAACAGCAACCTGAAACAAACTCAATAGCTCAACCAACAAACAAGTTAGAAGAAATGATGGTACAATTAATGGGCAGAATGGACACCATCCTCAACCTCCTCACAATGCTAATTTCTAAACTTCCGTAATGCAGCAAAGCCTAAAAATATCATTATGGAACGCTAATGGCTTGGCTAAACATAGTCAAGAGTTATAAATATTCCTCACTGAACACAAAATAGACATCATGCTCATATCAGAAACCCACTTTACCAATAAAACTTACCTTAAAATACCCCATTACACAATATACGACACACAGCACCCAGACGGCACGGCACATGGAGGAACAGCAATTATTATAAAAAGCAGACTAAAGCACTATCCTCTCCCTGAATACACAATGGACCACCTCCAACCTATCACAATACTAATAGAAGAATGGTCAGGCCCATTGACTTTGTCAGCGATATACTGTCCACCAAGACACAACATCAAAAAGGAAAACTTCCAACGCTAAACACACCATGTGGGGCTCTCGTTTAATCACATCACGCGGACGAGAACTCCTCAAAACAATACAAAGCAATAATCTTGCATATCAGTCCATAGGACACCCAACGCACTGGCCTACAGACGCAAACAAAATACCAGATCTACTGGACTTCTACATAACAAAAAATATCCCACAGAACAACCTACAAACCAAAGCAAGTCTAGATCTATCGTCAACTGCAACGCAATTAAACAACCAAACCCTCCAATGCTCCACAACAAACACACAGACTGGGACTACTTCAGAGAACAAATTGATAAAAAGATAAATCTAAAACTACCTCTAAAAGAACAAAAAGACATAGACAACGGGGTTGAACACCTAACCCAAGCAATACAGCAGGCAGCGTGGGAAGCAACGCCTGCAGCAGTTGAGACAAATAAAGAAACAACACTACCAAACGTAATCAGAGAAGCTATAAATGAAAAACGGCGTATCCGCAGAACATGGCAACAAACTCGTAACCCACTCGATAAAACGAGACTCAATCGATCAGAAAGAGAACTGAAACATATACTTCTCGAATGGAGAAACAACAATATCCAACATTACCTCAGCAATCTAACGAATACCCAAATCACAGAATACTCACTTTGGAAGGCAACGAAATATCTAAAGCGACCAATACAAAAAATCCCACCAATAAGGACAACAGCTGGGCAAGAAGCGATAAAGAAAAATGCAAAACTTTTGCTGAACATTTAACTAAAGTATTCCAACATTTCGCAATAAATAAGAACACACCAGAAGAACAAGAAATATTAGAATTCTTGGAAACACCTGATCAAATGTCACTACCAATTGGAAAAATCTATACATACGAAATTGAAAATATAATCAGAACTTTACAGTCAAGAAAAGCGCCAGGATACGATCTCATTACAGGCAGAATCCTGAAAGAATTACCAGAGAAAGCAACAAAACTAATAAAATTCATTTTTAATGCAATAACTAGATTCAATTACTACCCAATGCAATGGAAAATTGCACAAATTATACTAATACATAAGCCAGGGTTTACGAAAGAATACTCCTACAAAAATTAAGACCAATACTAGACAAAGAAAATATAATCCCTCACTACCAATACGGTTTCAGAGAATAGCACGGCACAACCGAACAAATCCACCGTATAGTGAACAAAATTAAAAACGACTTAGAAAACAAACGATACTGCTCTGCTGCATTCATAGACATAACGCAAGCCTTTGACAAGGTGTGGCACGAAAGTCTACTCTACAAAATTAAAAAAAGACTACCTAACACTTTTTACCAACTCTTCAAATCATACCTAAGCGAGAGATATTTCCAAATAAAATACCAAAACGAATACTCCGAACTAATCCGCATTCGATCAGGCGTGCCTCAAGGCAGTGTCCTAGGACCTGTGTTATACCTCCTCTTCACAGCCGACCTACCCACATCATCTCTCGTCATGACTGCCACCTTTGCTGACGACACAGCGCTCCTAGCTTCACACGACAATCCAGAACAGCCTCACACATACTACAAGAACAACTAGACGAAATTGAAAAATGGTTAGGTAAATGGAAAATCAAAGCTAACACTACAAAATCAGCACATATCACATTTACAAACCGAAGAAGCACGTGCTAAACAGTATCGCTAAATAATCTCCCACTTCCGCAAGTCAACGAAGTCAAATATCTGGGCTTACACCTCGATAGAAGACTAACGTGGAACAAACACATCAAAACGAAACGAAAACAACTTAATATAAAACTTAAAAAAATGTACTGGATGATAGGAAAAAACTCAAAACTCTCAACTGAAAACAAACTCTTACTATATAAAATAACATTAAAACCAATATGGACACACGGTGTTCAACTCTGGGGCACAGCATGTAACTCAAGCATACAAATAATCGAAAGATTCGAGTCTAAAACCCTAAGAACAATACTGTCCGCTCCCTGATACGTCAAAAACACCACCATATACAACGACCTAAATATAGACACAGTAAAAGTGGAAATTAAAAACCTCAGCGGAAAATACATAAGACGATTGGAAACACACCCAAACTTCGCAGCAGTCAACCTTCTGGACAACAGCACAGAGAGTCATAGATTAAAGAGACATAGTCCGCTCGACCTACCCTACAGATTCAACTAAAATAGAACCTCCAACAATAAAAATATTGAACTAAGTTAAGTATAGAAGGAAGCGTCACTGGACGCTAACTTCCCCATGTTAGAATAGTCATAATATATAATTTACTTATTGTTATTAATAACAAATTGTAAATAACACAGCACATTAAATAAAAAAAAAACTGTACTTATTATGCAATTTTACTTGTGTTTGGCTCCAAGCGACACGAAAACCTTAAGATCTACGGTTTATTTTTTATTATTGTTTGCAAAGTTAAGTAAGTGAGAATATGAAGTCTTAAGGTAGCGATATTTGGTAAAATTGCACTAAGAACTTGAAATAGCGAACGAAGTAAATCTATTTTGTTAGAGACGAAAATACGTGCTGTAGCTTTGAAAATGAAAATGGTTTACTTATTTTCAATCGAAATTTTAATCAAGTCAAACAAGTTTGGTATGGTTGAAAAAGATAAAAATGGATCTTTTCTATTTTGGACTATACAATTTATTTTTTTCAAAATGTAAGTTTTAATTAAAATTGGACAGATGAAATATATTTCAATTCTCTAGTTTGGAATCTTCAGTTTTGGTTTGAAATTCAGTTCCCAACCATCAACAACTAATTAAGAATAATATAATATCCTAGTAACACGGCCCTAATAGTTCTCGAGATCCCAAAAATTGCTTTTTACAATGTTGATTTGAACATATTTATTTTAAAAGAAATTTCATTCATAATTTTGCAGGTGATTAATTAGTTTAAATAAAAAAAGCATCGTTGTGCGCTCATATTTCCCAAGCCAGTCCAACACTTAACTGTCAAAATAATTTAATTTATCTTTACTGTTGTAATATCTACTTTAATTTTAAATAATTATGAAATGAATGAAATACAAAGCTAATTAAAATCAACTCTTTGAGTGCTACAGACTTATACAGCCGTCAGAAATCTATTTTGTATTTAAAAAAATAAAATATGCGAAACGGCCTAACATTTTAAAGAAAATAAACTCTATTTTTAAACTTAATGGTACCTTTAGTTTATTACAATAATTAAAAATTTTATACAATACATACTATTTTCATTCAAACTAACAAGAAAGTTTTGTTTGAAAGATTAATAAAACTGTTTAACGATTTGTTTAATGTTAACACCTCGTAAATATCTTGAATTATCAATTATTTTATTTAATCATCTTAATTTGTTTATGTTAATTATGCATTAAGACAGTTACGTATGAAAAATTAGTGCTACAGAACACGACATTTGAAGATTTAAAGCACGTTGACACAGAGCCGGTTTATTCTAGCGGCACATGCTACAGGTCTCGCGCTAATTTCTTTTTTAGAAAAAAATAAAGTTGTGACTCAACAAAAGTGAATTGTAATAAGAAAGTAATAATATTATTGGTTTACAGAGCTAATATAATATTATCAAGTTGTTTATTACTATTAATGTTTTCAGTAAATAATTAACTAGACATCCGATGTTCTATATGAATTGTTTAATTGAATGAAGTTTATGAAATATTACTACTTTCGTCTTCATACATAATAATAATAATAATAATAATGACTTTATTGACACATGTCAAAGGCGGGGTTCAGCCAAAGGCTGTTCTTCCACCCAACCACGTACATAAGATTACAAAAATTATAAAGAAAATGTACCTAATGAATATAATGAGTACAGAGTACAAAATAGAAAAAATAGACAAATAAAATACAATACAACAGAATACATTTAAATAAATTGTTTCATTTCAAAAAATTGTATTAAACAAATAAAATAAATAAATAAGTTCGACAAAAAGTGCATATTAAATAAATAACTTCTTAATATGATATTTAAATGAACTTAACGACAGAGACTTTAAGTTATCTGGAATAGTGTTATACAGAGTTGGTGCTAGATAAGAAAATGAACATTTGAATTTAGATTTGGAGAATGAAGGAACAACATATAAATCTCTAGCTCGTAGACCGTATTCATAATTTTTAAATTTAAGTTTATCATGGAGATATGATGGAGTACCAGTAACTTTAATTTTGTGTGTGAGAGTAAGAAACAATTTATTAACTCGTGAATCAATGCTTTCCATATTTGCTAGAGATCTATATCTAGAAATGCTGTCATATTTACGCACACCGTAAACAAATCTTAAGCAGGAATTTTGTAATAAAGTAATCCTTTGCTTCTCAGATTGGGTTAGATTTGGGATGTACGTACAGGCGCAGTAATCAAACAATGGTAGTACTTATGAGTATATTAAGCGTAGCTTAACCTGAGGAGATAATAATGTTCGAAATTGATACAAGTGCCGTAATTTTATCCTAGCTGCCTTTAGTTTGATATTTAAGTGTGCGCGAAAGTTGAGATCTTCATCGATCAATAGTCCTAGGCTTTTTGTAACTTGACAACGCTCTAATACAATACCGTCAAGCACGAGATCCGGAGTATGACAAGTACCAATAACTAAAAGCGATGACTTATTCCCATTAATTTTGAGACCATTATTCTTCACCCATACGGCTAAATTATCAAGATCGTCATTGATGAGATTACATTTTTCATTTACCTCTGTTGGATTGACGGATGCAATAATTTGTGTGTCATCTGCGTAGGAATGTATTTCACAGAAATTTAAAGTTGATGGGAGATCCGCTACGTAAAGTAAGAAGAATAATGGTCCCAAAATTGAACCTTGCGGGACACCACGATGCAATGGAAAGGCAGTTGAATTAAATGTTTGGGCAGTGTCCTGCATACTGACATAAAATTGTCTACCTTCAAAATAATTCTCACACCAACGTAAAGCACTAACCGAGAATTTATAAAATTTTAGTTTAGCCAAAAGCAAACTATAATCTACCATATCAAACGCTTTAGAAAAATCTATTTGTATAAGAAGTGATAGTTTTGAATCGTCATAATTCTGAATCAATGAATTAAGTATATTTAGAAGGCAGGTATTAGTACTGTATCCGCGTCTAAACCCCGACTGAGTAGCGGGTAGTATATTATTCACTGCTACGTAAGACATGATCTGATCGCAGCAAATTCGTTCCAGTATTTTGGACAGTGTTGGAAGAATACTAATAGGACGTAAATCATCAAAAGTTGAAATATTATTATTCTTTGCAATTGGTTTCACAACCGCTGATTTCCATAAATCGGGAACTACTCCATCCAACAAACATGAATTTATAATGTGCGTAATATGGTTCAAAATAACTGGAAGAACAATTAAGATCATTTTACGCGATATTCCATCAATACCGACAGCATCAGATTTTAGTTCTCTAGCAATATCTTCAACCAAACAACTATCCACACATGTAAAATTAAAATACTCAACATTGTTCTCCACGAAAACATTTTTCACAAAATAATTCATAGTTTCAGGATTTATATTTGCAGTGCCAACTATCTCAATTAAATAATTACCATACTCCTGTGGCTTAATTAGAGACTCAGGAATGTTCTTAGTTGAAGTAGAATTAACACCAAGACGTTTTAAATTGCTCCATAGTTTACTGGAATCGCTAATATTATAATTAATATTTTGGTTTAAGAAAGCTTGCTTTTCTCTTCTAATAGCGGCTGTAGTAAGATTCCTCAACTGTTTGTAGTACTGTAGCTTTGAATCAGATTTATATTTTTTGTAGTCCGCAAGAGCCTTGTTCCTTTTCTTTTGCATGATTTTTATTACTGGAGTAATCCAGGGAGTATACTGCTTATTAGTTGTAATTTTTCTAATTGGGGCATGCTTGTCGAATAAATAGGATATATTTTGATTAAGAAAGGCAACCTTATCATTAATATTATCTAAGATTAGCATATGATTCCAATAGACTGCTTCGCAATCGACATCAAAATTTTCAAATTGAAGTTTTTAAAGTCTCTGAATGTATAAGTTTTTTTGGGAACATATGTTTTTGGTAATTTCAATTCACAATAAACGCAATCATGATCTGAAAATTGACTGCAGTTCAAAACACCAGAATCTGCAATTATTGTTGTGTCTGATACCAACATGACATCAATTAAGGATTGTGATGCAGGTCTGGTATACTGGTCAATTAACTGATGCATGTTATTCCGGATAACAAGTTATTAAAAAACTGAGAACGTACATCGTTTGAAAGTAGATTAATATTAATATCACCCGTACATATAACATAGTCCGATTGCAATGCATATTCAGTGAACACAGAATCCAAAAACATGAGGTCCCTGTAATATTCACAGTGAGGATTGTATATAACTCCTAGACAAACATTTTTATTTTTAATATTGCATGATATCCATAAATGTTCTATATTATTATTCTCAACAAAAATTGTGTCTAAAATTTTAAATCCTAACCCATTACGAACATAGAATGCAACTCCTCCACCACGTTTATGAGATCTCTCTGCGCTAATTAAGTTGTAATTATTTATTTGAAACAAATGTGGTGGAGCAGTTTCACTAATCCATGTTTCGGTGACCGCAACGATATCAAAGTTATGTTCATTAACAAAATCGGTGAAATATAAAAAACAAGAATTGAGCGATCTAACATTGATTTGCCCAACTGTAAACTTAGTATTGTACTCAGCTGACATAAATAATTTCAGAAAAAATAAAAACGAAAGTGAACAAAAATTAACAAAAATATAAATTATCAATGACAAATCAATTAAAGGTCATTGACTTTAGCATGTTCTGGCGATATTAATTAGCAAAGAAGTAAGAGTGTCTACATAAAGATGTTTAAAGATGATTCAAAAAATACAGCATACATAAAGCAAATATATGAACCGGATTTAGAATTAAGGCTTTATATTTTGTAAATCATCTAGACTGCTAATAACATGTTTTTGATTTCTACCTCTTTTTTTTACATTTACGTGAATCCGGCCATCGGATGTCCAAACATCCATGAATGAAAATTTATCCACAGCTGCCTTGAGGAGCGTTAATTTAGATTTGGTCAGGTCTTCTCGTATGGTAATCCCTTGAGCTTCTTCTTCTCTGCGAACACTTTTTGGCGGGAACGGTAGCTCACGAATTTCACTATGACTGGTCTTTTGGTTGAATTAGTAACAGGTTTCCCTATTCTATGGCAACGATCGATTTCTTTAATGGAGATGTCCACGTTCAGATTTTCCCGAAAAAGATTAACAACACACTCGTCTATATTTTCATTACGCGTCTCCTGCAATCCGAAGATTCTAATATTATTACGCCGGGTGTACTGCTCAAGATCGTCGACACTCTTCTCATAATTCGTGCACGATTCTTTCAAAGACTTAATTTCATCACTAAGCTCGTTCAATTTATCTTGGAACACTTTTTGAATCGCACATGTCACTTGCTCCACTATTCACGAAGCTTTGATTTTCGCCCAGTTTCGATAGTGAGGTAGCAATCATATTGCTAATTGTTTCAACTTCTTCTTTAGACAGCATTTTTAGAGTAATGCCAGAACGAGCAAAACACGTCTAGTCGCACAGACAGTACATTGAAGAATATACATGTTGATGTCGAGTGTTTCATAGCAAAAATCAGGCAAACCAAGTAACCTATCTTAGAGAAAATAATTTCTACGTATTTCTACTACACGAAATTACGATTATTTAGCGCTTCTGTATTTTTCAGATTTTTGTCGATAAAACTCAGAATTTCCGTAGAAATCAAAAAAAAATATTTGCTTGTGCAGAATATTAAACCGGGCCCAATAGTAAATAAGAAAATTGGATGAGTGCACGTCGGGTCTCATCCAAACGCAGTGTCACATTCACTCTAAGTTGCGACTGGTGCTTCATTGTGATACAAATTTGATTTATTTAAGTGATTTCAAGATGTCGCAAAAGAGCTCGCAAGGTGAGCCTCAAAATAGATATTATTTCTTTTCATTACATTTACGCCTTCATTACGAAAACGATCCGTGTTAAAATTTTATTTCGAGAAAATTGGGAATTATAAGAATGATTGATGCCACAGTTATTGGTAAGGATTGGAAGCTGTAAAAAAATGGGTTCGGGTTCAATGATTAAAATAAAATTAGGTTCTGGTTTAGTTCGGATTTAGAAAACAAAAATTATATATCATTAGAAATTCTTAAATAAAAAGTGGAACACTCATTAACTGTGCAACTACACTACAGTCTTGAAAATAAGTTATGAATTATCTGTCTTCTTTGACATCAAATACGTATTAAGTCGAGCACCCACATCCCAAATGGAAAGTGTGTGCCGATGGTCAACATTACCATAAACACTGATGAACTTGTTCGCCGTGGCGTTGTGGGACGTCAAATGGCAGAAGTAACGGCTTTCATCGCCACTTTTCGCATCATGTAATATTAGTCTATTCGTTCATATTTTTCCTCCTTCAAGTTTGATTATATTTATTTCTTCAATTACTTTCTGTAAATAAATTAGAACATAATTGTTTGTTACGTTTGTATATGTACGTATATGTCACATTAAAAAATAAATTATGTTATATTTATTGTATATTTATTAAAATATGAACTGACATCTCTGTAAATTTATCCACGAGCCACCCACTAAACTATATGATATAAATTTTATATATGCATAAAAATTAATATTTTACTGCCTGTTTTAACATATAAATACAACAATTATAATACATAATTGTTATAAACAACAATGACATACAGGTGTCGTAAAAGTGTGCAACGTAACTGATTCATACTTTTACACAATTTTTTGTTGCCCAGATTATTGGAATGAATAAACAAAACAGTAATTTTATTTTTCAACTGGCAACATTATCTATAATAATTCTACATTTAATAATTCTTATAGTAAATAGTCAGTTTAATGTAGCTGATTGATTCATTGTAGTCTTAATATATACAACTCGAGTTTCAAAAATCTTACCGTGTCGTTGTTTCCTAGGCAACACATCTCGTCCTCCTAACTGTCTATTCGGTTATTTTCGAAGCTCTTGTTGTATAACTACTGACTATAGGTGTAACTCATAATAAAATCAACCAATCATATTTAAGAAATTTCTTTGCTTTCTACATATAGATAAACGAGTATACCCTTGACGACGTGGTATAATCACTTTCCTATGTTCACCTGGTCAGAAAAATGTAAAATTCAGATTTAGAATGAATGAAATAACGAAAATATAAAAATACATAAAAAAGTATTGTCGTAATATTAACAAAGTCATAATTGCGTTTTTATTCAACAAACTAACGTCAAAAATTTTAAAGCAATTACGTGTTGGAACGATTTCCAATTAACAAATATAACACTTGTGTTCAAAATTATCAGAATATATTGTATTGATCCATTCAACATATACGATAACTTTGAACACACGGGTTGTATTATATGTTATTATTCTTCTTAATACTCTAATTCTAAGATAGAAAATTGGCAGCGGAACTTGACAACTTGTTTCACTTATTAATTGCATCTTTAACAGTAACAGTATATTCATTAAAAAACGGGCAATATACGGTTAATACAATAATTCCATCTCAAACAGTATATTTTTCTCTACACACACATGTCACACACTAATACTGGAATTATTTTAAACCGAAGAAAATATAAATAAAAAAATTATATATTTTTTTCTTATATGGATATTTTACAGACTATTATTGAAATGGATAAATATAGTTGTCATATCATATTTTAAAAATCTTAAATTTTATTGATGCACAGAGATAAATATTATTGATAAATCTTAATTCAACCGAAGAAACTATTAATGAGGAAGATTGAATTGAATAAATTGTAAAATTCCCAGGTCAAAATCTATATTGACTGGATTATATTGTAACGTTTATTACAATGTCGGGTTCGGTGAATTTTATTATTAAATAAAACACGAGCAATGAAAACCCTAGCAAATTATTTATTTAAAACGAAAATAAGATTTTATATATATATATATATATATATATATATATATATATATATATATATATATATATATATAATTATTTGTTTAAACAACGCAAGTAACTTTTTAAAAACTATTTATTTGGTTAATACAACAATAAGTTGTTAATAGCGTTACATCTGAATCTAGACTAACTAAAACTACATGATACATTTGTTTTTATGTTCTTGAAACATGACGTGTCCGCGAGACGTGCTTCTACGTAAATGTCTTATTTGTCACGTTTGATGTTGTAGCTGGGCATATAACTCCTCCCTCCTTAGAAGGAAGCACCCTCTGGAAGTCGAAGTTCGATTTCTTCTTTCTTCGGGGTTGTTGTATTCAGTGCCTGCCTTAATTTCCTATTTCGGAACCACTTAACAGAAAGGTAAATGATTATTAACATTATTCCGAGATATAATAGAATTGTCCAAATGCTCGGGATGTGAAAGTTCGTATCCGATTCTTGAATTGGTGTGAATAAATTAGTTTTTATTTCACTAAGTTTTAGGGATTTTAGATTGATTGTAAAATTAGAAATTTTATTAGATTTTAATCTAATATTGAGTTTTGGAAGCATTAAAGGAGTTCCTTGAGTTTTATCCCAAAATATTAGTTTTTGTTGTTTAAAAACTATGTCACAGTTATTTTCCACTTTAATAAGAAAAATTCCAGTTAATGATTCTACGTTAATTCCTTCTGGGCAGTTTATAGTGATTTTCTCTTCTCGGGGTAGAATAGCCAAGTATTGGTTTATATCGGGCACTAGTTCAAAGTGGTTTTCCTTTATTTCTAATTTTGTATAATGGCACTGGTTGCTTTGCTGTTCGTTGAGGATTTCTTTTTCGCATGTTGGATTGTAATGCGCGTGGAATTTATTTGGGCATTGGTATGTTTTGCTTGGAATACATATGTCGCTCAATGGAATAATTTCATTTATCGACTTTAAAAAATATCTTGAATTAGGTATTATAGTTACAAAATCTGAATCATATCTTGTTGGGATAGGATGCAAGTAATAAAGATCGAAATTTGTTTCATAATTAATTGGGATTGATATAAAGTAAATGATTTGAAAGGATTCAATCTTACAGTTAACTTTTAATAGTGATTCGTATTCCAAAATATTTTCATGATTTGGTTCAAACGGGAGTTGGGCTTTATAGAATTTTGAAATTTTTTGTATTTCTAATAGAAGTTCTTCAGGCTGTATTATACTTGGGTGCAATGTTCTTAATTTACAGAATGTAATTGAATTTTCTATATCCTGGAGTACGTTTAAAATAGAATTATAAAGTATAATAAGTTGATCATAAATATTTTTTGCAAATAATATATCCTGAATATGCATATTATTAATAATTTCGTATAATTGTAAAATTTTGGATTTCAAAGTTGATTCATTATGTTGTATATCTAACAGTGTTTTATTAAAATTTTTAATTATTTCATCATTTACAGAGTAGGCCAATTTTAATTGGTTTTCCAATTTATGGTCATTTTTTTGTAAGTGCTCTAGTATCTCATTATATCGTTTGCCGTCTTCGGCATCTAAATTTCCGGTGACAAATTTAAAAACGGTTCCCAAGCCATCTATAAGTCCTCTTTTATTTCGTTTTAATGCGGTTGAGTGGAAGCCAATGTTTGTAATTTTGTTATTAATACTATTTCGAATGAATTCCACAATTTTGTCATAGTTATGCAGTTCATCAATGTATCTAGTATTGTTTGAAATTGTCATTTTTAAACTTTCATATTGATCGTTTAAATTATAGTATTGTTCAAATGATTCTCTACATAATTATTTATGAGTTGTTTGTCGATGTTTATATTAAGGGGGGATTTAGTATCAAGATGACCAGAAATTACTTCACACGGTTTTAATTTTGTAACTGAATGGATTGTATTATTATAGGCCAAAAGAGCATAATTAACTTTTATTTCTATGGATTCCTTATTATAGACTTGTTGATTATTAAATAGTCTTATGTGTTCTATAAGAGTCGAATGAAATCGTTCTATGATACCATTCGATTCAGGGTGTTGCGAACACTAGAAGAGTCGTCAACATCACTTTGTTGATCACCTGTTTCGACGATTAGTGATTGATTATCTTTTTCGTCTGTTTGTCTCGGTTCTAGTAATTCGTTTAAATGTTGAATGTCTTTTATAACTGATTCAATGTCGTCCGTATCATTTATGTTTAATTCAAAGTTTGGTTTATCGTCGGGGAGTTTAAAAACTGTAACGAGTGTGTCAGTATTATTGAAAATATATTGAAGCATTGATTTGACATCTAACCAATTCTTTCGATCTAATCCTGAGGCTATTTGTGGTATGGCGAGATTTTTAATTTTATTTTTAATGCAAAAAGCTTTTAAATTTAAAAGTGCATAAAATACATCTTGTTTTGAAGGTTTATCATCATATTTTTCTTTAGTAATCATGTAAATTATATATCTGAAATTACTTTTTAAATGAACTAAAGAATGAAGTTTTGGGTTTTGTTTCTTTAATTTATCCACATTATTAAAATTTTCTTTAAACTGTTTAGCTATTCCTCGTGCCATATATAAATCTTTGCTGACGCAGTGCGCTAGACTGCTAGATAGCGGCGCGTCGAATAGATTCCCTACAACTTCTAAAACGTTATTATTCGTTGACGTCTTATTAAATTTTGATGTCAAATAATACTGATATTGTGTTAATGGGTCTTTATTGTCTAAATCGGCAGGTAAATTTTGAATTTTGTCATTAGTTTCATGAGGAATACGGCTTAACGCATCGGCATTAGAATTGAACTTTCCTTTTTTATAAATTATATCATAATCAAATTCTTCAAGTTTAAGTCTCCATCTTATTAATTTTTGACTACATTGTTTTAAAGAAAATAGCCATTGTAATGGTCTATGATCGGTGTAAATTTTGAATTTACGGCCAAAAAGATAGGGTCTAAAATATTGTGTACTCCAAACTATCGCCAAAAGTTCTTTCTTTATTGTGGAATAATTCATCTCTGATTCATTCAAGGTCCTGCTCGCGTACGCGACCGGGAGGTCATTACCAGAGTTACCTTGCGATAAGACAGCTCCGATTGCGACGTTACTGGCATCACATGTCAAGATGAATTCTTTAGTAAAGTCTGGGTATTGTAGCAGTGGTTCGTTTATAAGCAGATTTTTGCACGTATTAAAACAGTTTATATATTCAGGGTCATTGATGTTGATGATTGCATCTTTTTTCAAGCATTTTGTAAGTGGTTTAGTTAGTTTCGCGAAATCTTTAATAAATTTCCGATAATAACCAAGCAGGCCAAGAAATCCTTTAATTTGTTTAACGGTTTTGGGAATAGGATAGTTTTGAATTGCCGAAATTTTGTCTGGGTTAGGTCTTACACCTTGTGGGGTTACAATGTGGCCTAAATACGCGACTTCTTTTCTTAGAAATTCCGACTTATCAAGCTGAATTTTAAAACTGGATTTCCGTAAACGGTTGAAAACTAATTTTAAATTATTAATATGTTCTTGCAAACTACTTGAAAAAACAATAATGTCGTCCAGATAGACTAAACATTTTTCGTTAGTGAGTCCACGTAGTATGTTGTCCATTACTCGCTGAAAAGTTGCGGGGGCATTTTTCAAACCGAAAGGCATCCGCAAAAATTCATAATGGCCGTCTTCCGTGTTAAAAGCGGTCTTTTGTATGTCTTGATCATCCATTTGGATTTGGTGGAACCCGGAGGCCAAGTCTAAAGTAGTAAAATATGTACATCGTCCTAATTTGTCAAGTAGGTCGGTGATATTTGGTAATGGGTATTTGTCTCCTATTGTTTTCTCGTTAAGTTTGCGATAATCTATCACTATTCTCCATTTCTTTTTACCTGACGCGTCTATTTTTTTGGGTACAACCCATATGGGTGAACACCAAGGTGAGTTAGAATGTTTAATTATATTTTGGTCTAGCATTTTTTGTATTTGGTCGCGAACTTCAATTTTATGGATTTCGGGATATTTATAAGATTTTGTATAAGTCAGGCTAAACTTTTCATACGTACCGCTCTCGCAATATAAGTGATATTTAACTTTGGGTACTATGTACTCTTTAATAAAATTAATAGCTTCCCTTTCAAAATTTAATTGAGAAAGTTCTACTAGTATTCTCTGTTTTTTTGTTGCGTGTAATTTTAGAATAATTAATTTTTTTGGGCTATGTTGTGTTTCAGAAATAATTATTTGATTTTTGCCGTAATTTACAGGGCATTCTATTATTGGGATTCCTATAATTGGGTGTTCTTTATTTGAATGAATGGTGGCGTTGTTCTCACTGTTGTGACACTTGCTGCTCGTGATAGCGTCACTATCCCCTACCTTTCAGGTGTCGTTGCTACTCGGGCGCCTTCAGAGTCTGTGTCGCGTCGTCGAATGTTGGGTGACTGAAACTATAGGGAGGGGGGGGGGCAGGATAGCTCAAGTGGAGAAGGGCAGAGTCGCTTTTTAAATTGACGACAAGATTTGATATAACGACGGAATGTTTATTGAAAGCAAATAATAATATACATTGATATTTAATAACCTTAACTATGGTATTGATAATTGTAACGGCGAAGGTGACGGTAACGGAGATGATCGCGGAAACGGCGACGATGACGGTAACGGTAACAGTAACCCGGCGGTGGATATTGCGGGTGTGGGTGTGTGAGTGCCAGTCGTCTCGTAAACAACTACGACTGATATGTGTGTCAATGTGAGACTGACAGTTGTCTCGTAAACAACTACAGCTGTCAGTGTGTGCGTGTGAGTGCGCCAGTCGTCTCGTAAACAACTACGACTGGTGCGTGTGTCAGTGTGCGAGTGACAGCTGTCTCGTAAACAACTACAGCTGTCAGTGTGTGCGTGTGAGTGCGCCAGTCGTCTCGTAAACAACTACGACTGGTGCGTGTGTCAGTGTGCGAGTGACAGCTGTCTCGTAAACAACTACAGCTGTCAGTGTGTACGTGTGAGTGCGCCAGTCGTCTCGTAAACAACTACGACTGGAGCGTGTGTCAGTGTGCGAGTGACAGCTGTCTCGTAAACAACTACAGCTGCCAGTGTGTGCGTGTGAGTGCGCCAGTCGTCTCGTAAACAACTACGACTGGTGCGTGTGTCAGTGTGCGAGTGACAGCTGTCTCGTAAACAACTACAGCTGTCAGTGTGTGCTTGTGAGTGCGCCAGTCGTCTCGTAAACAACTACGACTGGTGCGTGTGTCAGTGTGCGAGTGACAGCTGTCTCGTAAACAACTACAGCTGTCAGTGTGTGCGTGGGAGTGCGCCAGTCGTCTCGTAAACAACTACGACTGGTGCGTGTGTCAGTGTGCGAGTGACAGCTGTCTCGTAAACAACTACAGCTGTCAGTGTGTGCGTGTGAATGCGCCAGTCGTCTCGTAAACAACTACGACTGGTGCGTGTGTCAGTGTGCGAGTGACAGCTGTCTCGTAAACAACTACAGCTGTCAGTGTGTGCGTGTGAGTGCGCCAGTCGTCTCGTAAACAACTACGACTGGTGCGTGTGTCAATGTAAAAGTGACAAAATGGAAATATGTAATACTTACAATAATCACGGACGTCACGTGGTGTCACTACGGTGCTCGCAAGCTTAGCTGGTCTCTTAGAGAGAGGTGTCCACTAGGTTAAACCACAGCAGACTGACTCTGACTGTGTTTACGGCCGTATTTATACCCGAATTTGAGTGACACGTTTAGGATTGCTAAATTTAATTAATATAGCCGATCGGTCTGGACCGGCTAACGATGAAAAAAAAATTAAAAATATCAATAGTCAGTCAGTGGGATCGAACCCACTGCCGGACGGGAACTCCGGTCCGTAGTCCGACGCTCTACCACTGAGCTACGGGTGACTTGTACGTTGTCTACATGTGATATTTGTGACGCATCGTCACATCCTCCCCTTACTTAAGAAACAAGAAAACTATTTACAAAAGAATTTCTTTACACAATTACATCTTATTTTTTTTTGTTTCTTTTCCCTCGGGGCTTACTGCGGTCGATGTAGGTCCTCCACATGACGCCATTGCCGCTGGGCCTTGGGACCAGGATCCGGCATCGCCGTTGGTTCCGGAACTGAGGTGGTCGGGGATCGTCCTCGGGTTTGGGTGGTGTATCGAACACCACGGTTATCTCTTCGTCCTTCGCGGGTACTGACGGCGGTGTTACTTCGACCACGGGCTCTGGAGTTACCGCGGTTGGTGGTGGAAGTTGTGGCTGCTTGGCCCGAGCTGGCAGAGGCGTGATTCCCGTTACTTCGCTTGTCTCGTGAAGCGGGCCCAACGGGGAAGTGTCGAGGCGTAGGTAGCTGGCTGCGCTGGGCGGGGTGTCTACCTTTAGTCGCAGGTGTAGTGGTGTCTTCGGCAGTGGTGACAGCAACGGCGGTACCGGACTCCAGTGGCACAGTAGCACCGATTTTCGGTGCTGTAAGCGGCGTTGCCACCGTATCTGGCTGGGCACTAGTTCGGCGGGTGGAGCGTGCCATTGCTTCGGGGGTGTCCTCGGATCGTGCACTGGCAGTTTCCAGGGCAGCAGATGGTTTAATAATTCGCGTTCGCGTCAACTTCTGTCGGGCCCTCGAGGTCGGAGTTACTCGCGCAATCCATTGCTTCATCGTCTGCAAGAACATGGGCCGGCTTTAAGTCTTTGATATGGATTCGGTGTAGTGTTTTTCCGTTACCATCGCGCAAATCGAATACTACCGCGGACAGTCGTTTCGTGATTGTCCAGGGTCCGGAATATTTCGGCGCGAGTTTAGCGGCAACTCCTTTTGCGGCAGATGAGAGCGGGTGTTCCTTTCTCATGACTTGATCACCGAGGTGATAAGTTATCCTACGCCGACGCAGATTGTAGTGCCGACTTTGGTTGGTGGCGGCCCGCGCTATATTTATTTTGGCAATAATCCGTGCGTCTTTTAGGGCTTTCATGCGAGCTATATGTTCTTTGGAAATTTTGGGGTCAGCGGTGGGTTCAAGAGTGGTTGGATCTATGTCTGCGGGGAGAAGGGGCTCGCGTCCGAAGTTCAAGTATGCGGCGGAGTACCCCGTTGAATTATGGCGGCACGTGTTTATGGCGAGCATAAACTCTGGTAGGTGTATATCCCACTGTCTCTGATTGTCTTCGGAATATTGCGCCAACATTGGTTTTAGTACCCAATTAACCCTTTCTACGGGGTTAGCCTGAGGGGTATATGGCGGCGTCCTGTGGTGTATGATATGATATTCTGTTAGCATTGTGTCGACGGCTTTGTTTACAAATTCTGTCCCGTTGTCGCTGATCAGAATATTAGGGCACCCGTAGCGGCAGAGGATTAGTTCTCGGAAAGATTGAATTACTGCGGCGGCGGTTGCCTTTCGTAGCGGCCGACACTCGACCCACTTCGTTAGTCGATCTTGGAATACTATTATGTATTCGTACCCCCTCGGAGTGCGGGGTGGCGGGCCCATAAAATCTACTGCTATCGTTTCCCACGGTTGTGTTATCTTCGGGGGTCCCATTTTTCCTGCCGCGCCCCGCTGATCCGGTTTATGACGCTGGCAACTATCGCACTGTCTAACGTATCGCGTGGCTTCACGAAACATTCCCGGCCAATAGTATCGCAACGTCAAGCGGGATAGTGTCTTGGCAATGCCCAAGTGTCCGGCTATTGGCAGGTCGTGACTGTTTTTCAGCAAGTCTGGTCGTTGAGACGTAGGTACGCAGAGCTTCCAGGCCCGGTCGGGTTCGGTTTCGGAAAGGTCAGACGGATCCCAAAAATGACGGTACAATTTGCCATTGATTACTTTGTAGTCAACATGGTCTCCTGGGTTTTCCTCTACTTCGGTTCGCTTCTTTTGGTACCATTTACACGTTGCGGAAATGGCGTGGACAGTAGGCAGTGGTTTTCTGGACAACATGTCTGCCATATGATTTAAACTACCCTTTCTATAAATGGTCTCGAAATCGAATTGTTGTAGCTGCATCGCCCAACGAGCCAAGCGTCCGGAAGGGTTCTCCATGGAATTGAGCCATTTTAGTGCTTGGTGATCAGTTATCACGATGAAATGGTAGCCCTCTAAGTACGGCCGCATTTTATTAATTGCCCAGACGATGGCTGGACACTCCTTCTCTGTCGTGGAATAGTTTCTTTCGGTATCGGATAAGCTGCGGCTGGCGTATGCTATTGCCGTTGGATTTTCCAGATCTCCCGGTACCAGGGCTGCGCCAATACCCTTCTCGGATGCATCTGTCTGCAGGTTGAATGTCTGGCTGAAGTCGGGACAAGCGAGGACGGGGGCAGAAGCAAGGCAGATCTTTAGTGTCTGGAAAGCATCCTATAATGGTTTGCTCCAATGCCATTTCTTTGTCTTTCTCAGTAAATCGGTGAGGGGCGAGACTTTGGTGGAGAAATCCGGTATGAACTATCGGTACCAGGAGGCGGCACCTAAGAATTGTCTGGTTTCCTTTAGGGTAGTTGGGGAAGGTATTTTTAAAATGGCTTCTACTTTGTCGGGGTCTGTGTGTATTCCGGCGGCCGTGACGACGTGGCCCAAATATTTGATTGAGCGGAGCCCGAATTGACACTTAGCGGGGTTGATGCGTAGATTAGCTTCTCGTAGCCTGCGAAAGACTTCTCGTAGATGCTGCACGTGTTCGTCGATAGTAGCGCTAGCGATAACTATGTCGTCGAGGTATGCGAAAGCGTAAGGTTCCATTTCCGGGCCAATGATCCGGTCCAGCAAGCGCTGGAACGTGGCTGGGGCTGCATGTAGGCCGAATGGCATGACACGAAATTGGAATAATCCCTTCCCTGGTACTGTGAACCCTGTGAGGGGCTTGCTTGCCTCAGTCAATGCTACTTGCCAGTAGCCATTTTTCAGATCGATAGTCGAGAACCACTTGGCCGGACGGAGTTTGTCCAGGATGGCGTGGATGTAGGGCAGAGGGTAAGCATCTTTTTCGGTGACTTTATTTAGCTGTCAAAAGTCAATACAGAACCTTGGCCGTCCATCTTTCTTCCGGACTATTACCGCCGGTGAACTCCACGGACTTGGGGATCTTTCGATGATGCCGTCCCGTAGCATTTGCTCTACTTCTTCATTAATAATTTGTTGCATTCTAGGGTTCCTGGGTAAATACCGCTGCTTCAAGGGTGTCGGATCTTGCAACTTGATATGATGTGTGAGGAGGGGAGTAACTCCTTGTTGACTAGCAAATTTTGGAAGTTCTTCCCGTAGAACTTCTGCTAACAGCTTTTCTTCCTTCTGTTCTGTACCTTCTGTGTGTACCGCGTACAGCTGGTTATTAAGAGGTACTTGTACGGTAACTGATCGCCGTCTAGCATCGATTTTCATTTGAAATGCCCCTATGGCATCCATTCCCAGAATAATGGGGCCGGACAAACTGGGTAGGCAGAGGAAGGTGATTTGCGTCCAGACGCTCTAGATTACGCAGCCCACAGTTAATTGTGAATTAATCTTGGTGATGGTGCCATCTGCGAGTAGGACTTGGCCCTGTTGGGGGGTTTGTACGACGGTGTGGTGGTGGCGACAAAAATTCGCCACATCTTGATTGATATACGAACACGTTGCTCCAGTATCGATTAATGCTTCCCACTCGGTATTATGGATCAGGATGGGTACAAATAACCTAGGATCTTGATTTTCATTGGCTTGCAGACTCGGAAGTTGGATTATGGTTTTCTGGTTAGGGGGTGATAAATTTCTGAATCGCTCCGACCCCTTTCCGGTGCGATTCATATTCCGTTTCCCGTTGCCTTGGTACAGTTGCAGTCGCGTGTGAGAACACCTTGGCGATTACATTTCCAGCAGAATATTTTCGTCGGATTACGGCAGTCGGTTCGGTAATGTCCGTGCTCACCGCATTTCCAGCAGACCACGGTGTGGTCAGCTTGTCGGGTTCGAGCTGTTGGACCGGGTACGGTCATAGCTGTAATCGGTGTTGGTCGGACTTTTGGCCGAATTTCCTCACGAAGTCGTTCATACTCTTCAATCTCTCTGACCAGATCGTGAATGTTCTTGACGTCTCGTCGTCGAATGTACTGTCGATACTCCGGCAATAGGTTATTGTATACCTGGTACAGCTCGCGCTCAGTAGATATCGCGCCGTGTCGGCGAATCAGGGTTTGTATCTCGATTATGTAGTCGCGGCCTCGTTCTGTAGGTCGTTGCTTTCTATTGCCGATCTCTTCTTCTAGGCGTAGTTGATAATCGGTGGATAAGTAGAACTCCTTGAAGTCCGAGATAAAATCGGCCCACGTCGTCCAAAATGCGCGATTGTTTCGTAGCCATTGTAATGGGGCTGCGCGAAACAATTCCGGGAGGGCAGCGAGGAGTTGTTGGTCTTGAATTTGGTAGCTGCCTTTTAACTCAGCCACTCTTTCCAGAAACCCAACTGAGTCTTTCCCCTCGAAGTGTGTGTTCCACTTCCGTACCATCTCGCATATCTGTCCAGGAGTCGGCTGACTCAGCTCGAGAGAGACGGGATTGTTTGAAGAGGCTGTTAGCAGGGCCGAAGTATTCTGCTTTTCTTCTTCTTTCTCCTTGCTCATATCCCCCAGATTACTTATTGCACGGATGGTGGCTATCATGCGTTTCCGCAACTCTGTCACGGGGCCGGAGGTTGTCAGGCCGAATTTTTGCAATTCTTTTTGCAAGTCTTCTTTATTCAGGCGATAGACTTAAGATACAGTAGTGTCAGTTGTTGGTGGGTCCGTCTCTCCGTCTTCCGTATCGGACATGGTGTGATTATTGCTTGATCAATTTAATTATTATTAATTTTTTAAGTCCCTGCTCGGGCGCCACTTTGTGACACTTGCTGCTCGTGATAGCGTCACTATCCCCTACCATGCAGGTGTCGTTGCTACTCGGGCGCCTTCAGAGTCTGTGTCGCGTCGTCGAATGTTGGGTGACTGAAACTATAGGGGGGGGGGGGCAGGATAGCTCAAGTGGAGAAGGGCAGGGTCGCTTTTTAAATTGACGACAAGATTTGATATAACGACGGAATGTTTATTGAAAGCAAATAATAATATACATTGATATTTAATAACCTTAACTATGGTATTGATAATTGTAACGGCGAAGGTGACGGTAACGGAGATGATCGCGGAAACGGCGACGATGACGGTAACGGTAACAGTAACCCGGCGGTGGATATTGCGGGTGTGGGTGTGTGAGTGCCAGTCGTCTCGTAAACAACTACGACTGATATGTGTGTCAATGTGAGACTGACAGTTGTCTCGTAAACAACTACAGCTGTCCGTGTGTGCGTGTGAGTGCGCCAGTCGTCTCGTAAACAACTACGACTGGTGCGTGTGTCAATGTAAAAATGACAAAATGGAAATATGTAATACTTACAATAATCACGGACGTCACGTGGTGTCACTACGGTGCTCGCAAGCTTCGCTGGTATCTTAGAGAGAGGTGTCCACTAGGTTAAACCACAGCAGACTAACTCTGACGGTGTTTACGGCCGTATTTATACCCGAATTTGAGTGACACGTTTAGGATTGCTAAATTTAATTAATATAGCCGATCGGTCTGGACCGGCTAACGATAAAAAAAAATATATCAATAGTCAGCCAGTGGGATCGAACCCATTGCCGGACGGGAACTCCGGTCCGTAGTCCGACGCTCTACCACTGAGCTACGGGTGACTTGTACGTTGTCTACATGTGATATTTGTGACGCTTCGTCACAATATATATACATATATATATATATATATATATATATATATATATATATATATATATATATATATATATATATATATATATATATATATATATATATATATATATATATATATATATATATATATATTTATGTATTGTGACGAAGTATGCTCGTCACAAAAATTGTTATGTAGATCACGATCGCGGAAACGTCTGTATCTCGCGAACGCAACACCTGAGAGACGCGAAAAATCAACACCGGGTTCACAAGTAAGACGCGCATCGGAAACTTGATAATTAAACTAGATCACGGACCGGGTAGTCCAGTTTCCGTTTATAACCAATCCGCCCTATATGTTAACATAGGACGGACAAACTTTGACACCCTAGGACCCGTTTAATTAACAAAAACAGTATATAAACCGCGCTGCCGAGACAGCCAAGACAGTCAATCTTTCATTGTGAATAAATCGACATCTCCGCTACCGTCTTCCAGTCACCAGGCCACTCCGACTTCTAGGTAAGAAAAGCACTCCTGTTTATTTACCGTACCGTACTGTGCGTCCTCGAGGTCTCGTGCCACTTTCCGTTTGGAACTCTTGTGCGATCACCGAACCCCTCACATTGGCGTCTGTCGTGAGCGAATCCGAGACGTTGCTGTGGGCCGTTTGCGTTACAAGCCGGAGCTCCCCCCGTAACTTCGCGACTTCGTCGCGTGCCACCTTCCGTTTTAGGGACTCTTGTGCGACCACCGAACAAATCACTTTGGCGTCTGTCGTGAGCGAATCCGAGACGTTACAGTGAGGCGTTTTGCGTGCACGGCCGGAGTTCACACCGTAATTTCGCGACTTCGTCGCGTGCCACTTTCCGTTTTAGGAACTCTTGTGCGACCACCGAACAAATCACTTTTGCGTCTGTCGTGAGCGAATCCGAGACGTTACAGTGAGGCGTTTTGCGTGCACGGCCGGAGTTCACACCGTAACTTCGCGACTTCGTCGCGTGCCACCTTCCGTTTTAGGAACTCTTGTGCGACCACCGAACAAATCACTTTGGCGTCTGTCGTGAGCGAATCCGAGACGTTACAGTGAGGCGTTTTGCGTGCACGGCCGGAGTTCCCACCGTAACTTCGCGACTTCGTCGCGTGCCACCTTCCGTTTTAGGAACTTTTGTGCGACCACCGAACAAATCACTTTGGCGTCTGTCGTGAGCGAATCCGAGACGTTACGGTGAGGAGTTTTGCGTGGACGGCCGGAGTTCACCACGTCGAATTCCGCGAGACGCGTCGCGGAATCGTTTCCGACCCACCAGCCGTCGTCCAGGGAACCCCATCGTCGCGACGCCCGGCGTCGATTTTCCGGAAAAGTGAAAAACCACTCATCGCGATCATTACGAGTCGACCAGCCGCTATTACGGGAACCCCACCACCGCGACGCCCGTCGTCGATTTGTGACCAACCCGCGATTTTGCCGTTTCCGAACCTGCAGGCCTACACCGCGGGCCCCGACCGTCGCTCCGGACATACCGGCGTTCCGACGCCAGGCGTCGTTTTCCCAAAAACGTCACCTCTGTATTCCCCGATCCCGCCTCAGTATATCCTACACCTGCTGTTAATCCACGACATTTCTGTAGTGACACCAGTGCTCAATAAAGACTCAATTCGTCATTTTTTGCCAACTTTGTGTTTCTTTTTGAAAACCCTATTGTCTCCGAAACCGCTATCCGACCGTTGGCGCCCGAGCAACCTCACGCCAACATTTTGTCGACGAGTCCGCCATAACTCGTCACAGTATATATATATATATATATATATATATATATATATATATATATATATATATATATATATATATATATATTTATATATATATATATATATATATATATATATATATATATATATATATATATATATTAACAACGCGTATTTATATTCGCATTAAAGTATTTAGCAACGAATTGCAATGTTCACACTTCAATACAGACTGACTATTGTCGGCCCAAATTCTCCCTTTTATACTGAATTAAGTTACTTCCATAATATTCCAGAACTTCTAGAACATTGTAGAAGCATATCACGGGTATATTGTAGAATTATTTCAACGCATTACGGTGAATCATCCCACTTTTGACGCACGACGAACTATCGACTGTTCCAGAGAGAACAGGGCGGTACTCGTTATAATATGATGGTCACTTTTTTCAAACATATTTAATGTGTAATCAAGACAACAAGTCAGACTAGTAATAATGTATAATCATTTGAAGGCCTTGTGTAAATAGGTGAGTGGTTTAGATTCTTTATAATGGCACAACTTACACTAGAAGTGAAGTGATCCGGAAGCGTCCAGCGCAGTACGTCATCAGGAACGTTGAGGTACACGTACGCAGTGCAGCACAACTCTAAAGTCTGGCCGACAAACACGAGATCTTCATCTGGACCAGTTATAACTGGTTCCTGTTCACTAAAGCCTAAAAATAAATAAATATAAATAAAAAATAACCACCATACACCAATTTCAAAATTCGACATAAGTTTTACATGTATATTTATATTTTATTTGTAATAGATTATATCATTTGATGTAAAAAAGTAAATAAAATAAATATATAATTATGCCTTTTTACCTATTACTGGGTGTAGCACTCTGTTGTAGCAGATTTCGGTGAGTGATATATTTTTTCGTGTGATGTTTGATTACCAGCCGTCAAATCGCGGTCTCCAAAGATGTTAGTGGCGGGGGAGCCACAGGGGTAGTTTAAAAAAAAGTAATTACTGGTAATCTCGGTTCTAACATGTTTTAACCGAACTCTTACTACAGCCAATATGTACGTCATTACATTTCTAGTTGACCAAATATACTTTTAAAATAATAATATCATTTATTAATAGACAAATATTTTTAGGTAGTAATTTAAATTGATAGAAATGATAAATAATAACGTCATGATTAAATATCGATGAATTATAAATAAATATCAGTTAGACATATCACATCAGTCACATTCACATGAATTAACCCGAATATTATTAGTTTTTGTTCTTAATCCTCTAACGTTCTGGTAATAAACCGAGAAATCCATAAAATTGTTCACGCCAAATACCTATAGGTATATATATATATATATATATATATACCTGCAAGTATCCAAAACCCATGTTAATTATCATTTAAACTTTAACCGTCTTGGGGCACGGGTGAATCTTAATATTTTTTAATGAAACTTGGCCGAAAATTTTATTTTAATATAAGATTTCGTTTCATGAGGTGATAGCAAAGAAATTCGAAAACAAAATTTAACGACCACCCTAATATATATATATAAAGATATAATTTTTCTGAATCAAACGATGTAAAATACACTTCACTTTACTAGTAATTTGGTCCCGTAAATTAACTTTTAAATTTTGTAAATTCACCGATTTATTCAATTTGTAATGTAAATAAATTATAGTTACCTATGACTGTTTTGTTTTATTTTCTTGCGAGTGTTTTATTTGACGTTTCTACTTGACAATTTTCAAAATATGATTATTTACATAAATAAATATCGTTGTTATAAATTCAGGTTGTATTAAATAAATAAAAGTTTAAAAACCAGTTTTGTTTAAATAATATTATTTTATTAAGAGTTAATTTTTTTTAAATATTGCACAACAAAATTTTGGCACTCAAACAACAATTTTTTTTTAATTAGGAAATCAATCACACATAATTATAATAAATATTCAAAAACACCACCATTTTCAATTAGACAATAACCTAATCTATTATAAAAAGCTGTTCGCACATTAAGTAGTTGCCGTGGCATCTCTTAAAGAATTAATATCTTCGTGCCTTTTTTTATAAACTTTACTTTTTATGTGATCCCATAAAAATAGTCACATGGAGCAAGATCTGGAGATCTAGCAGGCCAGTTAATAGCACCTCCTCGTCCAATCCAGCGTCCAGGAAATGTCAAATCTAAATATTCTCGGACGTTCCTACTATAGTGTGCAGGACATCCATCTTGTTGGAACCAGACCTCTTGATTTGGGCGCGCAACATCCTCTATTGCAGGACCAATCTCATTCTGCAACAATCCCAAATAATTTTCGGAATTTAAATTGCCACGTATTTCTATCGGACCAATTATGTGGTGACCTAAAATTCCGGCCCACATATTAATTTTTTGAGGATACTGTGTCCGAGTTGAAATATTTATTCTTGGATTTGAAGTAGCCCAACAACGTGTGTTTTGAACATTAGGTTCATTATTTAAAGTAAAGGTAGATTCGTCAGAAAAACAAATCGATGCCAAAAAATTTTCATTTTCATTAGTCCTATTTTGCATATCTTCGCAAAATACTCTTCTACTCTCTTCGTCATATGGAAAAAGTTCTTGATGACACAGCATTTTGTAGGAATAATAAGAATATTTTTTTTAAATACTGAAAACGGTGCTATGATGTACCCCCAATTCATTTGCAATACATCTAGTGCTACACAAATGATCTACATTTATGATTCCTAGAACCCTTTCTTCCAATAACGCCTGTTCTTCAGCTCTTGCCAAATTGCGATTTTCGCGCTCACGTGTAATTTTCGTAGATACATCTGCCGTCTTTTCAAATTTTGCCACTAATTTAGCAATTGTGGTTGCACTTGGAATCGGTCGATCCATAAACTTAATAGAAAATAGATCTCGCACTTTTAAGTAATTATTTCCTCCATAGTACATTTCCATTATAAAAACACGCTCGTCATTAGTGTAAATAACCATATTTTGCAAATTGTGAAGTAAAAATGTCAGAAACGTCAAATAAAACACTCGCAAGAAAATAAAACAAAACAGTCATAGGTAACTATAATTTATTTACATTACCCTGGTTCGATCCCCACAGCCGACAAACAATTTTCACCAATTTAAAAAAATCTACCCCTGCGGCTCCTCCACCACTAATATCTTTGGAGGCCGTGATTTGACGGCTGGTAACCGCACTTCACGCGAAAAAAATATATCACTTACCGAGATCTGCTTAGGCAGAGTGCCACACCCAGTGATGGGTAAAAGGCGTGATGATATATTTATTTATTTTATTTACAAATTGAATAAAATCGGTGAATTTACAAAATTTAAAAGTTAATTTACGGGACCAAATTACTAGTAAAGTGAAATGTATTTTACATCGTTTGATTCAGAAAAATTATATCTTTCGAGTGATACTACAACTATTGTTGTCTGATAGAACATCGAGCAACAGCATGCAAAAAACTGATTTCCCATGTTAATCTCCTATGTACACTTTTAAAACAGACAGCCGGTATATATATATATATATATATATATATATATATATATATATATATATATATATATATATAATTAACTAATTATAATTTTCTAAGGTCATCTTCACTCTAAACTAACCACACACGCGAGTTTTCGTCTATCCTAACAAATATTTTACAGTTCTTCGTCCAGATGAATTTGTATCCTTTAGCACTGAGAGATTCTCGACATGCTCTGTTACAAAAATTTTCTGTTCCGGTTTATCATTATAAATCTTACTTGTTAACAAGTTCGAACAACGTTTACAAGCCGCGAGAAAATTATCTTTTACGAAATGAGATTTAAATTTGGCAATTATCATGCGGGATTTATTTTTAGCATGAGGCGCTAATCGATGCACAACATCAAGATGACTTTTATTTACCTTAAAACTTGATATCTCAGCGATTTTATTGACAACAGTAATTATATTCTCATTATTTACATCTGGAACATTATGAATTAAAACATTATTCAACCTACTGTATTGCTCTAAATCATTCATATACTTTGTTAAATTTAATACCTTATCTTTTTTAGTTTTATTGACTCTAAAGATTTTAATTTATCTTCCATCTCTTTAATTTTCGTTTCAAAGTTAGGTATTTTATTACTGCAGAATTCAACTGACGTTAAAAGGGTAAACTTATTATAAAATTCGGATAAAATACCTTTTTTGAAATTCTCAAGTAATGATTGATATCAAAAGAGTTAGCAATTTGATTAGATGAATAAGCGCACAGTGGATGAAAGGGTAGCACATGGTGAATATTTGATATCGGGATTTCTGGAATTAACCGTGCGCGCGTACTTTCCACACTGAGCAGCCATGATGAAGGTTGGCCTTGTAAAATTACAGCTGCTTACAACTTTCCTTAAGTAACTTTGGTGAGACACGTTTAATTAAAAAAAAATATTTATCACTGAATTAATAAACTTTTAACTGAAACAAACGCTTCAAATGATAATTGATAACCACATTTATAATTTAGTTGAATAGGAAAAATTAAAACACACAACTAAGTATAAAAATTCACTTAAGAACACTAAAATAAACTATGGAAATAATAGTAGATACAAGAAATACGATAAATACGTCTATTAACAGCAAGTGAAAGGATGATTTATGAAGTAGTTGTAAGTGTATTTGTTCCATGTATGTTAATGAAGTAGATTCTTTAATTTTTTTCTGACATCTTGCGAAGCTGGGCGCGCGCGGTCTTTACCTAACCAGTAGTTTAGTTAGTTATTTATCACTGAAATCACTTCAATTTAATGCTTTAGTAAGTACACTTTGCAAATTGGTTTTTGGTATTTTTTGGGTTTTAGTAGCACTAGCCCAATTAGGTTGTATAGCCAGTGTCACTAACATTAAAAAAAAATTAAACAAACTAAATATTACCTCCAACAAAATACGTTATATCTAGTTTGCTGTTTGCAGTTTCGGTTACAAATATGCACGTAACAATTGCAACGCCAAGATTAAAGCCAGGAATTTGGACGGTGAATCCTTCCCGGGGATCATAAGCATAGATTACAGGAACGACCATTTGTCCTGAACTCGTTCTGCAAAAAATTTAATTATTTAGAAACCATATTAGATAAAAAATTTCGCACATATATACATTGGACCTTTTCCACTGCTCTTGTGCACATGTCAGAGAGATATATTTGGCTAACTTAATGGTAGTTTATGTGAACTTTAGTTGTAATATTTCATTGTCAAAAATAAGACATTGTTTTCATTTCAATAATTATAATATTATATACTACGAATAAATATTGTTTTAAATATAAATATTAAATATATTATTTATTTATTGATATGTTTCAAATATTTTTAAATGGTCATCGTTTCGGTAACACCAAACGCAGTTGACAGTTATGCAGAGATCATTTTATCGCTTTTATAGAGAATAAGATTGAAGTTTCGAAAATTATCAATATATACTCTCAGTGAAAAAGATCCAGTGCAGAAAAAAACAGGATCTATAATTTAAGCAGAATATTACATACATATGCTATAACCCATTAAATGGGGTAGCATGAACACTTAAAATATTCACAGAAAATCCACATATCAAATTTATCAAGAATCAGGTTGCATCCAATATTCTCATCCAGATACTCGCAATCTGCCATCATGAAACAACACTTCAATTACTTCTATCTATTCGCTCCTGTACACAGAATATAAATTTTGTTATTCAATAAAAACGTAATGTAACAAAATTAGAGTACATTCCTCCGCAAACTAAAGAAAGTTATGCATTAAAATTAATTTATAATAAATAATCAACCGAACTGAATATCAAGCCTCTGACCTCTAGGAAGAAGAAGATGAGGAAGCAGTTCAACAATCTTCAATTCAAATATCACGTCGAAAATCTTTATATATTCAAGACTAATATTCAGGAATAACAATGAGCAAATCAGAGGGCTTTAATTAAGAAAATTGTACAGTAGAACAAAAATAGGACAATCAGATAAATAGAAATTACATCGAAAAAATATCAAAACTGGCCCCGTAGACTACCAGATAAGATAATAACAAGATCTAATTCCCAGTCAAGAAACTCCTCAAAACAAACGAATGTATAACAAAAATAATGGTCTGGAGTGCATAATGGTTCAGAATATTCAGATTAAACAAAAAAGAAGAAACACGACATCATCTGCCTATCTGAAATCTGGCTAAACTGGTATTTCAATGAAATGTTATCGAATTACAACATATCTTAACACAAGCCCGTTAAGGAACATATATCAAGAAGAGCAATTGGAGAACAAATTTTTACGAAAAAATATATCTCACGCCATATTAATAAATTAATTTTATCTGATTATTATTGAATTTTTCTAGAGATAAAAACCAAAACTGAATATATGATGCTAGGTTCCATCAGTGGCGGATCTAGAAAGTCGTTACTGGAGAGGGAGGCATTTGCAAGAATTTTTTTAAAATAGACGTTACCTACATTATTAGCCAAGATGGTTATCAACATGCACAGAATTTTACTCTTTATACTATAGAAAGAATTTTATGATGACAAGAATATTTTAGTAAACAACAGAAAAGTAATTATACACTATTTAAAATGGTTTTAAGTTTGAAAATTAAGATATAAGGGAGTATTATACATAATTATAATAATTCATAATACTTTTAGGAGCCTAATATTATAAATCAAAATCACAAGTAAAAATCATATTGAGGTAGTCCGGTCGACATAAATATACCAGTGAAGACGATGTTTTTTTTTTACAATAAATGGCATTTTTTCAATAGTCGGAATCGATCGTGATAAATGAAATAAAATTAACCGTGTGTAGTTTTCGAAATATTGAAGTTCAAACAATGGCTGAAATAGCATTTCACTTTTAAAACTGGGTTTAGTTCAAGTATAAATCAAAGCATTGCGTAATATTTTGACACTCTTTTAGCATAAAAAACATTTGCATTGTAGTTTATAATATTTGCCAGAAATTACAATCAATTTGAACAATTTTCACCATACAGTTCTCGAAAAATCGTAATTTATTAACAACAATTATTATTAACAATAATTTTAACATATTAAATACAACGGGATTCGTTTTCACTCAATATTGATATAATATGAACAAATTGTTTATATACGTAATTTGATTAACATTTTTTAATGTTATTAATTCTCAAATCTCAAAAACAACTTGGAAAAGAATAAAAGATACAAGACTTAGAAGAGGAGCTGAAATAGGAAGCGATCATTATATGTATCATAATAGATTACGTAATTGTCTCAAAAACAACTTGGAAAAGAATAAAAGATACAAGACTTAGAAGAGGAGCTGAAGTAGGAAGCGATCATTATATGTTAAAAACTAAGCTATACATAGAGGAGCAAATCAAGTCAACCAAGCAAATCATAGAAAAAACATACAGGAAAATCAAAACTTACAAACTTAGTGAGCAAACAAATCAAGAAGAATACAAAAGAAAACTGGAATGCAAATTACAACAACAAATAGAAGTAACGAAGGCATTTAAACTAGAGGAATAATGGGAAATACTAAAAAATAGTATACTGGAAACTACAACAGAAACATGTGGTCTAACAAAAACAAAGAGTAACGGAAAGCAAACGGCATGGTGGACAGACGAGGTAAAATACGTACAAAAAGAGAAGAAATTAGCCTGGAAAAAGCACCTAAGATTGTAAACAAAGGATACATGGGAACAATACAAAAATTGTAGGAAAGAAGCAAACGAAGTGATAGGTAGAAGCATGAAACAGACATGGAAAAAATTGGTAAAAGAATGGGAGAAAATTTAACGGAAAATCAGACACTATTTTATGGAGTATTGAAGAATACAAGAAAGAAAATAAAAACCGATAACCACTATATTAGAGATAAAAACGAGCAATCATTAATCAGGGAAATAATGCAAAGATAGTGAGAGTACTTCGGAGAATAACTAGGAAACAATGTAACATAAAATAATATCCTAGATGAGGACAAGATAGAAGGACAACCCAAAGAAGAAAATGCAAGAGAAAGAATAACAATAGAAGAACTGGAAAATGAAATAAAAGAATTAAACGAAGAACTCGACACCGGCAATGCTGGTATAAGAGTACAGGATTAAGTAAGTAAGTAATCTTAATGCTATTGGTTGCTTCAATGATTTTATTCTAAACCGACCGAACTACCTTAAGTTATAAAAACATATAAAAATTATGAAAAATGTATATATCATAGCACAAGGTTCAATTTATTTTTATAAGTTATTTTGCTGTAAGAACTTATGATTAAATCAGTAAAAGAAAAAGGTGAATTAATAGTTATTTACGCAATAAGTGGGATATAGACAAAATTATCGCACGCATGTGAAAGTTGCACAACGAGGCCTTAGGCCGAGTTTGTGTAATCACATTAGTGCTATTATTCCACGGTGGTTGGAGGTCAAATTCTGTTGAAGGATACATTGAGACTTCCGCTGAGAATAAAAAGAAAACGGCTACCAAAATTTTGGGAGGAAAAGAAAATGTGTCTCCAGTATCATACAATATAGAAATTACTAATTCTACGGTAACATCAAATCATTCAAATGTGTCAACATCTGGCATCAATTTATATAGCTGTAAAGACTGTGTTATAAATGTAAACAATAAATAAGTTTTCTTGTGTAATTTTCTTTAGTTTTTTCCTACATTTTGCATTATCGATTGCGCGTGCGGTAAAAATTCAAAAAACGCACGTGTGCGGTAAAGTAAGTCATTACCTGTCTGAAATGAGTGGGATATTAAGGATATATCGCACGGTCGTAGATAAAATGATTAACATGTACCTTTACAATATTGATGTTAAATGTTAAACTGATATTTTATTTTGTTGGGTTGAATGAGACTGTTCTATAAATTGTTTATTGACACTAAAAAATATATATTAAAATTTTTATTTATTGAAATGTTTGTCTAGCAGCAGTATCACAGTGTCAATAAACAATGAATATTTTTTCATTCACTCAATTTTGACATTAAACGTCAAACTGAATTTATTGAACCGTTAAATAACTAGTGGTCTCAAAACAGTCCTGTAAGTAATAGGATTATTTACCAATTCATTAAAATTACATGACGTTCATGCAACGATATTTCTAAAATCTATGGAACCGTTAGATGCTAATGAACCGATAAATACTTTCAGGCAACTCAGCGTATATATTATATAAGTATAAAAAAATTAATAACACAATGTCGCAAGGGAGGGTATAGCCTCCATGCCTTCCCTCTTGGATCCGCCACTGGTCTTCATTTATTCTTTCGCACAGGTGCAACGTTAAAATTTTCATGGAAGGTATTATCAACAGTTAGGTTTAAATCGATCCGAAGTTATTCTCTTCCAATACCCAAATACACAGGGTGTTAAAAAAGGGTACAAAAAATCAAGGTATATTCATTTCAATGTGCTGATTCATAATCAAAAATATTTTTTTCAAAATTCGCAAAATTAATGTGCTGTGATGAAATGCTGTTCGGAGAAATGTGTACGGTAAAACGTGATACTTCTTCACAAAGCATGTCTATAATTTTGCGAATTTTGAAAATTTTTTGTTTGAGTGTGATTCAGCACATCGAAATGAATATAGCTTGAAATTTTTTTACCCTTTTTTTTAACACCCTGTATAATCTTCCACGCAAACTGTGGATACATTAACTAACAAAAATATCAGTACTTTAATAGAACTGTTTGAGGTAGAAAATTTATACATTTTAAATGGGAGAACGACCGGGGACTCACCAGCAAACTACAACTTTCTGAATTGGAAATAACACGTGGCATTTAATATAATTTTCATAAATTGAACTATGATTTCGATGCGATCTTTTAGGCGTTTGGCAGATACACCTATTAAGAACTTTTAGGAGATTCAAATATTGGCCCTTACAAATGCAACAGATGCTTCCTAGATTATGAAATCACTACGTTTCCAACATTTGTATAGTTGTCAGCATATTAATACGTACCTCAAGATGTTAAGATCTATCGTATGAAACATCATTGACAGTGAAACATTCACATCTCGTGATGTAGGTAAACATGGCACTGTCACATTGGCATAGGGATAA